>JAWWES010000150.1:17529495-17541021 GCA_035583135.1 Lophotriccus pileatus
ATCCCTTGCAGCCATTTGTTACCTAAAAAGTTAATGAAAGATACTCCTGGACATTTGTGATCAAGGATGTCTAAGAAAGAAGAACAACTGTGAAACTGGCAGGTTTGGGTAAACCTTTGCTGTAGAGAAATATTGTTGCACATTTTTGCAAGGAGGTTCTTCCAGGTTTCCAAAGTGTTTCGTTCCCACTCCTGTAACCCCAGCAGTACCTACCACTCCTCATGATGCTGACCCCACAGTTTCCCTTTTCGAATCGGACTCCTTCATACTTGTGTCCTGTGAGGAAAGAAACCAGGGCTCAGTGGCAGTTCCCTTCTGGACAGCCCTCTGGGGACACTGTGACGTGACCTTGATGTGAATGGAACCGAGATCCTGGGAATACCCAGGGGACAACACCAAGCCCGTGGGTCTGCACGGGTGGCACAAACCTCTGCACCCCAGAGCCTGCACCCCTCCAGCAAGCAATGGGAACAGGGCAAAGCCCAACTGGCACAGAACTTGGGCTCTTTTTATCATTGAAAGCCATGTCAGAACAGCAGCACAACAGGGATCCTGTCAGGGCTGTGTTTACAACAGGGATCCTGTCAGGTCTGATTTACAGCAGGGATCCTGCCAGGGGTGTGTTTGAAAACTCAGGGATTTTAAATAAAAGGACACTGTGCCAAAGGAAGGTGAGCAAAAGGAAGGTGGGCAGTGCATCCCCCAGGAGCCAGGTAAATGCAGTCCAGTGCTGCAGGTGACAGTCAGAACTGAAATACAATCCTACAGTGCCACTTGAGCACTGAAAGAAAAGAGGGGCAATGGTGTGCACATGAGACTTCCCACTCAAAACACCTGCAGAGCTTCCAAGTGGTGTCACTTGCAGGAGACCTGCCAGTCAAACACAGAGGGGAGATGGTCACTGATCTGTCACTGAGTGATGGGAGCAGAGGTGACAGCAGTGCTCCAGAGCTAAAGGAGCTGCTGTTTCACTTACAAAGAGGCACAGGTAAGGGATGGTGACCCCTGGGTGCTGCCCAAGGCAAAACTGCTCCTGACAAGTACTTTTTCTTTAATGGGCATCTGAAATGTCCTCAGTTTTAATTCAAGGCTGTGGTGTGGGCAAGTTAACCCATCTTGCACCTACACTGGTACATTTTCATGGCAGTTTTGCAAGACCAATTTAAAACTTATTGAAATGCCAGTCAGGTGACTGTATGTTCTGCTCAGTTGTGTTTGTTACACCTTCCAGCTTTTTAAACAACAGAAGGGACAGTGCTCTGCCTGCATGCTGAACTGCTTCAGGCTCCCCAGGGTGGTGGTCAGGGCTCTGAGCCCATCAGAGTTCAAGGAGCATCTGGATGTCACAGGGAGTGGGATCCCATGATCCCGTGAGTCCCCTCCACCTGGAGATATGACATGATTCTTGTACCAGTTCTGTATTTTTTTATATTAGTTCCACTTCCCCTTCCTGTCCTGCCCAGGAGAGGAGTCCCTTCCCACGTACCTGTTGGAGTGGTCACGGTACATTCTGTGTAGGGCAGTTGATTCAGTCCCTCTTCAACCACCAGTCTGATCTGTGGAACCAAAGAGACGGGTCAGCCAAAAGGGATTTGTTATCTATGGAGATAAGATACTCCATGTCAGCAGCTTCTACAAGCACCAGATGAACACCTTAACAGCCCAAAGGGTCTAGAAGGGTCTTTTCAGTAGTAGTTAGGGACTGAATTTAGAGACCTTTCTGGAGTGATCAAATGAAGGCGTTGCAAAACCAATTTGGGGAAAAGGGGCATTCATAAGCAATTATAAAACTGACTTTATTTATATCTGGCAGGCATAGACATCACAGACAAGTTTTTCCTCAACAGATAAATGAGGCACCAATGTAACTTCATTTGCTGACAGGAAATACTAGTGAGGGAAAGGGAAAATTCCCCCTCTCAGTTCCCCCCCAGTCGAGCTCTGAGGTCTATTTTTACATCTGTATTTCCAGGACTAACCTGCAGTGGGGCTGCCAGAACAGCCACTTTTACTTTGCTGCAGCTATGCAAACACAGCAGTGAGTGCTCAAAGACATCCTGTTTCATGTGAGGCCATAATAATACCTGTTTTAGCTGAGATCCCAAGGTAAAACGGTTTGGCCAGAAATTAAAACCATTAATTAAAGTTATCAATAAGAAAAATAAAGTCTATTTTTAATTGGGAAACAAAAACAAAGCCTGGCAGGCCTACACAAACTGGCTCCCAGAGTTATGCTGAAGGTTTAGATTAAGCATTTAATGCTGATATACAGAATTATATGTCAAGGTGCTCATTTATACAGTTTTACATTTAGGATTTACCCCAGAGCCTTTGCAGTAAACACAGGGAAATACTGTTTGCTCTGAACCCTCATTAGTACAAGATCTGCTAGAGCTGTCAGCAAAAACAAGAGTTAATGGAGGGTCCAAGGAGCTTTAGCCAACTACCACACAAACATTTCAAAGATATGAAAATGTTAGTGAAATCTACCTTTTCTCAGCCAATTAATCACGTGAATGAAGTCTCCTTACCACAAATATCAGGGGAGAAATCAGGTTTGACCAGTTCCTCAGACTCCAGGAACAGAGAAATGTGGATACAGGCAGCTAAAGCAAGCAGGTGACAGTGTTCTCATTTAAAGGGGAGCTAAACTTAACTAAATAAGGAATCAGTGAGGGTGCAGTGGGAGGTGGTGCTGCTCCAACCACATCAAACTGAATGACTGGTTGTTTCCCATGCCAGAGGTTTCCTTCCTTCCCAAACACCAGATGGATTGTCCTCATCCTCCTAACTTTAACCCCACATCTTTTAGCCCTGGCAGTGGCTTCCAGACACTCCCTGATAACCTCCAGCACGTGTTAACTGCTTTTGCTCACAAGTATCTTTGAACATTTCCTTTGTATCATCCCCTTACACGTGGAGCAAACTGCCAGAAATCCATCAGCTTCAGAATCCCTCCTTAAGACCTCTCCTTGTGGTGACCTTATGAGACACTGCCACTGACAGCTGCCAAGCTAATACCAAGCTTAACTTCATTCTCATTTTCTCCCTGCAGCAAAGGTGTATTTTCTTCCCCTGCAACCCCACACACGTTTCTTCTCTTCGGGTTTTCAGTCTTGCCATTAAGCTCTGTTTGCTCCCTAGGGGGAAAACATGGCAAGTCACACCTATGCTTGCACCTCACTAAGTTTAGCAGAGACCATGTCCCACATGAAGTTGTGACTGTTCTTTGCCACACCTGGGAATAACACAGAGAAACTGAAACTCCTACATATTGTTCTGTGTAAAATTCTTCCTAAAAAAACCAGAAAACAGAGCAGCAGGTTCTTCAAGGGAACAGGACCAGCACACAGAGGTGTTTCTGTGAAGAGCAGCTCCCCAGCTGTGCTGCCCAGCCACAGAAGATGCTGGTACAAGGGCCTGAACTGCAGTTTCTAGCAATGGTGGGCGGAAAAAAAGCAAAAAAATCCCTGTGCTCTCCAGGACACCCACATAAAGTGAGAAGGTACCTGGGAGAGGCCCTTCACACTAATCCCTCCCAATAAGCTACTGGAATGCAGGAAACATTCTCAAGAAGGGGAATGCAGAAGGGAAAGTGGAAAGCCACAACGATAAAAAGCACTGGGCTGTGGTCATACCTAAGCCCTGAGCAAGCCTGGATAAGGCCTGGATTAAGACTGAGCTTGTCACAGGGAACCAGCCTGCTGTGGAAAATGGTGCTGGGAACTGAACGGTCTTTGGACTCTCTGTTAATGAGAGTGGATTTGCAAAAAGCAAACACCCTCATGCATTCAAGGAAGTATCTGTGTGGTAGCAAGTGCTGTGGTTTTCTTTAAGCATGTAATTTCAAGGAGGAAAAGGCTGCATTCCCAACAGTCTTTGTTCTGACTTACTAAAAACTTCCAACTGCTTTGTCCCTGACAGTAACTACCATATGGCTAAAAACAAATCCTCCATGTGGATGCACCCTGAGCTACTAATCTAATGCACAAGTGCCAGGAGGCACTTCTGCATGCAAGCAATTGTTAACATCTAGGCTGTAAGAAATTGTACTGCTCTGTTCACGAGATCAAAAGTGCTGTTTCGAAGTAAAACTCAATTATCTCTAGCCTCTGTGCATCTGCTTATAAACAGGAGTCTCTTATTACTACTGCTGCCTGTCCTCACATAGCTGTGTCTGATAATAACGTGGTTTCCGGAATCCATTGAGATGAAACACAGAACAGAAGTCCCTATACAGAAAGTTGCTGTCAAATAGCAATTTCCTTTGGTTAGAAAAGTTTCTCTCACACCATCATTATTCTATCCTGAAAGACCCTTTTAATGGAAGAGTTACAAAGTGCAATGTCAAGAAGAAGAAATTCTTCACCTACCAGACGATCAGCAGAAAATACGAAGTCTCCTCTACTGGATTTCCTGAAAAAAAGGAATAATTTATTTTTTAAATTGGGGAATAACTTTAAGAACACTGATTAAATATAATATTAATTCAAGGCAGTTCAGAGAAAAATATCCTATTGTATACAAAATTTACCCCAGAGGTTCTGCATCATGGGTTTCCTGCTTGGTGGCAGGCACTGGGATGGAGTAACACCTGGGGTTTGGCTCTTACTGCTGCTCTGCCCCAGCAGCAATTAAAGCATGAACACATAGGGATGATGTTCTGTAGGTTTTCCATTGTACTGCTGTTCCAGCTCAGCTCCAAAACACCTCCCAAGCTCAGATGGGGACCGGCGTGGTACATTCCCTGCAGCCCTGAGCTAGGGAACTTTGCTCCACATGTTCTTCAGTGTAGAAATCATGGGACAATGACAGTGCAGATCCCCAGCCCTGAGACTGACAACACACCTGATAAGCAGGAGATATATCCTATCTTATCTGGAACTCACTCAGAGTGTGAATAGATCAGTGAACCTGAGATTAAAATGAGCAGGGATTAACAAGCATTCCCATTAAAACACCTCTCTGCCTCTGATCAATCTGCGTACAACCTTCTACTCTGTGACTGTGTGTTTTGGCCCCTTCAGCAGGCAGAATGAAAGGTTAAAAGTCTGACATTTAGGAGCAGATTTTAACACCTTGCTTCCCATAACAAGACCAGTTCTCACTCCATGAGAGTAGGACAAGTTTCCAATCAAGGAGCTCAGGATTGCAGGACACACCTTCAAAACCCTCAGACACAGCACCCACAAGGCAGACAGGTCTACTAAAAACACTGTTTGCTATTATTTTTTTTCCTTCTTTCTGGTAAAAACAGGATATTCCTAACTTTCTGCCACTTTCACACTCACCAGGCAATACTCAAAAAGACCGCCAAAACTGTGGAAAACAACCCCAAACCCCTGCAATTATAAGAACTACTTTTATTAAGATTTTTGATAGGATTCATATTTCCATCTCTGGTGTATCAGTAATTTTTAAAAAAGGAATGTAGCAAAGTGGCACATTTAGGTTCTTCCAGACTATGGCATTTCAGAAAATCTACCTGAATCTCAGAAATGGGTGGCGAGACAAACCCAACAGTGTCAAGTCTACAGTAAAGTGATACATATTTAGGGTGGATACTCTGAATTATTAATACAGATTATTAGAGGTTTTAAACTAACTACTCTGCCCTTGCAAAGACACAGATGGTTTTATGCCCAGTTCATTGAACATCCTTATCGTGCCTGGTTTTTGAGAGGGGAAGGACAACAGAAAACCACATTGCATAAAAATGAGAACAGTTACACTGAAAATGAAAAACCTCGTGTACACGGGCAGCTGCAAAGCTGTGACCACATTTTAAGCCCCACATCCTATGAAGCAGAAAAAACAAAGCTTTCTGTGAAAACACTGTAACTGTTCCCCTGAAATACCACACAGAAAAATAGAAAGTAACGACACATGGCAGACTAGAAACTGTTTCAGCTTCTTGATCAAGTAACAGGACAACATCTCAAAAAGATGAGCCATTAAAACCCAACTGGAAGCAGGCAGGTAACAACGGGAACGTGGTACCAATATAAAGCCATTTCAGGCCTGGGAGCAAGGCTGAGGTGCAGTTACAGTCTTGAGACTGCCTGTTTTGAGAGAAGAAATGGGGTTTTTGGATTTGCACAAGGTAACTGCAGGGATTCTTCCTTTTTTAGCACTCGGCACTCAGTTACAAGCACAGACAGGGCTGCAGGTTTTGGGGCTTCTCTAACTCCACTTTCTCACTGTGATGGTAAGGCTGGAAAAAAGCCACTTCCCTCCACAGAATTTATAAAAGGCCATTTTAAGAAAACCGAAGGCACTGGACACACTGTTGGCATTCAGGGAGATGATGCAGCTGAGAAACAGGTCTATGGTCTACCTGTAGTGCTTCAGTACTTAATATCCTCCAGTTAATATCCTGATTTTTTCAGTGCCTGGGCTGGGGGTGGGATGTGAAAGGGATCCCACCCTCCCTGCCTGCAGCAGTCAGCTTTACTCATCCCAGGTGAATTACACACTCCTGAATCATTCTGCTCTGTGCAGCAGCCAGGACTGTGTGTCCCACTGCTTTGCCATCTGCATTTCCATGGCATCACTGTTCCCTAGGGAGTGAGAAGCCTTAGTACAGCACAACAGAACGATCTCACCTAACAGACACAAGAACCTTTAAATACTTGGATTTAAATCATGTCTATTGCTAAATTAGGAGTTAAAATGACACTATCAACCTGAACTAATGAGTTTGCTTCGACATAAAACACATTGCTGAACAACTCATTTCAGCTTCCAGATCCCTGGTTCTCATCTGTAAGGCCAGAAATCACTTTGAGATAATTCCCTCCTCGGGAAGAGGCTGTAACTGTTTTTTCCAGAACGTTCAATACTTAAATGCATCACTTCACATCTCATTAGAGCACTCCAGGTTCATATCCAGCACCCAGTGAAAAAGGCATCTGCCCCCACTAAGCATTCACTGGATGGAAAAGTGACAAGCCTGAGGAAAAATCAGCAAACCCAGGCAAGTTGAGGTGATCTACCCATCTCCCCAGCTCCAGCACACAGCCCAAGTTCTTGTTCATTTTAAGGAAGCAAAAGAAATACATGGTCACTGCAGTCCACCAGGCTAAATCACGGACCCAGCTGTCTCTGAACCCCACGGCACATGATGACCAGCCAAATGAAGGTGGGTTTTTCTTTAGCTGGAAGTTCACAACCAGGGCACTTCTCAGGAAGAGTTTCTTTCAGTACTTGGTTTAAATGCTACAGTGGCTACAGAGGTTTCTTAAGTCAGACTGCACCTGCCCAGGGAAAGGTTAATAAACAGTGCCCAAAAAAGCCTCTTCCCTTCACAGCTAAGCATGTCCCAGCCTCTTTCTGAATGACAGGGACTAAAATAAGCCAGTCTGAGGGCTCTTATTTAATGAGATGTAGCTGAATTTCTGGGACGAAACACAAAAATAATGGTTCCCTATTGTCCTTACCTCTGTTCCCTGTCTACCCCTGCCTTGCTGAGCAGGCTGCTGTCCAGTTCTCCTCACTGGCTGGGAATGGAGCTTGGAAGTGACAGTTACATCCCCACTGCCAGGGCAGAATAAAGTACAGTCTGCGACTGCTGCAGCTGCTCTGAGTAATTCATTATTTACAAGTCTTGTTCTAGACTTCCTCTTACCAAAGTCTTGTGCAATAAAGCTGATGCAACTCTAAAAAAATGTCTTCCAAGTTAAAATTGCAGCTGCTGGTTTCCAGATAAGCTCACTATAGCTAGAAGCCTATTAAATGGATTTGCAACACTCCAAAATCTGCTTACAACAAAATAACTACATTGCTAGTATTTGCCTAGATATGAAAACTATATGCTATTTCCTTTTCACTAACCTCAAAACCTTTTGCAGGCCATCACTGAGCCTTGTTTGGATTTCCTCTCTGTCTTTCTGTGCTTAGCTCACCTACAGCTTCCCTCTCTGCTCTGCAGGGAAGCTGCCAGGCAGCTTCTCACCTGCAGAGATCTTCTGTGTGGTCTTGCCACAAGTGCCATCCTTACACAAAGACTACCTCTGGGTGCTCTTGCCTGCCAGGAGATTATGCTTTTCCACAATACTTTGAAAATTAAGGGGAATAAAACCCATCAAAAACCAACCAACCAAAAAACAAACAAACAAAACCAGACAAAAAACCCCAAACCACAACTAGTTTAAGGTAACAAAGCTCAGGTAAGCTAATAAAATTAATGGAGGTATTGTTTTTGAGAGTTTGACATTAAAAACTGTATTGCTGTTAGCTACAAAGTAAGCCTCAAGAAGAAGAAAATACCAAAGCGTAGACTATGCAGCTGGACAGATACAAAGCACAGGGACAAACAGCGTCTGTGCAGTGAGTTAGTTATTGCAGATGTCACAAAGCCAATGTGCTGCGGGAAGAGGTTTTGTTCAGAATCTGATCACTCTATTGATAAACTTGATTTCACACCTCTTTGCTGGTGGTTCTTGCATCAGAGGTGGTAAATTATACTTTTAATAGATCGATGCTACTTATGTTTGTCTTATGTTGCATACCAAATTTAATACCTTACAATACCATTCCAAGTGCTGAACAATCAAAGCTACAGACACGCCACGTGTTCACCAGCCGAGATGCTCTGTGGAACACCGTGTTCACATCTCCCTACAGCCAGAGCCCGGGAACGGCTCTGTGCCCCATCCTGCGGGCAGGATACCCGATATCCGGACAGCGGGAACGAGCCCAGCTCCTGCAGGGCCCGCCGGAGTGCCCGTAAGGTACAGCCTCCTTCCTCCAGGGCTTTACGGTCCTTTGTACCGCACGCTCCGTGGGATGATGATGTGGCACGCGAGCTCCGAGCCGCCCACGGCGCGGAGGTGAGCAAAAACCTCACATAAAGGAGGGCAAAGATCCGTGAGGAGGTTCGAGACCCGCCGAGCCGCTGCCCCAGTGCCCGGCGGCCCCGCGGCGGGGTGGGCAGGGGACCCCCGGGAGCGCTGCCCGCCCCCTGCCCTGCCCTGCCCAGCCCTCGGGCCCCGCGTCACCAGACATGGCCGCGCCGCCCGCCCGGCGCTCAACCCGGCACGGGAGCGTCCCGCCGGCCCCGGCATCGGCCGCCGGCCCCGGGATGGGCCCCCGGGCTCGGCCCCCGGCCCCGGCGGGGACAGCGCGGGCAGCGCATCCCTGCGGCGGCCGCGCCGAGCAGCGAGCCGGCACCGGGGCACGGCCGAGAGCGGCTCGGCGGGGCTGCGGCTCCCTGGGGAGGGAGGGAGGAAGGGAGGGGTGGATTGAGGGGGACCGGCGGCGATCCCCCCGCAGCCTCCCCGGCTCCTCCCCAGCCCGCGCTGCCCCGCACCCGCGATCCCCGCCCGCCCCGCGGCGCTCACTTGTCCCTGATGATGGTCTGCAGCTCCCGCAGCTGGTCGTTCATGGGCAGCAGCTTCAGCTGCGGCCCGATGGCCGGCGCGCCGCCCTCCCCCGCGGGGACCGCCGGCACCGCCACCACCCCGTTGCTGCTGCTGCTGCTGCTGCTGTCCGGGCTGGGGCAGCCGCTGTCCTCGCTGGGCTCCGCGAAGCGGATCAGCCGGGAGCCGCCGCCCGCCGTGGCCGTGGCCGCCGGCGGGGGCTCATCCTGCGGCCGCGGGCCGAGGCGCTGGTTCTGGCAGGGCATCGCCTCCATGCGCCGGGGCCGCGCCCCCGTGCGCGCCTCCGGGGCGGGGGGAGCGCGCCCGCGCCCGAGCCCCATTGGCGGCCGCAGCCGCCGCTCAGCGCGGGGCGGGACCGGCCCGGCCCCTCCGGCCCCGGCCCTGCCCACACCTCCCGCTCTGCTGTCCCTCGGCTTCCCCCGGGGAGGTGTCCCCGGAGCTCCCTGTGAGCGCAGCGCCCACGGGTCCTGATGCGGGGGTTAACCCGCTTAATTTGATTCGGTTTGGGGGGCCTTCACAGATCCGGGAAACTGTCATAGATGCAGGGTCAGAGATGAGGTAGGATTGGAGGAAGTCCAAAAACGTAATTGTGTTTTTTTCCTGAATACAGCTACCCAGGTGTAGCTACACCCAGCGGTGTCTGCAGGGACACCCAGGACAGCTCCGCCCCGCAGCGCAGCTCCTGGCACGGATACGCGTCCACATTTCCACCGTGCCCAGCTCTTGGGAAACGTGCTACACAGAATATGCTGCGTGTGGATAAAAGAACCCTGAATTGTGGTATCTGAGATCTGACATAGCTCTAATGTCTCAACAAACATGTATTGTCAAACCTCACAACACCATCCCGACACAATCCAGTCACCGTTGAACAGGGAGGGAGGAGCAGGGTCCGCATACCTGGACGCTGTGTCAGGGACAGCAGCTCTTACAAACTCACAGAGATCCTAAAACTGAAGGTGGAAAACATGCATTTAATCATTCAGTTCATGCTCTCTTTAGTACAGTCCCTATTTTTCTTGTCTAATACAGTTTCGAAGTTCAGCTGCATAAGAAATACATATTCATTTCATGGAATACAAAGAGAAGTGTTTCGTGTTCTGATGGAATATTGACAATGACGTTCTGCCATTCATCTAACACTGAAAAAACACATCAGCAGACTGCTGGAGGGAGGTGATTAATTTTGAGAAAGGGATTAAAAGTGCTAAATGCTGGCATCTTTAGTTTCCAGAGAGCTAAAGGGTGACTGTAAACATCCCCATGCTGTAAGCATTTAAGAAGGGGGATAAATTCTTAATGATGATAGAAGGAAGAAATTCTGGAAGTAGGGAGGATCCAATTAAATATGGAGAAGCAAAATTTAAATACCAGCAAATAACTGTGAGTTACAACTAACAGTAGGGTACCAACCCCAGGATCTGCACCCTTATTTGCTCTCTCTCTCTAAGTGCAAAAGACAATCCTCAGACACCATACAGAGAAAGTTGAAAAGAGCAATATGCCCAGGCAGTTCAGGAAGCAACATGAGAGAAAACAACCCACCCACAACGCATGGTTTCCTGTAATATGGATGAAATATGTAGGAGGTATTCTTCCAGTCACTTTAAATGTATCAAATGTTGACAGCTAAGAATTTCTACTTCGAAGATAATTATTTCCATGATCAGTAAAAGTTCATGGGCATCTTTTAAGTATGGAGATATTGCCAGAGAACAGCAGCTATATTTGGAGCTGGAAAGATTAACCAAGAGCACAACTTAAGCAGAATTTATCCCTCTGTGACACCTCCAATGTCAGTGGTGTGAGCCCTGATAAACCCTAATGTGTACTGAAAAAGCACCAGATCTCTTTTGTAAACAACAAGCCTGGACTGTCTTTCCGTGAAATGTGTCTGATTTTGAAAATTGTTCAAGAAACCTGCAGTAATTTTCCAAACATTACAAAAGACACACATGAAGAGGAAACGGATATCACTTCTCTGCCAGAAGCTAATCTAAGTTTGGAATTCCTGGAGTTTTCGGCCCAGGAAAGTACCTCACAGGAGAAATGCAGCCCCTCCACTCAAATGAGAGCAAAAAAGCAACAGGACTGACTAAACCCCACAAGACTCACAGGAGATGAAAAAGGAACCAGATTTCACAAC
>JAWWES010000150.1:17541970-17593811 GCA_035583135.1 Lophotriccus pileatus
AAGGCAAAGGCATCAGGACATGACAAATCTAAAGCTGCTGTGGATTCACTGCAGGTTTGATCTACTCACAGGCAGTAAATCCACAGCCCGGGCAAGGCCTCTGCTGTGCACTGGGCTGATGTGCCACATCCAGTTGTTTCTTGAACACCTCCAGGAATGGTGATTCCACCACCTCCCTGAGCAGGGATGTGCCTGTAATGTGATCAAACCTTTTTAAATACAGCTCATTTATGCTAGTTATTTATTTGGCTATGAAATACATTTCACATTGCACTTCCAATGTGTGTGCAGATGCTCTGTTCTTAAATGCAAGGTCTGAGGATTAATAGTTCTAGAAATAAGTGTAACAGTCACTATCTCCAGATCAGCACTGTGCTTTCAGCACATATTCTACTTGCCAGAATTAATCTGTACCTCTAAACAAGGTGTTCTATCCTCCCCCAACATTGTCCTGTTTGCCTATTTTTATTTTTTCTCATTATCTTCTTCTCATTAATTTTCCCTCTTGCTTCACATACTTTGGTGAAGCATTGCCCTTCTTGTGTTCACACTATTCCAATACCATTGATCCAAAATTATCATTGAATATTGTCACTTTTCTTTATCCTTTACCCTGACACCTTAATTAATTTTGATTTCCGCAGCTCTGGGATTACTTCTATGGGTAATCTTTATGTAATTGTACTCTGCTTTTTTACAGCTGTAAGAAACAGATACTTGTCACTACAAGTGAAGTTCATTACAATGTTAGAATCATATTAAACACCTTTAATAAGAAAGAACTTAAGAACTTTAATACACTCTAAATAAGGTGTTATTTCACCTCCATGGGATGGGTCTTGTACTTCTTTTGCTGAGCTGCTTCTGTAATCTTTTCTAACTAAACAAATATTGTGCCATCAATCAACTGACCTTGTTCTCAAGCCCTGGTTTGTTGTCTCCACAGCTCCTGGAAAAAGGCCAGATTAGGTATCTTTTAGGATTCTATTCACAAATTTCCACTGTGGTGAGTTATTTCCATTCCCAGAGCTTCTACTTCTTCGACTGAGCTGCTTCTGTCATCTTTCCAGAGTGCCAGCTCTGGAGCAGGCATTGATTTCTGTCTATCTCCAAGGAGATCCTCTGCTTCCGCAGCTAAATCTGCAGAGAAACAGATATTTATTTTGTGGCAAGCTACTTTAAACACTGTAAGTTTATCAAACTCCTCTGTTGGCTTTCTGTCTCTATCAGGAGCTCTGTTCTCCCGGTGCGGTCACTCTGGGACGGGGGGGTCATGTTTCTGCCCACAACAGGGATATGGGCTCTTCTTTGTTCTGTGTCTCTCGCAGGGCTGCTGCAGTGCCTTGTACAGCTATCAGTAATCTGGTACCACATAAACTGGAATCAAAAGGAGAAAGAGAAGATCAGAACTGGAAACAGGACTGAAAGGGTAGCAGGAGGAAATAAAACCAGTAGCATGGGAGAGCTATTAAAGACGGAAGAGTAGTTAAGACAAAATTTGCAGGGAAAATGCTCATATCAAATATATTAAGTACCCTTCTCTGCCTGAAAAGTGTAGAAAAAATTAAAATGGTATACATTAGCACAGCAAATGGAAATGCCAAAGCTGATTTTTTTGCTCAGGCCATGATAATGGACTATGAACATTATTAATTATAACATTTTCCATCCAATGCCATGCAGCTGTTGGATGTTGTCTCTCCCTGTTGAACACAAGGCTGTGATGATGCAGCTGTCTCAGGAAGGTGTTGGGAAGTTTGACAATATATGTTTGCCAGGAGATTTGCACGTCTCTGTTAGAGGTGTTGGAGCTCTGTCAGATCCTGCCATACCACAGCTCAGGGTTCTGTTATCCACACGTAAGATACTCCATGCAGCTCGTGTCCAGAGAGCTTGAGATGGTGGGAATACTGCACACATATCCCAGGGCTGAACTGAGAGCCTGTGCTGCAGGTTGGATCAATCCAGAAAGCATTGTATGCGCATACAAACCCTGTGTGCATGTGGAGAAATGGCAGAGACATTTGAAATCTCTCAAAAGATGCTGCCTTGCTGGCCGGGCTGCCTTTTCAGGCTGCCCCACTCAGAGCCACAATTATCCCCTTTTTCCTGGTCAAACTCCCTGTTGAGCAGAGCATGCTGAAGGAAGCAGATGTATGGCAGCCAGAAGCCCAGAATTCCTGTTGATCCCTCTGAACGATGCCACAAGGCGGCACTGTTCAGACCCAGCTCTGCCAAATGCAATTAGGATGAAGAATTTGATTAGCGCCAGAGAAATGTCGCCTCCGTCGTTTGAAGTGGATCCTGGTCAGAAGCAAAGTTGAGTATCAAAGCACAGGCTTTGATACTCAACTTGAGGCAGGCTGAAATCCTGCCTCATTAAAAATTGACTTTAAGCCAATTGTCCTCTTCCCTTCTGTCTGTCTGTCTGTCTCTCTCTCTCTCTCCCTTGCAAACGAGCTTACAATTCTCCCTCGAGGCAAGAGCATCAGTAGTCAAGCTCAGGTAGCTTTGAAGAAATCTTTATGTGATTAGAAATGCCACACAGAGTTCCAGCCTCCTCCCGGCTCTGCGTGCCAATCGGATGGGAGTATGTATGCCATCATGAAGGTATTCCATGCACAGCTCCATCTCCCTAAATCGGTGTTTAATTAGGAACCTTACTCTTCCTGTGTTATTGTGGCTCTAAGGACCCATGGCTCGGCTGTGTGAGCCGAAGGAGGCCGGTGAGGTAGCCCGGGGAAGGGTGAGGAATGCAGGATGAGGTGGGATGCAGAGAACTGCCATCCCACGTGCCGTGTCCACCTTCCTCTCCGGCCGGCGCTCCCTCACGGCGCTGCGAGGAAACCGCCGGGGCGGCTGATCCACGGGGCCCAAACTCCACCGCCGGGGACGTGTGTGCCAGCTCGGGCACCACTTCTCGTCTGCTGCGGTGTCGGTGTCCAGCCACTCGCGGAGGAACCGCGGGAGCACTGCCCGCGTTGGGAAGGAGCACCTGCATGAAGCACTGACGGAGCTGAGGGCCGACATGTGGGCTGCGGGCCCCGCCTTTCAACAGCCCCGTTTCTCAAAGAGGGGGGATTTTATTTGCAGAGTCAGAACACACACCCTCCTGAGGGGGAGCTGGCTCGGAAGGGTCTGGCTGCTCTCGGCTCGGCAAGGAGGTGTCTGTGCCCCTGAGGGTGCCACGGCGGGGCTGAGGGCATCTCACTGCGGGGCACCATGTGCGGCTGAGGACCGCTCCCCTCAGGGCGCCATGGCGGGGCTCAGGGCAGCCTCGGCGTTCGCGGCCGCGCTCCACCGCTGCCCACCGGCCAGACCAAGCAGCCTCGGCGGGCGGGAGCCAAGCAGCGCTGCCGCAGAACCGTGAAAAGTTCCCGCACCTCCCCGCCGCACGATGCCCGCGACGCGGCCCTGCCCTGCCCGCCCCGCCTCCCCCTCAGGGCGGCCGGGCCCGCCCCTTCCCCGCCGGGTCCGCCCCTTCCCCGCCGGGTCCGCCGCCGCCGCCCCACAATGCCCTGCGCTCCGGCCCTCGCAAGATGGCGGTGCTGGGGGCGCCGCGGGGCCTGGTGGCCGCCGCCTCCCGCAAGCGGCGGCTGCTGCTCGCCCTGGCCCTGCTGCGGCCGCCGGCCGCCGCCGCCTGCGCCGCGGGGACGATAGCGGGGACCGGGCGGCGAGTCCGCACCGCCCCGGCGGGCGGACAGGTGCGTGGGGTTGCCGGGGAGGGCGGGCGGGGGTGGTCCCTGAGGGAGGGTGAGCGGTGATCCCTGAGCGGTGGTGCCTGAGGGGCTGAGGAGCGGTCGCTGAGGAGCGGTCCCTCAGGGAGGGTCAGGGCCGGTCGCTGAGAAGCCGCCGGTCCCCGCGCCGCTGCCCCCCGGCCCTGCGAGCACGGCCCGGTCCGTCTTTGCCTGCCCGGCATCGCCGCCCCCCCCGGGCGGGCCCCGGCAGGCCCCGCGGGGGCTCTTTGGGGACGAGCATTGGAAACCCCCGTGTCTGTGACCGGGTGCGGGGTGTGTGCGCAGGGAACACCTGTGCTGGCGGCTGATTCTGCCGCTCCGGAGGGAAAGGGAGTTGGAGTTGGAATGCTCTCGGTCAGCTGGGCGGGCTGTAACATGTCCCAGGGAATGATTTTTTTGTTAGAAGTAAAGAATTGAGCACACGTGTCAAGCTGTGTAAGTCCTAGGCGTTTTTCAAAGCGAATGAGAAAGTGTATAACAAAGATAGAGGGAATAAACTTATCCCAAAGACTTTCCATAAGCTCTCAGATAGCTTTGATTCCATAATAACCTTTTCCCTTTTGTATTCCTCAGATTATCACTGGTTTTGAGTAGCTTTTCTTTGTCGCCTTGATTAGTTTTCCCTGACAGGCAGAATTCTGCCAGGGACTAGAGTCAACTTCATGTTGCTTGGTAGCTGAGATGGGCAGGGCTGACGTGGTAAATTTGAGGGGTGTTTAGTTTTGAAACTCGAGCAACACAAGAAGGTGAGAGCTAACCTTGATGCAGATAAATATTGTACCCCGTGTATTTGCATACATTAAAATATACCTGAGTACTCAGCATTGCCCCTGTTCCTGGAACCCCGTTTCAGCTGTGAGTGTACAAATAGCAGCGTTATCATGGTGATGAATAGAAGCATTAATTATATTCCTGGTTTCCTTTTGAATGTTTTTACTTTCATGTTGGGAATGCCGTTCCTTGCTGATCAGTTTTAATTGCCACATGTCACTAAATGTGGATTTGCACTAGATTTTCTGATCTAGAAAACCAAGGCTGTGTCTGTGGAATGTATATGTATATGCTCATCTCTCTGGCCTTTTAGTTTCTAGGCATTTTTTTTTGTTAGAAAGTTGTCAATGAATGCATTTTTTATGGTCTGGTGATGAATTTTCACTTCTGCATCAAGCTCTATTTGCCTGAAAATTACAATTTATTAAGTTCAGGAGCAAGGTCTTGTATTTTGCTAAATAAAAATTGCCACTTCCACTTTATGGAAGTGCAAGTTTATTTGACTCTTATCTATCAGGAGGCTGAAACCTAAGGGTTCTGGATTTTTGGTTATAATGACCCTAAAAATTTTGGGACATGATTTTTTTAAACATTTAATTAAACAACCATAGCTGAGCTCATGAGGATTAAAGGAAGGAAGGAAGAGCTCTGGTGAAATGTGACCGTAAGAGGAAAGTTGCCAACCGTTCTTTTTGACAAAGGTAATTTTGAGGACTTGCCTGTGATCCTTCTACTCTGCTTTGCAGCCATGTGGTATTTGATCCCCTGTCTTCAGAGTTTCATGCCAATTGTAGCCCTTTTTTAAGCTTATAATTAATTGTAAGCTTAATTGTATTTTCTGTGGCCCTTAGTGCCACGAGAGTCAAACAGCAGAGTTGTTTGGGTGTGGTTGCATCACAGGTCCACATCTTCCCTCTCACTTACGTTTTTCAGTACTTTTGGTTGCAGTCTTGTAACATTTGTATCCTGAAGAGTAAAACAGCCAAATTTAAGGAGGGTAAAGACAGGTGTCATAAATATTGTGGACCTGTGATCAGATTTCATTTCCTTATATTGAGATCAGTTTGGATTTCCATAACCACAACTCCTTTGGTTCCCCCTCCTGCAGGTAGAGTAGGCAGGGATTTATCCTGTCAAAACTTGTGTGTTGAATTTGGGGTCTCTGCTGAGTAGGGAATTGGCAGATTGGCTCGATAAACTATGATAAGTAACCAAACAATTGCTGAGTTTTTTTTTAATAGGAAGCTTGTGGGGGTTTGTTTGTTTGTTGTGTAGAACAGTTTGCCTGTATCCAAAATAAAAACAATGGCCGATTCTGTTCAATCTAAATATGGCAATTAAATGAATCTAAAAATTAGTTCAATGAACTTAAATGAGCTAAATGGAAAGAAAATAGCATTTGACTGGAAAGGTCCAACACCCTTTAACTAAGGATAATTATTTTGCTAGGAATCTGTGTAAGTGAAGAAATGCACAGAGGAGTTTCAGGGAGAACTTTGGCAGTGGCAGAAAGCAGGGTTGTATAAACTATTGTAACGGGAAAAAGCAGAAGAAACTTTTTTTTCTTCTTTGCATTATCTTGCCCTTCCAGCTGCCAGTGATAAAGAGCATGTTCTTCTGCATAACTTAATATTATCCCTTGCTCTGGAAGGGGTTCTAAGAGAAGTTTCAAGTATTTCGGTTAATTTTATTTATATTTTGCCCAGTTTATTTATTTATTTATTTTTACCTGAAGCCTGTGTTCTGTAAAATTACACTGCTGTTTATTGTCCAAACATTTCATGTGTTGGTGTGTGTTGCTAGTTCTGTTCTCTGGACTTTGAAGGTGCAGTTGACCAGCACAATGCCTGGGAGCTATAAATCATGTGTCTCTGGTAGTCAGCAGCCTTCACTGACAGATACCTGTATTTGAAGTTCCTTGAATTTTAAAATCCCTTTATAGGGGAAGTATTGCTGCTGAGCAGATCAGCAGTGCCATATGTCTGCTTGGAAAAATGGACATCTAAAATTGCTGCAAGGAAGGATGGCCCATCCCTGGAAGTGTCCCAGGCCAGGTTGGACGGGGCCTGGAGCAGCCTGGGATAGTGGAAGGTGTCCCTGCCCATGGCAGGGGGTGGAACGAGATGAGCTTTAGGGCCCCTTCCAGCCCAAAGTGTTCCCTGGTTCTCTGAAGTAGAGCAGAGGGAAACACAGGATCTTGATCTGAAAGTCATTTGGGGAACACGGGGGGCACAGGGTGAGCTGCACTCCTTGCACTGCAGGGCTGGGGTGCTCTCTGGGATTTCTGTTCTGCCCCTGAGATGTGTTTTATAAGACAAGCCAAATGTGAGGGTATACTAGAAGGTGTTGGGGGGGGAGATTCCTTAAGGTACCTTTTTGTTCATCTCCTTGTTTTCCTTTGCTCTGTGCGTGTTCATCCGAGCGTGGAGATCAATGGCACGTTGGCCATTGTTAAATGGAGCTCCAGTTACATTTATACTGTTCATGTTGGTGACAGTTTAGTCTATCTTTATATCAGATTATTTTCACCTTTTCTCTCATTTTCCTCCACTTTTTCCTACTCATAATTTCTTTTCTTGCCTTGCAAACTCAGGAAAATTAACTGTGGGACTTGAACGTGGGGACTTGAATCCCACCTTCAGTTATGTTTACTGTTACAGTTAGTTTAAAAAAAACCAATCCCCATCAGATGAGTGCAGCATGCCTGGAACAGTACATATCATATTCCAGAGGGAGCCTTCTAAGTGTGGATTTGACCTTGTGCAAGTGTGTTTTATCCCTGTTGCTTGTTTGCATTTGTAGTATTTAAGCTGCTACTCACAGTCATGACACTTGAGCAACATGACTTTTATGTGCAGTCAGTACTAGACATCTGTTTCAATCTTTAGAGTTTATAGAATCATATCCAAAAATGCATTAAAAGGGCATAATGGTGCCGACTCAGGCATTCAGAAGTTAGGAAATGCCAGAATCCAAGTTCCCTGCATAATGTCAGAAATGCAGAAATAAGCAGGACTTTCTCCTGCTCCTTTAAAGAAATAACCTGCTTCTTTGATCTGTTATGATAAGATTCAAGTATGGCTTTTCTTTGTAGTCTTAAATCTCTTGGGAAAAAAACACAGTGGGAAGAGTGGAGTCATCTTCCTGCAGCGGAGAGTGGCAGGGAGAGCTCCAGCCCCGCTCCTCTGGGCAGTTTTGCTGTCAGTACTCTGATGGTCAGAGAGATTATCAGTGAAGTCTGTTGTTCACCTTGTTTAATTCTTTATTTCTTCACTCAGGTTTGATTTTTATGAGGAGATGGGAGAGGATTGAAACCTCTGATCTTCCAGGCTCAAGTTTGCAAATAAGAACAAGTTTTCCTGTGTATCTTGTGCAAATCTTTTCATTTTTCTGCTGTGTTCATCTCTTAACCCAATGGCAGCTCTTACTTTCACTCAAGGAATTGGACTGTTTTTCTAAAGCAGGATTTGAGAACAGATCTGCTGGTGTTACAGCATCAGGACAGTTCACCCAGCCCAGTTTAGCTCTAGTAAGGGCAAAATGTGTAATTGGGATGTTCACTTTTCCTCTGTATATAATGCCATATAATGGAACTTTTTGGAGTGAGCGGGTCACATGTGGTGACTTGTGCAGAAATGGTTTAATTTTCCTTAAAATTATAACTTAGGATATGTGTCATGGGATAAGAGCAAAGGAATGTTTGAGGCAAGAGATCAAATAGATGCCAGTGCTGCTGTTTGTCAAGGTTAAAAATGCCTTTTTTATGATCAAGTTCTTTTTTCCCCCTTTTTGCCATTTGTCCTTTGCCGTGGGCTCCAGAGCACCATGTGTCTGTTTTGCTCTGCGGTGGTGATTGTTGCACAGTGGATGGTTAATACTGTAACAGAGCAGTAAAAGATTTACAACTGACTGTGTCAAAGATGATGTGGCACCATCAGTGCTGACCAGAAGAGAGCTCCCTGTCTCTTGTCACCAGGGAAGCAATGCCAGTTAGTCCGTCTGAGGAGAATAAATGGTCCTTTGGAACATGGACTGCTTTGCAAGGTAACATGCAGAGCATGGCACAGTTGGTGCCAGCAGTCTCTTAAGGTTGATGGATCTGTGAATATTTAGTATCTTGTGTCCTAATAACCTAAAGCTTGTTGCCAGCCCTGCTCCAATTTCTGATGGTCCCAGTGCTTCCCAGTCCAGAACTGTAGCTCTGGTTTGCCTTGTGGAGACAAGCATGGCATGAGCTGAGCTAAGGGGAATTGGGAATGGCGGAACACATAAGCATAAAAATAACATTTCATAATGAGAAATGGAACAAAAGACTGCTTGGAAGAAGTCAAAAGACAGCCTGGGAGAAAATGAAAATGAGACGAAAGGGAAAACTTTAGGCTTCCATGGTACAAAAGAAACAGAGTCCGATGGGAGTGTGGGTTCAGGGAAGGGAAAGGTTCATTGTCCCAGAGCATTTTAGTGGGTGAATGGAGTTAATTTTGCAGCTGCTCCCCACCAATTTGCTTTTTCTGTGGTCAGTTGTTAAAAAACAAAGCCATCTGCCTTCTTTTCATGTTATGCTTGTTTACATGAACCAGATGAATATTCTCTGCCTGTGAAATGCATGTCCTGAGTGACTCCATTTTCACTCCTCCTTCTCTGTTTTTGTTCTGTAGATTCCACCCATGTGCGGGCAAAGATCGTGGCAGGGCCTGGCAGGGGATTACTCAAGGCCATTCCTAGAGCCTTCAGAGGTGGGTACAATTGGTTCTTCCTACTTGCAGGTCAGAGGAAACTTAAGCCCTTGGAGCATCTTTCAGTTTAATCTACTGGTTTTGTGGGGTTTTTTCTTAATTTCACTATTTATGGTTCTGAAGTGCAGCAGGTTAAATGGCAAGTTATGTTTCTGCCCCTAGAAGTCTTTCTGAATCTTCAGAAACTAATGATATTACAGTAATTTTCAAAGAAGAGTCCTTAAAAATGCAGGTCTTGTGTGTTGATACTTAAATTCATGTTGTCAAGCATGGGAAGTACCCAGGTAAGGAATACCCAGGCACAGGAGATTGTGAGTTTTCCCTGAGTGTGCAGGGCCTTATTACTTTAAAATTCTGCTTAATTTGTAGAATATTCTCATTACTGAATGCCAGGATATCAGGCTCTTACTCCTGGGAGGTCTGCTTGCCTTAAAACTAGTGTAAACATAAGGAAGGTGCAATTTTTGCTGTTCCTGGAATGATTATGACACATGATGAAGCCTAAGAAATGTATTTATCTTGCTTTTCTTTTTGGTTTTTAATTATAAAATAATAGCCACTCACTGGTTATCACAGAACTGACTTAAGCAGCTAAAATCTTTTGGGGTCATTGGGGCTTCCAAGCATAAAATCTACTTAGATTATTTTTTATAATGTTTTTCTTTAAAATGTGAAAAGTGACATTTTGATTTGGGAAACCCTGGGGTCTGCTATCAACCAACATACATCAAAAGGGATTCTTAAAGAGCTTTTACATAACTGGAACCTGAAAATTGTCAACAACGTAGCAAATCTTTTAAACAAAATGCAGATTACTTTTTGGAAAGCATTAACACATCCCTTGTTTGTGGCAGGCACGTGGAAATTGAACTTGGAGAAATACCTGGTGGTAGAGAGTTGTTATTTTTTAGTGCATCTCCGTGTGTGAATAAATTCAGGACTTTTCTCCGCGGAGCCTTGACCACATGCTGAGAGAAGTGGGCATTTGTTTTTAACAAGGAGGTTCTTTTCCAGACTGCTCCTGCACATGGATTGCAGCAGGGGCTCTGGGCTGGGATAATTTGTACCTGACTTACTGCACCAATAGGCCATTCCCATCCTGGTAGGAAAGAGAAGTGTAAAGTGCATTTATTTTATTTATTTTGCCCACAAGAAAACTTACTCCTGTGTACATGGAAAGAGTATTATTGCTGAAATGTGTTCCACTTTGTGTATTAATCTGCCTGAGTATGGTTATCCCCCAAAACTTCAAAGGGGTTTTTTTCTATGTTCTTCAGTCCATTTTCAATTTTTAGGTGTTCTTTTAACTGAAATATTTAAGGGTTTGTTGTCTTTGCCTCCTGCCTGCTTGGAATGTGCCCTTTGCTGCAAGAGTTATAGTCCCTTTCTTATTATTGTTTTCTTAAGCAAGGCAAGATTTTTAGAGAGAGGAAAAATCTTTGACTAAAGCAAGCTGATACAGTTGGAGGATGGGGCAGGGAAAACAGGCCAGTAGTTTCTCTTTCTGTTGGCTTTTATGTGCCTGTTTCCTGAGGTTCTTGCAAATTGACTCTTCATTTCCACCCAGATCCTGCCGAGGTGGCGACTGATAGAGAAGAGGATGTGTTGGCATGGCCATGCAGGTGGAGGGCTTCACACAGATCCAAAGGAAGGGGTAAAACATGGCTTCATTACTATTGCTTTTTAAATAAAAAGTGTTATTTGTGCAAAACTGTATTGGTAGATATGTGAGGAGTGTAGTGGAGTAGGTACAGTTTAATTGTCAGTGTAGACTTGCTAACTCTTAAATCACCAAATGTTTATAATAACTCTGTTCAAGGGCTTAATTTGTTTTATTAAAAATACAATTTAATATTACACACCTCTTTGAAATTGGCCTGTGTTACGTAAAATTCTTTTGGTGGAAACTGTGTTCCAATATTTTACTGTGGTTTGTTCATTTTGTTTGTGACTTGACATTCAGGATAGTAGAAATCAGCTTGTGGGTACAAGTCAGGGCACCAGTTGGTAAAATCACACTTGCAGTAGGAGGGGGGAGAAGTAATTGAACTGTGTATATATTTTTAAGTGAATTTAACATTAATGCATCTGTTATATTTTGACTGTATTTCTATTCAGGAAGCCCAAGTTAAAGTAATGATGGTGGTATGTAAGGAGAAGAGGTATCTTTTATTAGCCCAAATGATTCCAGTTAGAGGTAGCTTTGGGTTAGAACAACATGGGATCAGCCTGTGTGATTAAAATTGCCAAAGCAAAGCTCTTGTGTTTGCCTAACTTTGATCTTCTCATTTCCTGGGCAAACTTATCTCTGGTGCTTTGTGTATTTGCAGAACGATTCTGTCTGATGGCTATAACTTATTCAAACTCGGGTGGGATCTTCCTAAAATTAGTGAGGACCACGTTGATGACAAACTGAGTCCTCAGTGCAGAGTCTTTCAGGGCTCCTTGCTCTGAGGATGCCTTTCCTACAGCCTCATTTGTAAAGTAACTGAACAGTTATACCTAAATTTTCCTCTTAAATTTTCACCTCAGAGTTGTCCCTTCGTTGAATTCCAACCTGTTTGTGTTACAGGCAGAAGTTAGGAGAGGTGTGTGTTTTATAGTAAGAGGGAATTTCATAACCTGAAGTGTAGCCAGCTTGTTTTGGCAAACATCTGTGATCTTTTCTGCATGAGGCACAGGGGGAAATGGAATAATTGGCCATCTCCAGTCAGTGGCACCACTGGCTCTGCATGTAACATTAACTTTAGACTCATTTTGAGACAGGTAGAGGCTCTTTTCAGAGACATCCTAGGAAAAACAGACTTCAAAGCTAGCAGGTTATCCTTCTCCCTTTCACATTTACATTTCAGGGTTTTCTCTGCTCAGAAATGAAATGGAAAGTTCAAAACACAGGTAGCCTTAAGGAATGTTGGATGTTCCTTAGCTTTGAAACTCACTAGGAATACGTTATCCAGAAATTTTGACGCCAGATGGTATTTTTTTAGGTTACTAGGCAATGTAAATATTCCAGTGGCATTCTCCCTTCACTCATTACTTGCAGCTATTCCTGTGTAAAGCAATTCCCTGAGTTTTTAGTTCCAATAAAGCATGGTTAATACAGGACGTTGCCAGTTAAGGCAGTTGTCCAACTAAACAAATATCAGCTGTTAGGATTGTCCAGGAGAAAGCAGCAGGAGTTGTAGAAGTTGTAAAATGTGTGAAGAGTGGAAGAAAAAACAAAGTACCGTTGTGTGCAAATGCCAGGAGCTTCTCAGCAAATATGAAGGGAAGGAAGTCCGGTATTCCAAGTGCAATTCTTGTTTTTAATGTATACATGTACCTGTATTCAGTGCATAATTTACCAATTTGCCCATTTTTCCCCTAGGATTATGCTTTTAGGAGAACTGCAGGTGATACACATGTCAGCTGTATTACAGCTTTCTGTACCCCAGATTTTTTTTGGACAAAATCCGACTTCGGGAGTGACGTTTTAAATTGCCCCTTTTATAGCAGCTTCAGGGGTACAGAAGTGAATACTGAGGATAAACACAGGGTGAAGGGCACGTTACCTTCATCTCACCTGTAACTAGGAGAGAAGTTTACGCATCTGTTTTTGCAAAACAACTTTGACGTGCAGCAGTGGCTGATGTGCTCAGTACTGAAACTGAAACCAGTGCTGTTCTTTAGCAGCTTTGGGGTTTTTTTGTGTGTTAGTCTGTTGCACACAGAATAAGACAGGAATGAAAACTGGTACCTGGCATAATGCTAAGCAGACTTACATTCCTTTCTTATGGAAAGACTGGTGATGAGGATGAAGCCTTGATAACTTGCCTTCCCTTACCACCATTTCACTCAGCTGCTCCTTAGTTTTTAATTGTCACTTGCTTTCTGTGGAAGGGAGGGATAGTACGAAGATAGAGGACTAAGAGCCTTTTTCCCCAAAGTTTGGAAGAAAACTCAGGCCCTGCTTTGACATTTATTGAAGCTGATAAGGCAACTGAAATAAGAATCCTCTCCCACCTCGGTGTTCTGCTCCGTGGGTCACGGTGTGGTCAGACGGTGACCAGTGTGAAGTGATGGAGCTGAACAATAACTGCCCAAATGGTGGGAACCAGACAACTAGAGCTGCTTCTCTCCAAGGAAGCTGCAGGCCATGGACTGAAGCAATGCAAATGCCTCCTGCTGTAACAAAAAAAATTCTGTTCTCAGCTTGTTTTTCCTCATGCTGCTCAGTTTGAAGGTTTATCTGGTTTATCTTTACTGGGACAAAACCCTGCAACACAACACCCAAAGGGTTTTCTGCCGGGTTCATAGACCAAGTCAGTTCATCAGGGTGTTTCATGGCTCCAGAGGTGGTGAGGAGTGGGCTGGGGTGGTCCAGTGGAATGCTGGAAAGAGAGGAGAAAGCAGGGAAGGAGACAACTGTTAGTGTTTGGGAGAATAGCTGGTGCAGGTGTAAGACAGCTTGTGCTGGGAAAACAGAGTGAGCACACGGGGAGCCACAACTGGGGCTGTCCTTCATCAGCCATGGCAGCTGGAATGCAACTCACACTACCATTTCCTTGCATCCCACCTCTGGTAGCTCATCTGCGGGGCACAGGCTTTATCCACACAGTGACAGGACCAGCCCAGTGAAAGCTTTGCAATGCTCAGTAACCTTGGAGACTGGGAACAAGAATGATGACCTTTTTTTTCCCCCGCACTTCAGGTGTTTCAGAAGGTCCAGAACCTGCATAGGACGGGTAGAGGGGACAGCAAGATGTTCAGTGCTCTTTCTTTGGCAAATAGTTTTCAGTATTTGATAGTGTTTTGAAAATATTCTGCATTCAAAGAGAGGAAAAGACTTTTCTTCTTTGCTCCCTGCTGGAATAGGTTTATAATACCTTTCCTTCCACTCCTTCAACCTCTGTAGAAAGAGACCTTGAAAGGAAATACAAAACATTACTGCCATTTAAAAGGAGGTAAAATAAATGCATCTCTTAACCTTTTTATATACCTCAGAGAATCAAAAAAGGGCCTGAGTCCATTGAACAGATTGCTCATTTTAATTCTTAATGTTGCCACTTGCATATTTAAACAATTTTTAACTCATGTTTCTGTACAACAGTAACATTTATTTCATGGTAAACTTTGATGTAATATGTGTGCATTTTGCATCCTTTGATATTTCTTCTTGTTCCTTTGCAAGGCCTTTGGCAAATGACTGGCTGCCTTCTGACTTTTTTCTGAACAGATTTACTTCTGTCACCATTCAGAGCCATGAAAAAAGGAAATAGATTCCTTGTTTGCAGCCAGTGTATTTTGTTCCTTTTAATAGCTTTTCTGTGCAAAGTCTGCCTAGCCAATAGCAACATATAATTAGAGCTGCTCTGATTGCAGCAGTATCTTTTGTGTTAATGTAATATCAATTTTTTTTTAACTTCCTTTTGACCTGTAAGTGGTGATCAAAGATATTTTCCAAATGTTTGAACTGCTTTTTATGCATATCCTTGGCTCCCATGGAAGGATCCGTGTGTATCTCCATCTCCTGAGTGGGTCATGCTCTCCCCACTTACAAATCTTCCATGTATCCATTTTCTCCCAGTCATTTGAGATGTGCTTCTCCTGTGTAACACTCCAGTACATTTGCAGTTGTTGACAAAATGCCACCTTTGGTCGTCTTTGAAGCTGTGACTAGAAACACTGAGATGAATTTCCTGGTGCTTTTGAAAGCTTATATTTGTAGGGTTGCTTCAGCAATTTTGCCTTTTAACAGACCTCTCCTTCCTTGCTTGTTCACCCTGGACCTTAACAGAGTATTTTTATTCTAATTTAGTTTGTCCTCAAGCTTTAAGATACATTCTAAGACTCCCCCTTTGTACTGACTTCCATCATGAAGAGTCATCTTTAAAAGGTGTGCACTCACTTTTTGTTTCTCATCTCTCCCCCAGCTATAAAATATTGCCTGAAATGGAGAGATTAGCAGCCTTTCCTGCCCTCCCTTGTTTCTTTTCAAGTTAACCCCAGTGCAGCCAACCCAGAAAAGCAAGTTGTTGATACCTGTGCTTTGTTACTGCATATTCTCTTATTCTTGATTAGGGAATGTGGTTTAGGCTGCAGAGAATTTAGCTCATGGGTTTAGTGGAATGTATCTCAAGTGTCAGTGATACCCACATCTCTCCATCTGGAAAATAACTTACATTTCTGTAAAAAAATACAACAACAAAAAATATGACCGCCAAAGCACAACTTCAACCCAAACCAAAATCAAGATGGCTTGTTAACTGGATTGTGGTCTTTAGAGCAAAGTTTGAGGTTTGGAGGAGAACTGAAGAGTTCAGTTAAAAATGATGTAATTAATGAAGCCAAGATGTGGCCATGTACATCACCTGCCTTCAGACGCCTGGTTACCCAACGTCAGGGAATCTTCTCCAGAATATTTGGCTTTATTGTAGACCTTCAGATTTCCTTCTTGCCTTAGGTCTTTCTGTTTCCTGCATTGATTTTTTTTCTTTTTTTTGCATTTCCCTCATGTTGTTTCTAAGTTATTTTAAAACATCTTTCAAAAAGAAGTACCAACAAGGCCTTGCCTTTCGTACAGAAATGTTGGGAAGATAAAGAAGAGTCAGTTTATTTGCTCTGTGAGGTATTTCAGGGTGGTGAATTGTGGCTCTCTCTATATTCCAGTTCCAGGCAGCTAAACTTGCACTCAGGAGAACACGTGAATTAAGAACAACTCAGGAGCTTTAGCAGCATGTGATGGATATAAACACACAAACAGCTTGAAACTTTAATGGGCAGTCCTGGTCTCAAACACTGTGAATGTCTGTTGCCTATCAAATAAAATACAGAAGTGATCTAAATACATAAAATCCATTCTTATTTGTACTGTTACTTTGCTTCCTGAGGGGAGTGTCTTTGCCAAGTGCCTTTGCTCTTCCCAACAGCTGAGGGAGATCGATGCCAAGAAGATCATCAGGGCGATGCTGTCGTACGTGTGGCCGCAGGACAGGCCGGACCTGCGCGCCAGGGTCGCGCTGTCGCTGGGCTTCCTGGCCAGTGCCAAGGTAGGAACACCCCCTTCTGTGTCACTGCCACTGCTCACCTGCACAAGGGCTAACTGTCTGTCTTAGTGTTTAAGGCATTTGCACTCCTAAGGTGTCCTTTTCCTGGGCAAGGTGCACAGAGTAATAAAAATAATAGCTTGGGTTTTTGAACAGGGTGTGTCTGCAGGTGACGTGTGTTTAGGGAGATGATGGTGACAGCCAGAATTTTTATTTCCATTGCTTTGTTTCCATTTCATTAGGTTAGCCCGGGATTTTCCATTGCTGATTAGGCTGGATCTCAGAGACAGGTTCTTCCCCCAGAGGGTGGTTGGCACTGACCAGGCTCCCCAGGGCAGTGGG
The DNA here is from genome assembly GCA_035583135.1 of Lophotriccus pileatus. Taxonomy (NCBI): domain Eukaryota; kingdom Metazoa; phylum Chordata; class Aves; order Passeriformes; family Tyrannidae; genus Lophotriccus; species Lophotriccus pileatus. The sequence goes on from JAWWES010000150.1 coordinate 17,558,582, forward strand.
CACAGCCCCAAGGCTGCCAGAGCTCCAGGAGGGTTTGGATGATCCTCTGGGGCACAGGGTGGGACTTGGGGATGGGCCTGTGCAGGGCCAGGGGTTGGACTGGATGACCCTTGTGGGTCCCTTCCAGCTCAGTACATTCTGTGATTCTGTGAATCATTTACCTCAGACATTACGGGAAACTGAGTTGAAGGTTGCCTACAGACCTTCTTGTGCGATGCTAGATATGCCAAACAGGATTTCTTCAAGGCTCTGTGTCCATTCTCAGCCCTGAACTTGAGCAATGTGGTAGTACCTACTCACAGCTCCTGCTTTTCCTGTGGAAAAGGAGACTTGAGCTCCAGTCCTTCGATATTTCTCTGAGATGACAGAGCAATTTTATTGTTTTTAATATGAAAGAAGCTGTATGACTAATTTTGTGTAATTAAGAACTTTGCTTTCATTCAAGTGATTTTTCTTGTAGCCTTTATTATGAAATGGAGGGTTGCTCTTACCTGTACTTCACTGTGTGAAACGATCTCCTATATTCCTGCCTGCAACAAAATTAATGTTCATTTGTTCTTACAAAGAATTTGGCCTGCAAAAGCTTCCTGCACATTAATGGAGGATATATTTCAAATTTTGTGCAAACCTTTTAAAATAGGTCAGAAGTGCAAATGTTAACTTCGTGCAAAAGAAATTCTTACTGTAAAAAAAAAACCAAACCACCAGGAAATATTTGATTGCAAAATATTGGGAGAAAATTGTGTGGATTCACTGAGGCATACAGACTCTAATGGGTTGCTTCGAAGTATGACAATTTTTACCCAACATACAGCTAATCTTAGTGGCTTGCTGAGCCAAAGTAAGTACTGCTCGGCAAGGAGTTGTAGCACTTAGCTCGTGGCATTGGCAACTTACGAGCCCTCAGCACCGTTGCCATGTTGTGAAAAAAGAGAAGAAACAAATTTCAGCTATTGTGGGTGTTAGAAGAGGAGTGCTTGGGAGAGAAAAGTGCTCCTTCGTTTGAGCTGCAGAGGAAAGTCCAGTCTTGTGGTCTGCAGCTCTGTCTCAAGAGCTGTTTATCTCTCAGGTACTCGTGGGTACTGTCCACAGTAGATATTTCGGGTTGTGCTGCTGTTCAGGACGTTGCTGATAATGCAGGTGATGACATGCAGAATATGGCAGGTCTCTGCAAGTGAACTTGCCCCCTTCTTGTGTCCTGTGCAAAATACACAGCAATGCTTTCCATCAGTTAAAAACCCTTGGGGAAACTCTGCTCATAATGCAGATGCCTTGAGGTTTTGTAACATATATTTACCAGGTGGATATGAAAATTCTTCTAGCTCTTTTTAAAGCCTCTTATTAGTAATGTTAATAATAATAAACTGAAGGTAATTTCTAAATGTTTGAAGACCTTTTTTCTTCTCCCCTCTTCCCTAATTTATAGTGTTATATGAATATGATGGAGAACGTGAATCCTGCATCTAGTCCTGCATGTGGCAGCTCTGTACCTTGCCTTTAACAAGTGTATTAATGTTTCAAGCAGCTTTCTGGGGTGTTCTGAAAACAAAATTGATGACCAGGAGGCCTGCAAATAGCTCTGTATTTGGTGTAAAACAGAGTTATTGTATTTCTCCTGGGAGATAGGGGTGTTTCCCCCATCAAAAAAGCAGACACTTAATTACCCTTTGGGGAAGTAACTGGATGTTTGGATCTCTTAAGTGTTCTCTTAAATTTCCCACTTCACGTTTGTACAAGGCAGCCTGGAAGCTCTGATGTCCAGAGCAGATTCCCAGAAGCCAAGCAGAAAACCTGTTGAGCTTTGCCCAGGTTTTAGGAGATGCTTGTTAAAGCCAAAGTGTTTTGTGAGAATGTTTGTTTTGGCAAACAAGGATCTCATTGGGAAAACACATAGCAAGCTCTCTGTGGAAAACATAGATTATGACTGGCTGGAGTGAAAAATTTCACGTATATCTTCCATCTATCCTTTGCTCCTGATCTTGTTTTGTTCTGTCATTACAAAGCTGTATTGAATATCTGCAGTGTAAGCAGTTAACCCTCATCTCTGAGCTGTGCTCATTCTTACTTTGTGGAAAGAACTTCTCTTAAATTGCTTCAGACTTTACCTGTGCTAAGAGTGTGTGTGGTTATTGGGACATAACTGATGTGCAGCGGTTGGTTACAAAGCTGCGGTAAGTCTGGCGTGTCTTTGAGCCCTGAACATCTGCTGCTCTTCCAGAGCAAACAAAGGTCACTGTGTCCTAGGGAAAACAAAGTACAAGGTAGTTTACCTGGAGCTTTCCTGGACTATGTGTAATGCAGTGAAGATTCCTCATTATGCCGTTTGGGAGCCCTTTGTTCTGGTTGCTTGTGAGGTTAATTACAATGTACTGCACAGACCACACGAGCAGTTCGTTAAAGTTTCTCTGCAATTTAATTGTGTCACCACAAGAACACCAGAATGTTTTTCTCCTCACTGCATTTCTTTGTTCACTGTGGAACAAAGTGAATCCTGTGCCTGAAGGATTTGTTCTAAAGGCTGCTGCTCCTGAGGGGGTTTCACAGAGACCTGTGTGATCGTGATGGCTCTGCCAGTCACCTGCCCCAGTAAGAAATACTTCTGTAGGCCTTTTGGCCGATTTCTTCTGAGTTTGGCAGAAGGCTTTGGTGAGGTTTTATACCTCTGTATTGATAAAGTTAGGTTTCCTGTTAAAAGACAGAAGCTGTAGGGTGGCCTCAGTTTTATGCTGAGAAAACTCTGGAGGAATAACAGAGGACAGATAGGTTATAAAATTCTCAGCCACAGGAAAGGTATTAGGAGTTCACACCCTGTTTCATTTGGTTACTTACCCACAAAACAGCTGGAGATCATTCCTCCTTTTCCTGCTGCTTGAGAAATAATTCGTGTCTTTAAATCTTCCAGTTCAGTAAAACTCACTTTCCAAACAAAAGCCAGGTTGTGTGCAGCTACTACTGAAGAGCCTGCAGTTACAATCTGTCTTGACTCCCTTTGTGGGGCCCAGTTGCCTGTCATTGAGCAAATGATTGTGATTTTTGGTTCCTTTTTGTCTCCACGTAACCGCTGGTGGGATTGTGAGCCTTCAAAGCCAGCTGTTAGTCTGGCTTTTTATGACAGGCTGGAGTCTGCTCTGGGGCTAGTAAGGTCTTTTCTTCCTTGGAAGATTTGTTGTATTATTATGACACGCTTTAAATTTTTACCTTAAATATTTATAGCCTCTGTAGACGTGTGTGTGATCTGAAAGATGCCAGAGGAAGGCAGGTGAGAGGAGTACACAAGGCAGTCTCTGTGTTGTCAGACACCAGAATTAGCCTGCTCAGGTTCGGTATATCTCGTTTTTCCATGTTCTCTCTCCCGTGTTTTATCCTCTCGACTGAGATGCGTGTAGCAAATGCTCCCTCACTTTTCTGTTTCATCCCTCCTTCTTCTGTGCCACGAGGAGAAGTGCTGTGGCTGCTGAGGAGCTGGATTCAACACATGAGTATGACAAAATCGCTTGTCACCTCTGTCAGCCTGCAGTGCTTTTTGGCCTGGTGGTCACAGACCAGGCTTGTGTTATTCATGAGCCAGAGGAGTCTTTCAGACTATCTGCATTTCTCCTGACTGCTAATTCAGGAGCAGGAATGGCTTGGCTGAGGAGGCAGGACACAAGGGTTGAATTGCAAATTTCAACTGCGTGCAAAGATAACAAAATCTGTCTGATCAGTGAAGCTTGTACTGTGATCTGGGTGTCTGAGCCCTTTCTGGGGGCTCAGGTGGAGTTAGATAATTGGAATAAACCTTTAGCTTTTCGAGAAGTTTCAGGTGAGAAGGATTTAAAATTGGGGGGTTTTTTCATACTGGAAAAGGTCTAGTTCAGGTCATTTAAATGTGAAGAAGCCCGAAGTGCTTCTTCCCTCATCTGGACCACATTTTGCAGCTGCCTCTCCCCCACAAGGGGTGTGGAGATTTCTGTTTGTACCTCCCCAAATGGAGTTGCTGGATGTGTACCTTTATATTGGTGCAGAGATAAATTCAGTCATCTTCATGTCAACGTTTCTTACTGAATTATTGGCAGAAGAAGAGTTCCCTGTGTACCAGTTTTATCTTGTTGGGGCTCAGCCTGTCACTAATTCATCATCTTTATTAAACAAGAAACACTGGGAAGAGCAAAATGAAAGATAAGGCTGTTTGCCTTAAAAGTAGTGTAGTCCCATGAGGGAACAGAGATGATGTTGCACTGTCAACTTAAAACAGTGCAATCATTAAAGAAAATGTTTGAACTCATTTAAATGTGATTCATTACAGTGCAACGTGCTGGTAAATGTGGGCAGTTGAGCTGGGATGACTTCATGGGTGCTGGATTTGCTTTCCAATAAATTCAGGCAAGGATAAGCTATTAATTCAAACCCAGAAATAGAAAATGTACAAACTCATTTTAAAAGAGTCTCTTTAATGGGAATTGTTATCAAGCTTTCAGGCAGTAGGCAGAGGAGGGATGCCTCTATAGATACATTGTGTAAGACAATTGTTTTTCATGGTAGATTTTCACAGTCTACCAAGGTGTGCTTAAAGCTTTTTGTTCTGTGCCAGCAAATCTAAAGAGAGAAATGTGAATTTATGCAGAAGGATGAAATTTTGTTTCCATTACTGTGAACGTGATCTCATTGACTTAACAAATTGAGTATGAAAGGCCTGTTTCTAATAATGGCCTCTCATCTCTTGCTATAAACTTTGTAAGATTAACTTTTTTCTTTTTTAAATTACTGGAAAGCAGACTGTCTTGATTGCTAATGAAATGCAATACCATGCTGCCTTGTTCTTATTCAAGCTTTACCCTCCAGGAGTCAGAACAACTATAACCTGAGACCAGGCTTTAAGTTTCATTTAAAACTCTATTGGGAAGAATTATATCGATGTAAAAGAAGACATTTCTGCGAAATTGTAGGCTGTTACTGGTTAAATTAATTGTGAGTGGAGAACAGCAGTTTAAAGAATACATCTCTTCTCTTTAAATGGAGTTTAAAATATGTCTGTGGTTCTATTTCAAAACTACCTGTAGCGTAGTGTAGTCTAGTGAAGAATAAAATCCCTGCAGAGAGATTTGTGAGAATCTGCAGCAAATCAAGGCAGTCTGCATTACAATATTGTTATTTTCTCCTGAGAAGTCTCTCTCAGGAAAACCTGTACTTTGTCATGTTGGTTGTCACTGGAACACACGTGGTAGTAGTTTCTTTTTATAAAACAAAAAAACCCCCCCCCCCCCCCCCAAATGGAGTTTTGGTAACTCTGAGGTGGGGTTTTTGTTTATACTGGGGAAGGGAGGGGGCATTTGAGACTTCCACGATTCCAATCTGTTAAAAGTGGAGCTGCTGCTGAAGGACTCTCAGGCTGCCCTGGGTACATTTCAGAAGGATGTGTTTGAGGTGGGACCTGAGCTTTCAGCTGCTTCTCTTTTCAGTCACAAACTACCCAGCAATAACCTCACCCACTTGCCCTCAGCTCTCATCTGTCTCCTATCAGGAGTAGTCCAAATTATGCTGAGAATTTGGAGGTGTTTTTTTTAGTGTATTTCATAGGAGAGACACAGGGGAAAAGGAGCAAATGGATTTCTTTCTCATTTGCGTTTAAATCTTTTGCCTGAAACACTGTCTGAAAAAATTAACAGCATAGATTCCAAAAATTAACTTTATTTTTTTTCTTTCATGCTATAGTTTACAAAAATATTGCCAAAACTCCAGTTACTCCCTGTTGTGAAGTTCTGTCTTCTACTGTTTGCCATAATTCGTTACACTGGGAATACTGGATACTGGATACTAGTACTCTTTTCTCTCAAAACCTAGTTTTATCTAGTTAATCTGCAGTTTTTTCCCTGGACTTTCAGCTCTGACAAATGTCCCTAAATACAGTTGAGATCTAAGTGGGTATCCAAAACATTTGATGGAGAGAGCTGAAATATCTGTCTCAATCTGCTTCATGTTTTTGTTTCTTCTCCTGTAAAACAGTTTATCATCTACCCACAGTCTTTTTCCAAATACTGAAAAAAAAAAAAATCCAATGAGCTTTAACAGAGTTAACTTCTGGTAAAGTATTTAAACATCTGCCATGACTGTAAGATTGTAGGTCATAACAGACTTGTTCAACTGCTAAAAAACTTCTGTCCGTATTTTCAAATCTTGACAATCAGAAGCTGTTGGAATTAAGGGATTCTAATTAACGATATGAAGTTTGTCAGCAAATTGTCTTATTGGTATGAATTGGTGATGTAACAATGGAACATTAACAAGACTTGAGAATTTGATGTTTTCTGGAAGGTTTTTGGTGTTTTCTTGTGCTACATCATGCAAATAAAAACGTCCTAAAGTTGGTGTGTTCACTTATCCAGCTGTTTGGGGTTTTACAAGCAGGGGGGACCCCTCTTAGCAGAGATGTATTTGGGGTTTGCTGCTCTTCCAGAGCTGTGCAGTGACAGGCTGTGGATGTGACTTGGGGATTTTGTTTGAAAACTCCTATTTTTAAAGCAATTTGTGGTTTCTTGTAGACTGTGCAGAAAGTCTCTTGTGCTGCTGTGCCAAACGCCAGGCTTGCTGTAGATAGTGTTTATAGTGATGTTGCAAGTGGAAAGAGCATTGTTTAATTCTAAGGTGATGTTAACAGGGAGACAAAGGGTGGGTCAGCTTGTTTTCTTTGACTTCACTGGAACTCTGGTTTAATACACCTGGCTGACCCCGTGGCAGCAACGTGTGGGTGAGTGGTTTCCTTCCTAACTGGGGTTGTTCATACTCGATATTGTCAGCACCACAAAGAGCAAACAGCCTTTAATGACGGCATAATTTATAGCACTGGCAGTGTGTGTCATGCAGTGGCTGCTGCTTGATTCCTCTCCTGGGTTTGCCCTGCTGTCCTGAGAGCTCAACCCCAGTACAGGACCTTGGCAGTGTGTAGTTTGTTCAGGACAGAAATTGATACTTAAAAGGAGACAGTGAGAGACACAAACTAACCCTGCAGTCCCAGCAGGAAAGGTTTAACGGTGTGGAGAGTATTGTGCTTGAAGTAAAGAGCTGTTCACCTGCACAGGGTGTTTAAGGACTAAATATAACAACAGAGCAATTTCACAAACAATAGGCATGGACATAGAGATGCTTTAATGCACATGGACTAATTGGTGTTCTCGTGCTTTCAGGCCATGAATATATTGGTTCCCTTCATGTTTAAATATGCAGTGGACAACCTGAACCAGGTATCTGGGGACGTGCTGAACCTCGGCGACGCTCCGAGCACGGTGGCGACCCTCGCAACTGCTGTTCTCGTGGGCTGTGAGTGGCATTCCCAAAGCTGGGGGTGGGTTCATGTCCTTCAGGAAGGGAGGGAACAGCAGAGCTTCTGACCTTTGCATTGCTCAGCACAGCTGATGGTTATTTCATGGAATCACAGAACAGTTCGGGTTGGAAGGGACCTTAAAACTCATCCCATTCCACCCCCTGCCATGGGCAAGGACACCTTCCACTAGCCCAGGTTGCTCCAAGCCCCATCCAACCTGGCCTTGGATACTTCCGGGGATGGAGCAGCCACAGCTTCTGTGGGCAACCTGTACCAGGGCCTCCTCACCCTCACAGCCAGGAATTCCTTCCTAATATCCCATCTAACCCTGCCCTCTGACAGTGGAAACCCATTCCCCCTTGTCCTGTCCCTCCATCCCTTGTCCCCAGTCCCTCTCCAGCTCTCCTGGAGCCCCTTTAGACCCTGGGAGGGGCTCTCAGGTCTCCCTGGAGCCTTCTCTTCTCCAGGTGAACCCCCCCAGCTCTCCCAGCCTGGCTCCAGAGCAGAGGGGCTCCAGCCCTCACAGCATCGTAACTATTTCATAGTTACTCTCTGTTGATGTCCCAATATTCTCTGACCTTGCTTCTGGTATTCCAATTAAAAAATGAAATAATGCTTACAGAAATTATTCTTGATTAAAAATCCTACCCTTTCTCATAACCAGCTGCAAAAGAAACTGATTTAAATGTGCACACAATGGTTTGTAAATGAAAAATTGCATAAAGCTTGGACCAATTAAGTATAAATTACCTTTGAACTAGGAATGTTGAAAATATATAAAGAATGAGTCTAGTGTAATTTCATGCATGAAGGGAAGTTGAAAATATAATTATTTTCATTTTGTAAAGTTTTTCATCCGTTTTTTAGATGGTATCTCAAGAGCGGGGGCAGCATTATTTAATGAAGCAAGAAATGCAGTATTTGGGAAAGTAGCTCAAAATTCCATCAGGAGGATCGCCAAGAATGTTTTCCTGCACCTTCACAACCTGGACTTGGCCTTCCATCTGAGCAGGCAAACAGGAGCTCTGTCAAAAACCATCGACAGAGGCACGAGGGGCATCAGTTTTGTCCTCAGTGCTTTAGTGTTTAATCTGGGACCTACAATGTTTGAAGTGGCTCTGGTCAGTGGAATCCTGGTGAGTATTGTTTGTTCACTGGTGCAGTTGTCTCATTTAGGAATAATACATTGATTTGCTCTTACCAAAGTCTACTGAGTATTAATAATAATAGAATTTCAAAGGTGGTTGTGAAAGCAGCTCCTGTAAAGGAGAGCAATCCATAATTTGCAAATATTAGTTACTTTGAATCAACTTATTTAAAGTTATTTTCAGGTATAACATCTGTCTTCAGCCAGTGGTATTTATGTGGATAGTTTTCCATGTTTTTCTTCAGAATTCGAGGGCTGGACTTTATGATCTCTGAGGTCTTTTCCAAACCAGTTGATTCTATGATTTTATGAATTGTTGGAAAAATGCAATCAGAAAAGCAAACTATGCACACAAGTGTCAAATATATCCAGGTAAATAGGGAGGAAGCAGAATATAAATGTCCAGGAATGTTGTGGGTTAGCATGTTGATGACAGAGAAGGGAGTGATTATTGGTTCTTTCCTGTCTTTTTTTTTTTTATCCAGAACTTCAAAGTGAAAATTAGCTTTTGGAAAATTGGCTTCTCCTTCTTGCTTAATAAGCTCAATTTTAATCTTTTCTTTTATAAATCACATTTCCCGTGTTTGAAATCAGGATCTTTGGGTATTTCTGTGCTAAAATCGAAATCTTGATTACATAGCTTACACTAAATTAAACCCAAGAATCTTATTTTGTTTATCCCCCTTTTTAGAAGGACTTACTCGAGTTTGAATGTAACAACATCAGTTAAAAGGCCTGTTGATGCTGGGTTACATTTTAGAACCCTTGGAAGTTGCAGCTCCAGCTGGCTCTCAGCCAACTGCCACCCTGCTGTAATTTCTCAGGGCTTTTCTCTCCTGATGTGCTCTGAAGCAGAGAAGACTCTTCATAAGTTGTTTCGCAAGGCCATTTATTTCTTCTTCCACAGTCCTCAGTTTTCTTTCAAAATCCACTCAGAAAGCATGGCGAGAAATACTTAATTGTGATAAAAGCACAAGCAGCAGCAGCATTTGTGTTTTATAATGGCAAAAATAACTTTACAGTATTATTTACACCAGCTCTTGGTCATCACTTCCCATCTTTTTATCGAAATCCTTCTTGCTGCTTTCCTGTTGAGTTTATGCCTTTGTTTAGCCTTAAGCTGTTCAGAGCAGGGATTGTGTTGGGAAGGAGTCCTTGTCTCAAAATTAGGATGGCTTAGCTGGAGACTGCAGTGAAGTTTGGGAAATTATCCCGACTTGTTGTTTTTATTTTGTTTGCAACATTGCAGTATTACAAATGTGGTGCTGAGTTTGCTTTGGTCACCCTGGGGACTCTGGGAGCCTATGCAGCATTCACCATCGGGATTACACAGTGGAGGTAAGGCAGGCCCTGCCCTCTCCCCCCCAGAGGCCGGGGCTGAGCTCAGCCTGCACTGCTGGGCGTGCCTGCCCTGCTGACCGTGCCCGACCTGCCCCCGCAGGACCAAGTTCCGCATACAGATGAACAAGGCCGACAACGACGCTGGGAACGCTGCCATCGACTCGCTGCTCAACTATGAGACTGTGAAGGTAAGGCCAGTCTTTACTGCCAGCCTCTTTGTCATATTTGTGTCAGAGAGTCATAAGATTCGTCTTTCATAGGGCTACGACTTTGGAGCAATAGCCTGTTTTGAAACATGATTCATTTACAGAGCACGGTGTGGCATCGACAGAGGAGCATGGAGGTTTTAGTGGGGCTTGAAAGAATCTATTTGCTAATAGAGAGTGAGAAGTTTCCTTTGTGACTGAATCATCCTCACCATGAGTTTCTGCAAAATGTAAACTTAGTCTTGAAGAGGAAGTTTAGGCTGGATCTCAGGGAAGGTTCTTCCCCCAGAGGGTGGTTGGGACTGAAAAGGCTCCCCAGGGCAGTGGGCACAGCCCCAAGGCTGCCAGAGCTCCAGGAGGGGTTGGACAAGGCTCTCAGGGACAGGGTGGGATTGATGGAATGTCCTGGGCAGGGTCAGAGGTTGAACTGGATTGAAGTTGATCCTTCCAGCTCAGCCTATTCTATGATTCTTTTCTCTCTAGTTGTTAGATCTGTTGGAGAGCAGTTGTGTACCTATGCATGTAGAATGTTAATACTCTATTTTGTAACAACTTGCACAGTCTCAACAGTTGTGTTTGAGGCTGCCACATTTACCATTTTTGTATATTTTGTGTATATTGTAGTATTTCAATAATGAAAAATATGAAGCCCAACGGTATGATGAGTTCCTGAAGACCTATGAAAATGCCTCCCTGAAGACTACCTCTACTCTAGCTCTCCTCAACTTTGGACAGAGCGCTATATTTAGTGTTGGCTTAACAGCCATCATGGTGCTTGCCAGCCAGGGCATCCTTGCAGGTAACTCATCTGTCTATAAGCTAAAGATGACTCTCCTTTACCTTGATTCATCCATAAGAGAGGAGTTAATTTTAACTAACCTGCAGTTGATGTGAAAGTTTCTTTTGAGTGGTTTTGCTTGAGAGCTTTTACTTAAGAGTTTTGCCTTTTTCTGCTTCTGGGAGTATTATTAATTCCATTATATATATATATATATATGTATATAACAACTACTAGTAAGATTTCATCAAAAACATTTTAAAGGTTAAGCAGTTAGAGAAAGATCCCAAGAAAGTGTCACTTCAGGAAGTTTCTCTTGAAGGCTTGTGAAAGACACTTTTAAACATACAAATACTTCTGTGAACCTTCTAGCAAGACCCTTTGTTTTTCCCCTTCTCCCTTTCCATGTTGGTAACACTCAGGACTTTTCCCCCAAGCATATATACTCATGTGCTTTGTCTCCAGTAGTTTTATTACCAGTGTCCTTCACTTTCCTTAGATTAATAAGGGCACATTATTCAAACAATTGTTTCCATATGTTAAGGGTTTTTAATCTGTTTTAATCTACTACACAAAGTGTGCTTGTTTAGGAAGACAAGGTACAATTAATTACAGTATTGGGGTGAGGCTCAGCTAAAGCAAGGGGGTTTGAGAGTAAAAATGATGTTTTAAACATTCTTAACGTCCAGAAGTGTTTGAAGGGCAGACATTTATACCATAGGGTCTTTTTTGTACCTGCTTTTCCCTTTTTAAGAGATGCCAGGGCAGAGAAGGGTTACAGTGTGAGCAGATCAGTCAGTAGGTGCAGTTCATGACTGTTCTTAGGAAAATTTAGAATAGCTTTAAGCAGGATGATAGAAATATGGCTTTAAATCATCCTTTTGGGCCTGTTTCAGCTGAAGTAACCTGGCACTTACCTTTAGCTGTGTGTCCTCCTGTGTTTTCCCTTGATCAGCCTGTTTGATACTAAGCTGCCCAGAGGTTCTCACTGTGAGTTTTAGCAGCTCTGTGGTCTATAGTATGATGATGACAAATTCTATCAGTCAGATTTGTCTGTAATTGTACTTAAGATTGTCCTTCCTGATTTGTACTCTCATTTATTAGCTGCTCCCCTTCTAACTTACTTAGGCCCCTTTAAGTTTCTCTCTGTGGAATTCCCAGCTGCACAGCCTGATGTTTTATATGCTGCTTGCCTTATTTTCCAGTGCTATTGTATCTTTTTTTAAGTGAAATCCACACAAACATTGCCATTCATTTCAGGCACCTTCCTATATAAAACCTGATCTTCTGGGAATGGGTTTGGTTTGCTATTTAAAAATACAGGTTTAGAAATGGGGTAAAAGAAATTAGAATTGATTGACTTGATTGTTTTTTTAAATCTTTTGGTACTTCCTGACAAGACAAGTCTTCAAGTCTCCTTATTCTCTCACATCCATTTTGTCTTAAGGCAACCTTTCTGTTGGAGATCTAGTAATGGTGAATGGATTGCTGTTCCAGCTTTCTCTTCCCCTAAACTTCCTGGGAACAGTATACAGAGAGACAAGACAAGCACTTATAGATATGAATACCTTGTTTACACTTCTCAGTGTAGATACCAAAATTAAAGTAAGTAGTAGCTTATTTTCCTAAAATATCTGGGTATTTAACAGGACTGTTTGTGGCAATGCCATCGTTTCATCCCATTTTCTTACCTTCCAGGTTTAATTTCTATTCATGAATGAGCTGTTGGGTGTAAGGGTGCTGTTCTGCTCCTCTTTAGATGCAGTTACTGCAATAGCAGTGGAGTATTTTTCTTGCAGAGAAGCAGAAGTTGTTTCATGGAAGCTGTATTTATATTGAGATTTTTTTAATTTAAGTATTCGTGCCTCATGCTTGAATTTTTATTGGTAATTAATGATGCAGAATTTATTATTGCAAAAGAGGTTGTGAGGCAGAGTGTTCACAGCAGAAATTTTTACCTCCTTTGGGGAAAAGGATGAGCGAACCAATGTCACTTGTGCAGCAAATGATAATTATTTTCCACATATCCAATGTGGCTGTTTTGCCTTTTTCTGAGCTGGGAAATGGACTGGTGAACTATTGGAGATACTTTCTGGGCAGCAGATAAAGTGGAACTCTTCTTTTAACAGGACAAAGAGCTGGCTCCCCCCCTGCAGATCACCCCCCAGACTGCTGCCATCGCCTTTGATAATGTGCATTTCGAGTACCTTGAGGGGCAAAAAGTCCTTTCTGGAGTGTCCTTTGAAGTCCCTGCAGGAAAGAAAGTGGCCATTGTAGGAGGTAGTGGGTCAGGGTGGGTAAATGGACTAAATATGCCAATCAATGCAGAATTTAGTTTCTTGAACATTGTGCCTCTTGTGTTTGCTTTTTATAGTTTCTGTTTGTGACATCAATTCCAATTGGGGATTGTAAATGGCAAACCAGAATGTAACATTAACTTCAATTCTTTTCAATTCCAGGAAAAGCACAATTGTGAGGTTATTATTTCGATTCTATGAACCTCAGAAAGGAAATATTTATATTGCTGGACAGAACATCCAAGATGTCAGTTTGGAAAGCCTGAGAAAGGCAATAGGAGTTGTACCCCAGGTATTCCATGTTTTCTTCTCCCCAGTAATCCATTGCAATAGTAATTCTCAGTGTTCCAGTGCTGTGGTTCAGTGGAGGTCAGTCCTAATGCAGTGGTGGTGTTGTCTTAATTCCTTTGAAAGTCACCATGCCTGGTTTTTTTTTCCCCAGGAAATATTATGTTTTTATGTGCATCATCATATAGATCCAATTTCTGAAATGTGCTTAAGCCTCCCCATGAGAAACTGCCTCCAGCTTTAAGTGATTTAGCTTTATAGTTGATTACCACCTATAATGAGTTAGCAAAGTGGTGAAAGTATGCATGACATACATATTTAGGACACAAAATATATTAATCCCATTTTTGGGAAATTTCCCCAAACACTTTTACATTCCAGCTTTGTAGAAAAATATAAGCTGTTCTGTATTGATTTCTTTCGTGGTTTGGGGACAGTTTTGTCATGGTTTCTTACTTGAAATGTTCTTTCCACCACTGCAGGATGCTGTTCTTTTCCATAACACCATCTACTACAACCTGCTCTATGGCAACACGGGGGCCAGCCCCGAGGAGGTGTATGCAGTGGCCAAACTGGCAGGGATCCACGATGCCATCCTCAGGATGCCCAATGGATACGACACGCAGGTCGGGGAGAGAGGCCTCAAACTCTCAGGTAACATTTCATGAGTTCTTGATATCCCTTTTGCTGCCCCGAAGTTGGCTTGAGCCCGTTCCCTCTCCTCCTGTCCCTGTTCCCTGGAGCAGAGCCTGACCCCCCCCGGCTCCCCCCTCCTGTCAGGGAGTTGCAGAGCCAGAAGGCCCCCCCTGAGCCTCCTTTTCTCCAGGCTGAGCCCCCCCAGCTCCCTCAGCTTCTTCAGACCCTTCCCCAGCTCTGTTCCCTTCTCTGGACACTCTCCAGCCCCTCAATGTTCTCATAGTGAGGGGCCCAAAAAACATAACTATAAATGCTAAATATTACTATGAAGATCCACAGTGTAAGGCAGCTGGAGTTTGCAAGATATTTAAAGGAGTGTATTTTCAGGGGATATTGTTGAGTGAGATGATGTGTAAGCATGGATTTGCATCTATGTCAAAATGCTCTTTCTCATAATATGGCTAGTGGCATAAAATGGAGAACTATGTCCCATTCTAAATCTGGAGCATTGTGTGTGGGGATGTCAGAGTTCCCTTCTGACCTCCTGTAATGGAGCCTGTCTGAAAATGGGTTCTGCCTTTACTCCATCCTTCACTTTGTGCTGCCACTGTGCTGGTCATAAACACCCATCTGCAAGTGCTTCAGCAAAAGGGTGTTTAGAAAGCAAAGGGAGGTGTGGAAAATGTGTTCCTTTCCTGCTTTGTTTGTATTTAAGAAAATAAGTGTATGTAAAATACTTAGGAAAAAGACAGTGGAATTCCTTGGGGACAGAAGAGCTTAGAGTGGGTATCTGCCACTGAAATAGCAGCTTCAGTTTCTTATTTTCAGCAATTAGATGAGCACTGGCAAATAACAGTAGTAACCAAGTGTCAGGAATGTGTGCAGTCAGGAGTCCTGGGCTAGTGCTCTCAGAAGGGGTTTGGTTGTTCAGAGGATTGGAGATACCAAATGAAAGTCTGTGAGGTCCTTCAGTAGCTCTGTAAAAATATGAGATCTGTTGCTTGGAATCTCTAGTTTTCTAAATAGTTGAATGGCTCCCTAAATTCCTATAAAAGTTTTATTTCTATTCCTATAAAGGATTAATTTCTGCATCCGGTTTGTTGTTCTTGGGGAGTTTTTTAAGCTGGTTGAAGCTTCATATACTTCTGGTCTAAGAAAAGCAAAAAGTCCTGATTTATGTCTTTTTTTTTTAAATAGTATTTTGTGGCAGAAATAGTGGGGGTGAAAGGCCTGTGAGTTGAAGGGTCCTCTTTGAAATCCAGGTGTTTTATGTGCATGCTGGAAAAGCAAGGTTTTGGTTGCAATGAGGTCTTTACCAGTTTAGATGTTGAAGTAGCATTTAGTGCAGTTCCCGGTGATCTCAGTGACTGATTCCTTAACAGTAGGTGAAAACCAAGTTGTTTGGGCTTTTCCAAGTAGAATCCATGTCAGTGTTTTCTAATAGATTTGTGATACACAGAGCCAAACTCCTGCCTCTGTGAATGCAGCTGTTAATGTGCTGCTGTCCTGAGTGTGAATGGGGAAGAGCATGAAATAAGGATGTGCTACAAATGTAAGGGGTTTTGTTATTGCAGTATGTCTTTCAAACATAGATATTGTCAAGCTGTGAGTTCTGAACATGCTGTAAAGGAGAGGGAGGAAGAGCACATTAAAATAGACTGAGTAAATTGTGCAGTTCTAATTGCTCTGAGTTCTGCCAAAGACAGTCTAAAATGTGAACTGCAGCATTTCCATCAGCCTTTTAAATGGTTTATGAAAGCATGTTCTCTCCTGATAGGAATGGAACATTAACAAGGATAGAACGGTATTAAATGGAATGTTTTGAAGTCTTGAGTAAAACAAAGGAGGACAAGTGCACAAATGTGACGTGTATGCATTGCATACCAAATGTTTAGCAGATTTTAAGTTCTCAAATGCACCTGTTTTCCTGTCTGTAAAAGTTGCCCCGAGTTATTCTTGAGTAGATGTTGGCTGTAAGAATTTTGAAGGAAGGCAAACTAGTCTGAAAGTGGGTTACACCAGAAACCAACAGGCTGAAGAGTGCAGACTGAAGGTGGTTTTCAGTACCATATTAACTGTGTTCTTGAATGACATTTACCATTGTGGAGTGGAAAGTTAGATAAATATCAAGGAGAGACCTGAAAGACACAATGTGTGAGCAAGATGCATGAAACCCAGGGCAGCAGCATGGACAGAGCCCTGGTTGTTTGGGAGAGAAAACAGGGTTTGTGTGTGCAGAGTTGCTGGATGGGGCAGAGCTCAGGCCGGGTAGAAGGGCTCGTACTCGCGGGTGTACAGAGTGACGAAGTGTGCAGCACTGCTACTGCCCTGGGCCAGGCCTTACAGCAGATACAAAACAGCTCTGTCCTTTTCCAGAAAGATAAGCAATCTGGAATCACCAGGGAGCAGGAACTTGTGTGGTATCTTATGTAACATGTCAGACCTTTGTCAGCAGTAACTATGATGTCTGTTTTAAAAAAGAAAAAGAAAGAACCCAAGAACCAACCCTCAAAAGGCATGTCTGCTGTTCAATTTACACTATCACAATTCTAACTTAATTTTTTTTCTTTTTTCCCCTCATCCCCTCATTCAGGCGGAGAAAAGCAAAGAGTTGCAATTGCTAGAGCAATGTTAAAGGATCCACATATTTTTCTCTATGATGAAGCCACATCGTCTTTAGATTCAATTACAGAAGAGGTAAACTGGGCTAAAAAATTCTAAGATTTTAAGTGGTGTAGTGGTGTCTGATTCCGATACTTTTCCCCCGTTCTTTTCCCCTCAGAAAGAATTCTTTCTTTTTGCCAAACTGCTGTCAAGTGTTTTCTCAGTAGTGTTAAGAGATCCTGTGTCTAAGCCATTGTCCTAAAGGCCAGAGCAGAGATGCTGAGTCTGTCTACTGGAGACATAGTGAGGGGTATCAGCTGCCTCTGGGATATTTTCTTGTGCACTCCGGAGGTCCCCTTCACCTTTACACATTCATCCCTTGCAAGTGGTGCAAATGCCTCAGGAGGCCCTAAAGTGTGAAGAAGCTTTCCAATCCACCTGAAAAGGTGTTTAGATGACATCTAGCATCCATTAAAAATGTCCTATAAATGGTTGTGACATAATGCAGGACAGAAAACCTCTTGTTGTGCAGCATCTTTCTGAGATGCAGATCAGGTAGGTGTGACCTGCAGTGCTGGTGTTTGTTTGTGTTCATTTCCCAGGAAGGGCCGTGACATGGGTGTCATGACACTGTGGCAGGAACTGCATCAAGGCTTCATAACAACATCTTTGTTAGAGCACAGCACCCTCAGCCCCAGCAGTAATTTCCCACACTAATGTCATCAAGGACTAGGGCTAAGCTGGGGCTGCCTTCACTTATGCAGATTACTGAGCAAATTTATTGACCTGTAATCACCACATTATTTTAATTTTCCAGATACAAAGAAATCAGAGTATGAACTGTATATCCATGTAGCACAGCACTGGAATGTAGCACAGCTCCCTGGTGGACCAGCAGTGTCCATAACACAGTTCTGCAGAACAGCACGTGGGTTCTTGCTCTTGTTTTGCTGCATCTAGTGTAAGAGTCGTAAGCAAAGCTGGAAGTTTCACAGCAGAAATGCACTTGAAAGGCAGCAAATGAAAGTGAGCCCCTTCCACAAGGCTGTGCCTGGGAATTGAAATGGTGTCTGATAAAAAAAGAAAGTTTTCAGGGAACTGAAGAGGACCCTTCACTGACGGCAGTGAGGGCACAAATTCCCCATCAGTGCTCCTTGCAGAGCAGTGTGGTTTGGGAAGGTGGCAGAGTGCTCACAAAGGAAGCACTGCATAGATAGATAATTGCCAAAATTGCTTTAACTTTATATTCCACATTGGCCTGATATTGAGGGGGATTTTTTCCTTTAACTTTCTTTAGAAAGTATTATTACGATGATGAATTATTTTCAGATGCTTTCACTGCTGTTTGTTGCTTGTGTACTATGCTCCATGGGAAGGTTTTCTTGAAATCCAGTGACCCTTCTCTTCCTTTGTCCCTGAGGATAGCTGTGTTTTTCTGTGAATACAAGCTTTTTTTTTTGCAGTTTGAGGCTTTATCAGAACCACAGATATTTCATGCTTGGGACTCTTCTGTTTCTTGATAGATGCTTGTGGCTGTTTGTTATTATGAAGCTGTAGCAGTACCAGAAGTGTTCCTCAAAACTTACTTACAGTGATTTGCATATTTCCAGCATCATTTTATTTCTCCTCACCCCAGCCAGGAGTGTGTAAGAGTTTGTCTGTGTTCCAATCTCGCAGAACATTCTCAAAGCCATGAGGGACATGGTGAAGCACCGGACGTCGATTTTCATCGCTCACAGGTTGTCCACGGTGGTGGATGCAGACGAGATCATCGTGCTGGCTCAGGTGAGGGATCCCCTGGGGCTGTGGGGCTTCCACAGCCCATCAGTGTTTGCTTTAGGGACTCTCTGTGTCCAGTTTGAATTATCACACTCCCATCAAGCTGCTGAAAGCTCTTTCTTTGGAAGTGAACCGCGTTGGAAAGTTCTAGTTCAAGCTTGGCTTTTTATACGTTTCTCTTCGCAAACTTGCACATGTGACTCTCTCGTATGTTGCTATTTTTTTATGGCTCACTGTTGCATGGTTTTTATCTAATTTATCACGTGCTTCTGTCACATCAGTTTACTAAAGTGTTCCCCCAATTTATGCTTCACTCTCGTTGCTCAGTGAGTGTCTATTTTTCACATACATCCATTTTTTTATTTCAATGGAAAGAGACAGGACAGCATGTTCTGTTTCCATGCAGATAGAACTGCTGCAGGATTGTTCAACCTAATTATGTTATAAATCTGAGCACCATTCTCTGTTGTACCTGTAGAAAAATGTGATTGTTCCCTTTCTCTTCTAAGAAAAAAACAATAAATTTCAACATTTAATTTGCTAATACCTCTATTGAGCTGTTACCTCATGCTCAGTGTGTCCAAAGTCCATTTTCTTCTCTATTTCCCATACCTGGCAAGAGATTTAAAATAAACAAATGTCCTTATGATAACTTCATAATTACTCTTTTAACTGATAATGCTGAAAGTACAGTGCTCTAATCTACTGATAATAGATGTTAAATTTATCTCTGCATTCATTTTTATCAGTTGCTATTTATATGCTTGTGATCATACGTGTATTTAGTGACTTAAAATACACATCTAAAAGCAAATAAATTATTCCTACAGTACATTCAGTGGTTTCATGGGGAATTAGAACAAACTCTTATGAAATGGTGACATTCATGACTGTCTTCACTACACAAATCTCAGCTTTATATGAATCTCAGAATGAAGTAGGGGAATAAATCACTTGCAGCACTCCATGGAGTTTTTATTCAGTTTTGATCTGCTTTGTGTTTTTCAGCTTTTGCTGAACAGTCCTTTCCTAAGGTGTATCCTTTATCCAACCGCACGTTAAAACATCTCGCAAGTGCTTTGTAACGTGTCACAAGGCGATCTGCAGCTTCTTGTTTTCGATGCAAGTTTTCCCAGCTTACCAAGAGTGTGTTTTGTGTTAGAGTGTAACTGTTAAATTAAAAATGAAAGCACAGCCTGGAACTGTAGAAGAGCCGGGGTGCTCCGTTCCTGGGGGATGCTGGTGAGACCGGGACTGGGGAAGGGGTGGGCAGTGCCCACGGCTCCCGAGGCAGCACCTCCTGCCACCCCAGCAGGAGCAGGGATGAGGCGGGATGGTTGGGACTGGTTTTGCTTAGCCATGGCAATCACGGAATCACAGTTCCAGCCCCTTTGCTGAGCTAAAACCAGAATCATTCCTGAGTGAGTAAACAATGTAGTAATGATGCAGATCTTTACCTGTGAGGCTGAACAGAGAAGGTGCATTTTGATGACTGGTCAAGAGTTATTAAAAAAAGCACCATAATTCAAAAGCCTGGTTTCTACTGCAATGAGCTCCACGTTGAAGGTTTTAAGTAAATTCTGCAGTTCTGTTGATCAAATCTTTTTGTTCAGATTCCACCGGCATAACTTAAAATGGAAGTGCCAAGACCCACATTTTTTCCCAGCATATCCATCAGCAGCTGTCACAAGGAGATAGATTTAATTGTAGGTCAGAATTTAGAATAACATCAAATCCACATAGGTGTCTGTATAATTCTGTCCTTTACCAGAAGAAAGAGTAGCTGGAGAACAAATACGTTAGTTTAATTTGAAGTCAGTGAATGTGTCTCTCAAAGTGAAAAGATCAGTCTGTTTTTTTGAAGAGAGGTGCTGTTTCTCTGTCTGTAGGGTTGGAGTTCCCTTGAGTTGTCCTCTCCAGCTGTTCCTTCCCATTTCCACAGTGATAGTCAATAAATCATCGTTCCCTTGAGAACAGCCCAGATGAAGTGAACTGCTGAGGTGGTTGTCGTGGTGGCCATTGCAGAGACACAGGCTACAGAGCTCCCATAAAAGCACAGTTTACACTAATTGTTTGCAGGATTTGATTTTAAATGTGCTCTGCTTGTCTAATGCTCTTTGCTCTTTGTTTTAGCCTCTTCCTATGTATTTGTTACCGAGCAAAAACAAACAGGTGTTTGTTTTGGTACACTCGTGTACCTTGCTCCTCATATATAGAGGTCCATGTTTACTTTAAGTAGCTCTTCCATTTTAGATAGTAAAAGTTGCCATGCTGGTGGGCTTTAACTTTTGCCCAGATGGACAAGAGGTAGGTAGATTCCCATTTCTCTAAGGCTGGGAAGAGCACAGCTCCGTGTTTTCAGCGTGATACGCCACTGAGTGAACTGTGCGTTCAGTCTTTCCACGCTCTCCCAAGCTCCTTCTCATTAATAGCTGCTCTGATCTGTACTGTGCAGTTGTCCCTGGGTTGGCATGTTCCTAAAGATCTGGTAATATGGATTGCTGACCTGCTCCATGTTTTGCAGGGCAAGGTGGTGGAACGTGGCACACACACAGAGCTCCTCGCGAGTCCCGGCAATCTCTACTCCGAGATGTGGCACACGCAGAGCAGCAGAGTGCTCCACAACCACAGCAATCCCACCTGGCAGCAGAGGAATCACCAGACATCCAAAGAGGAGGAGAGGAAGAAGCTAGAAGAAGAAATTCTGAATAGTGTGAAAGGCTGTGGGAACTGTTCATGCTGACAGCGATCCTGGATCAGTCGTGTATAGCAGGTTAAAAATGCACAAGAATACAGTGAAATGCAGCTCTTGTTTTTAAGTCAGCATTCAAAAACTTCTGGGGTTTGCAGTTTTGGGGTTTTACAATTTCACAGAGGGACATAATTTCAACCAAAGGAGTTCTATTTTTGCATCTTTAGAAATCTGTAATATTCAGTGGCATCTGCAAGAGCTGGGCCTTTCAAAAACTTTAAACTTCCCAACTAAGAGTGTAATTTATGGCAACTTTTAGGTATTGGTAAATTCTCCTGGTAGTTGCTTGATGTGGATTATTAAATTGTAAACAGATTTGTCCTTGATTTACATTATTTCTCATCATTAATGGTTGATAAATATGTCATGTTTTAATTGTAATTGGGCTAATTTGAACTCATTTGCTAGTGAGGAAGATGCCATTTAAATTCTTCAGTAGTGTTCTGGTTTAAAATGTTCTTCCTCGTAAAGAATAAGAAAAGCCTCAACAAAATATTAGAGGCTTCTAGGAGCAAACTAAATATTGGAATTATCCATCTTACCCTTCAGAAGCACCTTTTGTACTGCACTATCAGGAAATAAATTGGTATCATTCTAAAGGAAAACTAATAGTATTTTTAAGTGAAAAATGAACAAAATCTGAGTTTAGGATTCTGTATCCTCAGCATCTGCTGTAGTAGTCGAGGCAGAATGCAGTCACTCTTTCTAGTTCAGTCACGGTCTTAGGGAGCAATTAAGATTCAATAAAGACTTCCATAAATTTCTATTATCTCATTAATGTATGAGAAAATGACCTGGATAATGCTGAAAGCATTGCTATAATAATCTCCTCATTTCAACAGCCAAAACTTCTCCGGTGGCAGGAAACCTCAGTGTCTGGGATGTGCAGGACACTGGGGGTGGATTGGGTTTGGAGGGGGGGCTGCAGTGGGGGCTTCTGTGAGGAGGTGCCAGAAGCTTCCCCTGTGCCTGCCAGAGCCAATCCCAGATGGCTCCACGACAGACCCACTGCTGGCCAAGGCTGAGCCCACCAGCAACGGGATAATGCACTGCTGGGATAACGTATTTGGGAAGGGAAGGAAAAGCCTGTAAGTGTAAGAGCAACTGCAGCTGGAGAGAGGAGTGGGAATATGTGAGAGCAACAGCAGACACCAGGCAGCAAGGAGGGGAGGATGAGCTCCAGGCACTGGAACAGAGATCTACCTGCAGCCCATGGAGGACCCCACACTGGAGCAGAAGGATTTGCCCAGGGGAGGCTGTGACCTCTTGGGAAGCCCATGCTGGAGCAGGGCCCTGGCAGGACATGTGATCCTATGGAGGACACACACTGGAGCAGCCTGTGCCTGAAGGACTGACCCTATGGAAAGCAGACACGTGGGAAGGACACACTGGAGCAGGGGAGGAGAGTGAGGAGGAAGGAGCAGCAGAGCCAACGTGATGAACTGACCACAGCCTCCACTCCCTGTCCCCTGTGCCACCTGCAAGGAGGTGGAGAATTTAGGGGCAAGGTTGAGCCCAGGAAGAAGGGAGGAATGGGAGGAAGGTGTTTTAAGGTGTGGTTTCATTTTCTCATTACCCCACTCAGACTTCTAATTGGCAGTAAATTAAATGCATTTCCCGAGATGAGTGTTTTGCCCATGACAGTAATTGCTGGGTGATCTCTCCCTGTCCTTAACTCAGGAGCCTTTCCATGTGTTTTCCCTCCCTGCCCAGCTGAGGAGGGCAGGAATGGAGTGGGTTTGGTGGGCACCCAGTGTGCAGCCAGGGTCAGCCCACCACAACACCACTGTATTTTTAGGCCTTGTCTCTTCAGGGAGACCATCTCTATTTAGCACAAGCTATTCTGGAGCAATTCTTCGTGTTGAATTCAAGAATTAAAATCTTTCTCTTGAATGTTGAAAAATAACTGTTATTTCTGGGGAATTACACCAGTATAATTACACTGATGTAATTACATTTGTAAATCAGATGCAAGGTTTCTCAGTGTGGGCACTAGGGAAGGCCTGAATTTGGTGCTTCTGGAAATTTAATTGCAAATAGCATTTATTTTTTTGTGTTATACCCTCCCCTGCAACTAAATATAGGAACAGTAACTTAAAAGGAGCGAAACCTTTGCTAGTTATTAATTTTCTCTCTTCTAAAGTGATGGGTGAAAAAAGCCCAACCTGGCATCAATCTGCAGTTAAAAATGATTTAAAAAGTGTACTTTAATTTTCAACCTTGGAGTGCAGACGCAAAGCGAAGTCCTGTTAATGTAGTGGCAGTGCAGAATTCCAGCTTACAGCCTTCCCTTTATTTTCCCTAATGGTCTCCTGGTTTAGCTGACAGCAGTGAGGGGATTGTAGAGGTGCAATTATGTTCCAGCTGCCAGAAACAGCAAAAGTTTATTGAAACTACCCTGCAAGAGCTCATTTTTGGAATTAACTTATCTGTCTGCTGTTCAGGCATCAGGGAACAGGCAAAGGCTGTAAATAGGAATATTTCAAGCCTAAGATCTTTTTCCTTTAGGTACAAGGACTAAAAATGTCTCTGGTCTGAAAGATGGAGGAAAGGGTTTTTGTCAGGGAACAGTTTTCCCTGTTGCAGGGCCTGGACATCCCAGCAGGTCCCTCCAGAACACTCAGGATCAGGAACTGTCTGTGAGATGTCTGGAACCAAAAGCTGTTTTAATGCCAAGTTTGATGGTGTTTGTGAGGGGCTGATTTCAGAAGACAGCTGATGAATTTTCTCACTGGGAATGGGCTCGTTTTGGGCAGTACAGTCTGCAGTGAGGACTAATTTCCAGTGGTAAGTGCCAGGAAGGATCAATATTTGTTGAAATCTGTACGGGTTTGATGTAGCTCCGAGGCCATTACCTGTCTCTGCCACCCTTTGGATGCCAGTGGATGTGCTGCAGCTCTGTCCAACTTTAAGGAATGACAGGAGGCAACTCTGAACAAAGGCATTTCCTAAAACAAGAGGCTGCTCATTCAGTAGAACACGTTTCTTAAAGAACTGCAGATGGCTGAAAACTTCCTGTGTTGTGGAGTTGCTGAATGAGCATTCCTGGCTTGGTGGTGGCTCTACTGGAGTGAATTGCTGTGGAGAAGCAGAAACAACACTTGGTGAGTCTCCTGTCTGCTACAAAGTCAAACTTGTGCTTTTTTTTTTTAATTTTATTTTTATTTTGAATTTTTATTCCTGCACTGTGACTCCAAAGTGTCACCATGGAAGCAGATGTTTAAAACACTGAATGGGGGAGCCATGGCTTTGGAGAGACTCACTGCAGCACCCTGACCCTTGGGACAGTCTACGTGGCATCTCTTGGAAAAGCCTTATGGTTCTCAGAGAAAACAGATTGATTTTGGAGCTCTCTCCCAGCCTCTGTGGATCTTGGTAATTCTGCTCCACTGTAAACTGGAACATCATTTTCCAAACATCAGCTTTTCATATTCTGGGCTTGTAGTTGGTGGTTTTTCAAAATTCAAGTCACCTACTCCCATTATAAAATCTTTGTCTGCAGTTTTAGTGTGGAAAAGCCATATAATTTTTTTTTCTTCATTTTCTGTTTTTAAAGGAAATGGGTTTGTGGAAAACAGACATTAAAAAGGGGGCTGCTGCTTGCAGTGTGTAGTGATCTGTTAACTGTGAACTTAGTTCAATTCTAATTTCTGTGTAAGAACTTAGGAGGCACAGGATATGAAGTCACAACAAGCAACATCTTGGCTATTTGAAACTCCAAGTTAGAAAACTTAATGAATGATTTGTGGGGAGGTTGTTGTGCTTTTCCCAAATGGATGTTCCCAATTTGCTGCTTGCAGATGATCCCTCAGGTTATCTCAGCTGTTCTGTTCCATGGAGCATTATCTACCTACATCTCAACACTGAGATTTTAAATGGTGTTCAAGTTTCTTTTCAGAATGGAAGTATATAATTTACATTGTACAGGAAGGTGACAGAACAAGACAGAAAGCTCAGTTGAGATCAGACTGTGTAACCCTTCTGCTGGAAGACTCCTTACCCTGACTGCCGTCCTTCATCTGTGTGTAGATAATTCTTACTAAATAAAGGATTTATCTTTGTTAATAGAAATGGGTATCCTGTCACAATGGCTCTGCAGCTTTGCTGCAATTCCCAGAGAAGGCAGTCACTCACAGCTATGGAATGTGGGTCTCAGTACCAGCAGCTGTTGGTGGTGCCAGTGGGGCTGGTAACCAGTCACAGGGGTGTGGGGTGGGTGGCATAAGGTGACTGAATTCCAGGGGATCCATCAGAAAGGTAAGTTCACAGAGTGCACCCAAGTTCTGCTCGCACTCAGCTTTTCCATCCCCTGCCCTGCGTGTGTGGAGCTGTAAGAACAGGGGAAGGGCTCGTGTTTCTGCATCACACTTATGGGAGGGAACATGCTTGGAAGAAGCTTGACTGTATCTTACTTTAAACACTGTATTTTTATAAAGGTAAACTCTTAACTTGTGATCAGGAGAAATAGAGCGGTTCTAAGAATCTGCTTGAGCCCTTGACATGACATTGTCTGTAATCACTGCTTGGATTTCTGCTTTGAGCAGCTGAAACTCAAAGCAGAAAGCAAGAAATGCTGCTCTTATTATTAACTATTTACATGTAATATTGATCATTCTTCTAGTGCACTGCACTGTATTTGATTTGAGCTACAACAGCCACGGGTTCTGCTCTCATCATGGATGGATGGATGGATGGATGGATGGATGGATGGATGGATGGATGGATGGATGGATGGGAGATCCTTGAGCAGCCTGGGGTTTTTCAAGTCTGACTGGATGAACTCCCAGCTGTTCTCTTTGCTCTGTCTGTAAATCTTGTAGTGATACTGCAGGAGTACTCCATAAATGTTACTGACAAAACAAGTCATTGATTTTTAAGGGGAAAGAGCTGTAATGGGAATATATTTGGGACTTTTTCTTCGTGTATACCTGTAACTTCTGTTAGTGCTAATTTGAGTTGCATGTCTGCATCAAGGGAAACAGTAATTGCAAGTCCAGCTTTTGGAAATCTTCACATAAATTAGGAATAACCCTGAGGTTTCTGTGCTTGTTGCACATCCCATCAGTGCTCAAACAATGGGTGCAGAAGTGACAGTTCACTATTCCATGGATGAGGTGCTGCTTCCCAGTCAAATCTTGCCAGTTTATCGTTTATTTTGGCGAGTTGAGCATCTGAACTGTCTTCCCACCCTCTGGTCCTGGGATCTGCTGGGGCTCAGCGTTTCAACTCTGCACAGGACAGGAGGGATGGTGGCACTGGATGCTTTCTTTCAGCACACTGAGGAGTTTGTTGTGGTTCTGGGAAGGAGCCAGGGCGTTCTTTTACAACAACAATTGCATGGTTTGTCAAGTGTTGTGACGTGGCAGTGCTGCAGTGTAGAGGTGTGTTTCACTGGTGGAGTGGCCATGTCATGGGTGGAATGGTGGAGGTGGTAAATTGTAGATAATGTATTAATGTCTAGAATGGATCTTGTAGAATTCAGCTACTTCTTGACTTTAATGTATAAATTTGATGTCTTTATAAGAAAATCCTTAAATGGTTAGTCCTTGAAAAATGACTTTTTAAATTCCTGCCGTGTGACTTGATCTGTTCCTGCAGATGGTGGGACCAAACTC
Organism: Lophotriccus pileatus; assembly: GCA_035583135.1. NCBI lineage: Eukaryota > Metazoa > Chordata > Aves > Passeriformes > Tyrannidae > Lophotriccus > Lophotriccus pileatus. The sequence goes on from JAWWES010000150.1 coordinate 17,585,322, forward strand.
GGGGAAAAGCCATGAACTTTATCCATCTTGGAAAACCAGCAGAAAGCCTGAGAGAGGACTTCTACGGAGGCAGGTCTGCAGGCTGGGGTGTGGGATCTCCCTCAGATGAGAAGTGTCAGTGGTACCAAGTTGCACAGTGCATTAATGAAAAGAAAAAGAGGAAAAATGCTTTACTGGTATGTTCAGGCCGAATTGAAAACAGAATCCCCAGAGCTGGAAGAATCCTGAAACATTTCTGCTCCCCCACATTAATTTCCAGTTTTTAATGCTTCGTAGCCCTTTACAAAATTGTCAAGTAAAGCATTTAAGTCACACCAGTGTAAACTTGTAAAGGTCCCAGTCTTGTGCTGGAGAGGGAAAAGGAGAGAAGTTTTTCCCCTCCATTATGGAGAGTAAGAGCTAGAGCTGGATACATCAGGTGGTGTGGTGTCCTTTGAGTGCACTGTCAGTGCTCTGCAAGTGTCAGCTGAAGATTTTAGTGCCTTGTGCACACACCAGCAAATATTTAGAAAAGTGGAGGTTGAACAGATGAAAAGTTTCCATTTTACACTCGTCAGAGAAAATGGAACATGAAGGTCAGTGTGTAATTGGGAGGGGATGTTTCAAGCCTGTGCAGTAATTATGGAATGGGCTGTGAATTTAAAGCATGGAAATACATGTTCGTGTGCTTTCACACAGGGTTGTAAAAATTTATCTTTCTCCAGCCTTTTGAAAAACTTCCTGGCTTTTGAAAAAACACAGATAAAACATTCAGCTTATTTACAATTTAAACCAGGGAATGTTTCCTGGGGAAAATAATGTTTACAGAATCCGCAAAAGGTGATGAGTGACATCGTGTGTCGATGCTGTTACTTGAGATGGGATTGCAGGATATTTGGCAGGATCCAATGGAGGGGGAAGAGCACGAGGCACAAGTATTTTAGGCTGGAGTTGTTGCTTCTGCTTTGTGCAAATTGGTTCATTTCAAAGCCCACACAAGGTCTGTGCTGGTAACACATACACACAGTGTTTGCTAAGTTTCTAGGGTAAAAAATTAATGACCTGAAGTTGTACAATGTAGTGACGTTTTGTTTTAACAATATTTTACACTATTTAAATGTCAGAGGAAGAGAAATTCAGAGCACTGAGCTTGGGTTGGGGGAGAAGGGAGATTTCTACATTCAGTCCCCTCACTGCAGACTCTGAATACTGATCTGGCCTCATGTAATGGTGGCAGCTGCAGGGGTGTTCCTGGAGCTGGGCATGATCACTTCTTAGACATGGCCTTACTTTGCTCTCTGCCTCTTCTTCCTCCCTCTTCTCGTAATGTAATTCTCTCCTAAACATTCCCTGTCTATAAACTGGAGGAAACATGAGCAGCTTCTGTCTTAGGGCTGGATGTTTCCCCTCGTGTTCTGTGGAGGGGTGCTGCCTCCAAAGATTCTTCCAGGTGACCTCAGTGGGACATGGTGAAGGCCTTTGCAGTGACTTTGGACCTCTGTAGCCACTGTCTTGCAGGGAGAGGTTTGCTTTGTGAAATGCTTGGGGAGCTCTGCCACAGCACCTGCATGTTCCAGTTTGGGCTGCAGATCACCTGAAACACAGAATTCCAGAATGGTCTCAGTTGGAAGGGACCCACAAGGATCCTGGAGTCCAACCCTCAGCCCTGCACAGACCCATCCTCAAGAGCCCCCCCCTGTGCCCCAGAGGATCCTCCAAACCCTCCTGGAGCTCTGGCAGCCTTGGGGCTGTGCCCACTGCCCTGGGGAGCCTGGTCAGTGCCAACCACCCCCTGGGGGAAGAACCTTGTCCTGAGATCCAACCCGAGCCTGCTCTGACACAGCTCCAGCCATTCCCTGGGGGCTGTCCCTGGTTCCCCCAGAGCAGAGCTCAGTCCTGCCCCTCCTCTGCCCCTACCCAGGCAGTTGGAACTGCACTGAGGTCTCCCCTCAGTCTCCTCCAGCTGAACACACCAAGTGCCCTCAGTGTCCTCACAGGGCTTCAAATCAAGGCCCTTCCCCATCTCTTTGCCCTCCTTTGGACACTCTCCAATGGCTCAATCTCTCCCTCACTTTGTGTCCCCCCAAACTGCCCCAATGTTGAGGTGAGGCTGCCCCAGGGCAGAGCAGAGCGGGACAATCCCCTCCCTGGCCCATGTGATGGGTTATGTAGCTGTGCTTCCAAAGTGGCCAGGGGTACATGTACTGATTCCCACTGTGTGGAAAGATCAATTTGAATGTCCTGTCCACCAAAAATCAGTGTTTCCCAGAACCCTGTGCTCCTGCAAAGAGCAAACCTGTCTGCTGAAGGTGTGTTTCAGTGCAGTACTGCTCCAGTATGTGGTGCAATTGAATTCAGTCTCCAGCACTTCTTATCAAGTCCCTGGAATTTTTGATGTTAGAAATCTTCAGCTGACCACAGAAACCTTCTGTCACCAAATGTAGAACCCTGTTGCTAAAATGTGGCCTCCTGAATCACAGCATTGGATCATACCCCACATCATACCCCGTTAGGTGGGTTTTTTAAAAGCAATTGCTCTGAGCTGTGCTCCGGGTAAAACTGGTGGTTGACATTTCCATCAGGTATTGGATTCTCAAGTCACAACATCTGTTGTACCAAAAAATGGCTGAAAGTTGCTGAGACGTTTCAAGGACTTTGTGCAATTTGTGACCTAGGTTTGTGCACAAGTTACCCTAATTCTGCTAAATTTAGCTGGATACTTCCATGGTGCAGTGGCATCACGCTGGGAAGAATTGATTGGCACAAGAGCCGTGTGTACAGAATGTGCTGGTGTGGGGTGTTTACAACACTTGGTGTCCTCTCATAGGAGATGTGTATGGAATTCACAGGTGAGTAAAATGCTCTCAGCTCCTAACTCATACAGATAAAGCCATCGAGCCCTGGCATGTGTATATGTACTACGTATGGCCAGTTATGAGGAGGAGCAGGGAACAGTGGAAACTGTGCTGCAGCACTGAGAGGATTTCCCCATGGAAATGGCACAGGAATCACTGGCAGCAAGTCAAATGCAAATAACACTTGTGAAAACAAAAAAGAAATGCAGAAAACTGCTTTTCAGTAGATGATCAGGTCCAGAAGCTGACAAGAAGTGGGGTTTGTTGATTATTTTGTGGTCTTTGTTTTATTTTAAAGGCTCCAAACTTTTTGTGTTGTTTGTCTACTGGGAAGCAGTCAAGCTCCAGCAAATAAATGTCCATGTGATTCAAATAGGTGTCTAGAAAAGCAAATCCTCCAAATGGCTGTTTTCAGTCTTGATATCAGAGTCTCTGTGGAATTTCCTTCAGTGGAATATAAGCTCATGTCTAACGGCAGCCTCTGATTTAGGCCAAAGCTGCTTTACTGACACTGGAGCCATCCTATGGAGATCCCGCTCCAACTAAAAACCACACAGACTTTCACAGCCCATAAATCCCATGGAATACATCTCTTAAGTACTTTACTCAAAGGAATGTTAAGCTCTTTTACTAAATCTGCAAATTATAGCTATTTGACAACTCTGAGTTTACAGTCTGACAGCTCACGTCATCAGTCGGGACAGCATGAGCGGAGTCAGAGGCGGCACCGCTCGCTGCTGCCTTACAGGGATCTGGTAATAACAATCCACTGGAAAACGTTGGAAAGCTGTGACAGCCTGGGAACAGTTTGTGACATCTGTTAAACACACTTGTTTTTATTCCTACTGACTGCAGCGAGATGTGAGCAGTATTTCATGGAAAGGGAGTGGTTGTGTTCCTGAGCGGGAGCCAACGGTGTCCCTCGAGGACCTGTGCCGTCCTTCAGGTGAATTTCTATATATAAATGACCAGAACACATTCAAATACTTGAGCCAGATTAGAAAGAAGTTTCTCAACAGATTATTTCTCCCTGACTGCAGGAGGTAATGAAGTGAAAACAGTTGGCCTGTGAACTCTGCAGGAGCAGGAGAGGAGGCAGCGGAGCCTCGTGGAGCCCTCGGTGCTGAGTGCTCGGGGTGCCCAGCGCTGGCTGTGTGGGGAGTGAACGCTGACTAATGGCTTCGTGGGTCAGAGCAACTCAGCCAGCATTTGAAAGGAAATGGGCAGTGTCAGGAGAGCTGTAAACTCCAGGTGCACCAGTGTCATCGAAGTGCAGGCAGCCTTGAACATGCAAGATACGTAAGTGCGACCAGTGGGGTAGAAGAGCTGAGTCTTTCTTCAAGAAGGTTCCCTGCTGGCTGGTATGTTTTGCCCTGGGATTCAAGTCTGTGGTTCCTCACAGTGGAACAAAGTTTGTTACGTGTTTTTTAGGCAACTTCTACTTGTTTTAAAACACATTCAGTCTAAAGTTCTCCTTGCTGAACCTGCTGTAAGAACTGGTGGAGCAGCGGCACAGAAACGGAAGGAAACATTGGGTTAACCAGGTAGTGGCAGCACAGACAACTCACATCAGCCAGTGCTGCTCTTTAAAGTGGGTGCAAAAAAGAACATGGCTGTAGAAAAAACTGTACTTGCTGAACCACCATGTGTTGCCAACACGGTTTTTGCATCACAGACTCAGTTTTTGAATCACAGACTGTACAACAGAGGTGGGCAGGGGCTGTGAGTGTGGAAAAAGGTATCATGGGAAGCCCTTGGCTGAGCTGCCTCTTGCTGTTCAGCCAGAGATTTATCTGGAACTGAAGACAAGCTGGGATAAGCCTGTGTGAGGCTAATTAAGGTGTTGAGTTATCCATTCACCCATAAACAGAGGAAATAAATAGTTATTTAAAAAACCCAAACCCACCTAAAGGATAAAATTTAACTTTTCCATTCTTTCCAAAGGCTTCTCCAGCAGTTTGTGGTTCTTCTCAAGGACTCCATACCTTTCCACCAGCCTCGGGACAGAGAATCTCTGGTCCCACTGATGAGTCACCTTGAAGCTGCTCCACAATGTGGCCTGGGAAGGGATCACTGTGGATCAGTCTGCAGCACATCAAACCACAGGGATCGTTGTGGATCAGTCACACTGATGAGCCCATCATGAGCCCTGATCTGTTTCTGAAACGGTCAGAAATACGCCGCTTTGTAAGGATTACCTGAAACACCTTGGAATGGTTCTAAAGTGGTTCTATGTGCTGCCAAGGTACAAGAACAATATAATCTACAAATCCTCTCTCTTGGAGGTCTTTTGCAATCTAAATGATTTTATGATTCCACGATTCTATAATCTACAAACTAGCTAGGACTAGTTAGGGACAAGTTGGATGCAAGCAGGGTGTGGTTACCTAAACCCTGAAAACTGAGAAACTGAAAAAGAGTCCACTGAAAACTGAGTGGTTTATGCCTGAGAAGTACACAAGCGAATCTTTTTAATGTGTCTGAGCTTTTCTGTGAGAGTTGCCTCCGGTCCAACGTCCAGCTTGACCTGCAGTCAAGTTCATTGGTCCCACACGCCTTGACACCATCTTGTTAGAGAGAAGCAGGAACAAGGTAAGGCAATGAGCACACAACTGAGATAGATGTTAGTCCTGTAAGGAGGATCTCAAACCTTCCAAATGTGCATACTTCAGTTGAGATGAATGCCTGTGGATCTCAAAATCGTGGGCCTGTCATCCCAAGGGACACTATAAAAAGGCTGGAAACGGAGAGATGGCTGCGAGTCCTGTGGATAATTGCCTGGCTCCCGAATGCCGTGTGCGGGAAGGTCACTTGGCACAGGCACAGCAATTACCTCCGGTACAAGTGGAAAATGAAATTGCAACTTTGTGTGTGACTGTCAAGAAGACAACCCAAACCACAGGCTCTGAGCAGAACTGCTGCCATGGCAGGAAAGCTGGCACTGCTCTCTCCGCAAACAAGAGATCTGGAGATGTTCATCTTTGAAAATGTGGCCTTTCAAGGTGTCCTGTGAAAGGTGATGGCCTGCTCAATGTTTATACTGGTTTCTGCAGCTCTCAGTCCAACAGAGGGAGAAATCTTATCAAGTGAGACCTTCCCAGAGTGTTAGTGGGAAGCTGAAGTTCAGAGTGAGCTTAAGCAGAGCCCAGGCTGACAGCAGATACAGGGCTTGACTGCAGGGATGTGATGCACTGGAGGTGTTAGGATGGATTAATCACTGAATAAGTAGGGTTTTTTCCTTTTTACTATTTTTATTCAAATTAGGGGCAAGAAGGGAAAAAAGTCAGCATACCAGCCCTATATTGGCCAGAGTGTGTGGGTTACAGAGGAGGCAGAGGTGGAAGTCCTTTCCTGTTGCAGTGGGAAGCAGATGAACTATGTGTCTGTCCATACGTCTTCTGGAAAGTAGGGGGATCAAAAATTCACAGAGAGATTATGAATTACAAATTAAAAAAAGAAAAGCCTTGGTTGTAATCACTCACCTTAAAAAAAAAAAAATTTAACTTTTAATTTTGAGGACTCTGATGAGGGATGCAGGAAGTACCTTCAATTTGTACTTACTCCTGTGTTTCTTTGTGTTGCTGAAAGTAAACATTTGGCTTAAGGAAGAAGCTAAAGTGGTTTGCACAGGTGTAAAGCTTTCCTTGTATGAATATTTAAATAAATGGGGCTCTGTCGCTGAACTGCAATTTAGTAATTTTTTAATTAGGCTTTGTTGGATTGGAAAGCATTTATTCTGTTAGGCTATAACATAAAAAGATTTATCCTTAAAATAAATTAATAAAACTCTCTTGGGAAAATGCTGAAACTAAGTGGAACATTTCCAGAAAAATCAGGCATTATTATGATTTTTTTAAAAGTGCGTGTAAAATAATCCAGTCTTCCAAAGAGATGCTTGAAGTTGTTTGGATAGAGTTGGCATCTGCCAGAGTCGAGTCACACGTAAGATAACATGATTGACCATTTTTGGCATGGGATGGGCTAAATTGGCTCATCTGTTGGCTGTCAGTCTCTTCTGAATTAGATCCAACGCTCTGTAGGCACGTTTCCATCTGGTTAAGTTTAGGACTCAAGCTGTTTATATATTAAAAAGAAGTATTTTGTACCAATAACAATTTCTGGAAAAAGGTTTTTGCTTGTGTTCCATTTTGAAACTATTTGGTTCTCTTTACCGGTTAAAATAACCTTGGGCAGAGTGAAAGAAGATGTGCCCATATTATGGTAAGACCCTTGAAACATGCAAATAAAATGGAAAGAAATTAAAATTTTTATATGTGCATATTTAAATATATGTATATATGCATGCATATCATTCTGTAATATGTGAGTCCTCTAAATTGGAAAGCCAGATTTTAAGTCTGCTAATATTTTAACTCTGTGCATTAAGAGAGGAGGATGAATATGTGCTGTTACCCTCCCATCGAGTCTTTCTAAGATTGGCCTTGCAATATTTTTATTCTGAATATTCGCCATCTGGCACTGGGAGCTGCAGTATTTAGTGCCACAAATAATAATGAAAAATATGGTAATAGCTCGTGATACTTTAACGTAAAAATATAAGACAGAGGGTATGAAGCTCTGGGCGTACGATCTTACAGCTGCCAAAGCATGTTGTTCCCTCTGCCCTTGTTTTCCATAAATGAGCCTTTGATTGGAGACAGCAGCGGTAATGGGGAAGTCATTGGTTAATGCACATTAATGAAACTGCGTTACTGGAGTTAATGAACTACAGTCCGGAAGAAAAATGGGCAGGAGAAACGCCAAGGTTTGTTCCTTTCTGTTCAGGTAGGTGTGGATGTATCCAAGACACAGCAGGAAAAGGTCTGTGACTTCAGACAGGGGAGATGGGGCTCTGTCTTCTCCACATCAGACAAGTCCTGTAGAAATGCTTGAACTTTAAACAAAACAGCCTTTTCCTTCTCTCTCGGCACATCAAAATACAATCAGGAGACTGTTGCATATTCAGCAAAACTGTTGTTCTTGCTGCAGTTAAATTGCATAATTAGATGGGGCTTAAAAGAGAGCTGAACCTCAGTTATTGTGCAGGCTGAGGCAGAGGGGAATTGCAAACCAGCTCCGAGGTGTCAGTGCCTCAGGAAGTAGTTTCAGGATGTCCCTGAACATCCACTTTTGCTGGCCGGAGGAATTTACCTTTACACATTTCTCTAAGGCTGGGTTTATTTTTGAAGGCTGGCCAAGCAGCACTGGGGATGGCAGGAGCTCTGTGGCCATGGTACGTGGCTGCCCCATCAGGGTTCAAACCAACCCTTTTCACCATCTTTGCTCTCTGGGACCTCCTCACCACTGGAGCATCCTCTGCACTTGAAGCAAGAGCATAAAGCACAAGGTATCTCCAGCCACAAAGAGCTCCACGTTTCCTAAAGAAAGGAAATAATTTATAGAACACTCCAAGTAACAGCTCCAGCAGCAGGAAAGAGCACTAGGTTTTCTGCTGGTCTGTGCATCTGCCCCAGGCAGACCCACAGCACAACAGGAAGAATGGAAATGTCAAACAGAATTTGAGTTTCCACTGCTAACAAAGAGTCCTGGCCAGACCCAACTTCACCCAGCAGTTCTACTACTGCCTGTGAGTAGATCAAACCTGCAGTGAATCCACAGCAGCTTTAGATTTGTCATGTCCTGATGCCTTTGCCTT
>JAWWES010000150.1:17594938-17621423 GCA_035583135.1 Lophotriccus pileatus
CGGTGTTATTGCCCACAGCACAGGGGTGGTTTTGAATTGCACCTCAGGACCTGGGAAGGAAGGGGGAGGTGAGAGGGCGAGTCCTTCACGCACCTGAATCAAAACTCCATCCTGCCTCCCAGAGTGCTTCCCTTTAGTGCCAGCAGTCTATGTTACACTGCTCTTGTTCAGAAGTTGGAATGCTGACAAAAGGAAGAAATCCTCTCCAGCCCTCTGTGGTAGGATGGGATAGGAGGGTGATGCCTCCCATTGTCCTGCTGCATTTTCCTGTGTGTTTTTAAGGCTCACATCATCTGGTAGCTTTCTGCTTGAACTATGTTTTTCCAGGCTCACCTGATAGTATAGGATTTGAGATCTTTGAAAGTCACCTTTGTGTTGTACTTGTGCCACAGGCAAACCAGAACCCTCTGGTGAACCTCTGGTTTAGCAGGGGGACTGTGGACGGCAGAAATTATTTGGGCCATGCCAAATGGAGAATTTAATGCTTATTGGGTGTGCTGCAGTGAGGCTCCCATGCACCAAAGAAGGAATGACTATGGAAAGAAGGAATGGTCAGGAAATGGGCATTTAGAGAACTGGAAACAACCACAGCACTGGCCTCTTGCCATAACCCACGTTCTTCTGCTTTAGACCCAACCCTTGCTTCCTTGAGAGACCAGCAAGCAGAGGCTCCCATGTCTGGGCACATGGATTTTCTGTGAAGAGAGCTGGGAGGACGTGCCAGATGTAAATGTCTGGTCTGCTCGGTGGCACAGGCTGTGGTGAGTGGTTGGGATGCGTGTTGCAGCGGGGCGGTACCGGAGAGGGTGGGAGGGCAGCGAGGAGGAGCAGCAGGGCAGAGCCAGGCGGGGCTGGCACCGAATTCACTCCTCACTCGAGGGGCTGCTCAGCTCCTCCTGCCTAAGGGAGCTTTCTTAGCACCTTGTTCTCGCACCTGTGAGTCTCTGTTTGACAGCCTGGAAAATTAATACCCAGCCAAGGTGTGTAGCTGTGCTTCCATCACGTCAGTGCACCCTCCACATCTGTTTGTGGCAGTTCACGAAGAGATCCCAGTGCTCAGACTGGTAATTGTTCAGATTGCCCGGGATGCTGTGCAGAACGTTATGCTGCCCATTGATCAGTATTGGGGTGGTTCTGTAACTGAAGGACCTTAAATGAGTGGCGTGGACAAGTGAAACTAAAGGCGTTATATTGTATCACAGTTCCAAGGATAATCTTTGAGCCTTAAAATGTTTGTGTTCCCTCTAAAATACAGCACTTAAATAAATACTTGGGTTGTCGTCTTCTAAACTGGATCCAGGTGCAACACTCACTTAATTGAATGTGTCTTTTCATCTCCACGAGGCTCTCCCCTCGCTCAGGTCTAATCTTACCTTGGTGATTACTCTCAGCTGATTGCCATCAGCTCCAGCCCCGGCACAGCTTCGCTGCCGGCTCCTCTGCCAAGGCACAGCGAGCAGTGGGGTGGGTCTGATCAGCTGTTGTGTTCCAGTAATTCTGGCCATGTAATTCCTGCCCTGTGAGGTGCCTCAGCAGAGGAGCTGCCACAATTAGCTGTGTGCCTTTGGTGGCACTTTGGAAGGTAACGGCCCGTACCTGAGTGTGTCGGGGGCAGAGAGTGAGGACGAAACCACCCTGAGTTCATGACATTCTGAAAGCAGTTCATGACCACCACCTGTGTGTTTATTCTGTGTGAGCACTGCCAGGTGTGCTGTCTCACCTGACCCTGATTAATTACTCATTGATATTAACTGAATCTTTCTATCAAGGAAAGGATGGGGGAGGAGTGAAATAAAATGCAGCATTACAAGTATGCAAAGGTACAGGGACCGAAGTGAGCAATTCCCAAAAGAACGAGGTGAGGCTGGAGAGGAAAACCCTAACTCAGGATAAGACTGGGAAGTGCTCCCACTATGACACTGCCTCACTCTGGCCTTGGTCAAATCACTTACTGCTGGTCTCTATTTCTCCAACAGGGTATAACCCTTCAATTGTGAGTCCTAACACAGTGGGAATTTATTCAGTAATTTATTCACATGTGCTGTATGGCGTGTCATGGGTACCACTGTTAATGCAGGACAAATGAGATTAGGTGCTTATTTTGCAGTGCTGAAGGTTGATGTGTGAGATGTTCCAAACTCAGAGAGCATTCCATGCGCTGTTCCTGTTTCATTACTGCATGTATGGGGGTCTCCAGTGCTATAGGAAAAAAGGAATAAAGAGCTTGATACTTTAGTATTTTAGTCACAGTATTGCCTAATCAATTTTGTAAACTGTACCCGCTGTTTAAGATGCAAAGGCAGAAATATTTCACATGAACTCAAGTGGTAACTTAAAACTAGAAACTTCTCTGAAATATCGAAGTGAAATACTCAACTTGCATTTTTTCCACTGCAGTCTAAATAGGTGTGTCTGGTTTGCCTTCTATTTGCTAAACCATATTGTTGATTCAGAAATGGAATAACGGGAGTTTCCTGCAGTCCCGTACCTCGGGCCGTGGCGCACGTGTGAGGGTGTCACAGAGAAACAGGGCTGCAGGACTCAGAGCTGCCCTGGGGGTCCTGCGAGAAGGGCTGTTTATTGTAAGCTCCCACACCGTGTAGGTGTAGGCTCCTGCCTTGCCTGTTCCTGCCGCCCTCCCGCTCCGCAAAAGGCTGTGTCTGGTGCGTGCCTGCCTTCCCTTCGCGTGCCCGGCATCTCGGCAAGTCCTGAGCCATCCTGAGATGAGGCAGCCTCCTCCTTTTAATGGGCATCTGAAGGTAAAGCATACTTTTAGACGCTGTTATTAATAACCTGATGACGAAAACAAATCAGACGGGCTGTTGCAAGCCCTAAGGTGATTCCCATACCCACCGTGGAGAATTAAACCGGATGGACTGCGCTGGGCGCGAGTTTCACTCCCGGGCTCCGGCTGAGCCCCCGGGGCCGCCCCCACTGTCCCCTCCCCACCGGTACTGCCCGGCGGGGCCCACCCTCCGCCCGTGCCCGCCCGCGGGTGCCGCATCCCCGCCGAGGGTGCGCTCCCCCCGCCCGGGGCGGCACCGGCACCTGCCCGGGCCTGGGGCCGCGGCCGCGCGCCCTTTATGGCCGGTGCGCGCTCCCGGTGCGTGTGTCTGTGTGCCCGCGCGTGGGGTGCGGGGAGCGGGCGGGCGCCGGTCCCGCTCCGCGCGAACAATGGCAGCGCTGGCGCTGCCCGGCACCTCCTGAATGGGCGCAGGCCTGGGGGGGGGGCGGCGGCGGCGGCGAGCAGGAGGAGGAGGAGGAGGAGGAGGCAGCGGCGGCGGGGCGAGGCGGGAGCCGCCCCCCCCCTCCCCATCCTCCCTCCCGCCCTCCGCCCGTCCCTGCGCAGGGACGCGGGGCCGGGGGGCCCGTCCGTGGGGCGGCGGCGGCGGGGGAAGGGGCAGGGGACGGGGCGGGGGCCGGGCGGGAGGCGGGAGGCGGGGGCCGGGGGCGGGCGCGTCCACCTGCGCGCGCCGGGCCCCGGGCGCATGGAGGAGCCGCGCTGAGCGCCGCGGCGGCGGAGCGGGCCGGGCGGGGGAGCCCCTCCAGCGCGGGCCCCGCGCTCAGGTGAGTCCCGCCGCGGCCCACCCGCGTCCGCGCACCCCCACACACCCACCCCGCCAGCGCCGCGGGGGCAGCGCGGGAGGAGGAGGAGGAGGAGGAGGAGGGGATGCTGATGGCAGGATGGCAGCGCCGGCCTGCGCGGAGGCCTGCGGGGAAGTTGCGGGGCGTGTGTATGTGTGTGAGGGTGGTCTGAGGTGACGGGGGGGCGGCAACTTGGCGCCGTGTCCCCCCCCTCCGCCCTCCCCGGGCAGGTGCCGCGCTGGGCGGGGGCGCCGCCCCGCCGGGCCCGCGGGCAGCGGGTCCCTGCCGGGGCCCCCGCGGGGGCCGCTCACTTCAGCCTCGGCCAGAACAAAAACATCATAAAAGGAGGGGGATGGGATTTTTTTTTTTTTTAAAAAAAAAAAAAAAAAAAAAAAAAAAAGCCCCAGCTCTGGGAGTAGCTGTCACTGCGCGCATTAAACTAGAGAACTGGCTAATCAAATAAAACTGGCTCATTGTCTGAAACTCTATCCCAGCGCAAAATGCGGCTGTGAATGTAATTAACCATCTGTCTGGCGGGCGGCGGAGCGCCGGGTCCGTGCGGTCGGTACCCGGGCGCTGCCATCCCCGAGCCCCGGGATGTGCCCGGCGTGTGTGTGCGAGGAGGATGCTGGAGCGAGGGGGGGACGAGATCCTCGGCTCCGCGATGAGCGAGCGAGGCGCTGCGTGATAGATGAACCCAAACAAGCCGTGAGGGACCGGCGATGAACGCCGGGGCGAGCCGTTTGCTCTCGGGGATGCTCCCGGGGGTTCCGCCTCCCGCCGGGGACCCGCGCAGGATGGGTGCGTATTTGGGGGCTCGCGGCCGTGAGTGGATGCGTGAGGCCGGAGGGAGCGGTGCGCCTGTGCGAGCCCAGGCCTCAATGAGCCTTTTGCGGGAAAACAAAACGGCTCTGTGGTCCTTCCATCCTCCCGGAGGTTTTCCCCGCTTCCGCCCGGCGCCTTGCTCGTCCCTCCTGCCCCACGCCGGCCCCGAGAGCTCCGTGCAGCCATCAACATCCTGGTACTCCGGCCCGGAGGTACCTGCTGGGATCGCTGCTACGGCGGGACTGCGGTAACACCGAGCCCGCGGCAGGCTCTGCTGGGAAGGGGCTCGTCTGTGGCTCTACACACGCTCCTGCCTCTTGTTTGTCTTTATTTTTTTTTATTTTTTTTTTTGGTGCGGTTTAGTAATGGAATAATACAGAGACTAAAAAAAAAAATAACGGCAGCACTCAAGCAGGTAGGATGCAATTTAAAGTCACTCCAGCTAATACCCCATGCAAGACTGCATTTGTTAAGGTATGTGAGCTGTGCAGAAGGCAGCAGTCTTTAGTGAATCACTTTTGAAAAACAAATACTTGACAAAAAAAACCAGACCTGTTAAATGGATAACAATTATGTAAGCCTATAGTAGGTTTTGATGTATGTCAGGTCTGTTAAATAAATCAACCTGTTCAGTGAATAAATCTGCTCTGCACCAATGCTTTATTCTTATTTTTTAAGGAGAATAAACCTGTGTATTTAAGATGTTTTTACTGATGTGAATCTCAAGCCCCGTAGCTGCCAGTGGCACAAGACGAATCCGTGGGGAGGGTGGGGTGCAGGAGCATGGAGAGGGAAGGGGCACGCCAACTAATAAGGTGGATATTAAAAATACACAAAGATGTGCATAAGGATTCCTAGTGATAAAATTCTCGCTGATCCATGTCTTGATGGAGTATTTGCTTTGCAGTGGCAATGGCCCATACAAAGCTACATTGATTTAGCTTGCTCTGTTCACGATGGCAGTTCTGGTGAATAATTATTTTCCCAAAAGCCCTAACCAAGGGAAGAAAGAGAGTCCCTGCTTGGCCTGCACAGTAGTACAGTATCTTTGAAAGCGCGTATCCGGCTGCAAATAAAGAGAGCCAGTTCAAGTGTTACTCCACTCAGCAGGAATAAAAGGGAGGCAGAAAAGGGGAGCACCCGGCCGGCTTCCCGAGCTCCTCGGCCCCCTTTCCCTTTCTGCATCTCACCCTCTGCTCGGCTTTGGGGGCGGGGAGGGGGGATTTCTCTGGTTTTGTTTTTGCTTTTTTGTGTTTGCTGTTGCCTTTTGGAGGCGAGGCTCCAGCAGCCCACTTAAACGTTGAGTTCTGAATGCTGAGGAGCCTCTTTCAGATTGAAAAATAGGGAAAAGATTGTGGCCAGTGGGTTTTAACTTCTGTAGCTGGGACAGGGAGTGTGTCTGTGTGCAGCAGTGCCTTGATGGTGTCCTCCTCTTCTGAGATGGTGAGGCCTCGTGGATGTTTTTGTGATGGATCACGTGTGGATCTTTTTCCTGTCTCTGCAGAGACGTATGAAAAGACTCAGGTGTGCTTGCAGGACCAAGCAGGCCACGGCCTTGGGGAGAAAGTGTTCCCAAACAAAAGAGTCCAACTCAGGTTGGCATCCTTGGTGTGGGACAGAACCATCGATGCGAGGTGCATTTTTTGCTATTATTTCCATCATAGCCGGAGTGATGACAGACCAGCTGTGCTGCTTTCCCCAGGCACAACAGAGAACTGGCCCCATGAAGTTTATGCCCTGTCACAAACAAAAAGCAGCATTAGGAAATTATCTCCTCCTTGGGCAGATTCCAGGGAGGAATGCTATGGATACTCCAGGCTTTGCCCTCGTCCTCGCATGGGGGCTGTGCAGATGCTGTCGCAGCTGAGTTTGTCTTTGGCCCTGGGAGAGGCGGGTACTCTGAATGTTAAAAGGACTAAAATCGCCATTGCTTCTCGGTAATGACGATATTTGGTCTGCGAGGGTATTTTAAAAATAATATTTTGAGACTTGGGAGGAAAATAATTGTTACATAACCCACCTGTTACGTTCAAAGTCCTGTTTTCCACCTGGGAGAGGGTTGCTCTTTTATTTTTTTTATTTTTATGCTAGATCTTTGTGTACTTTTAGCCCCGCTTGAGTTGGCTTTATAATCATTACCTGTGTATACAGTCAGGTGCTTGACGAGCCTGATTTTGTGGAAGCTGCCAGCAGTGAGTAAATGAGCCATGTGGCATAAAACCGAGCAAACTGTGTTTTGTTGGTACCTTGCTCTTCCCTCTTTCCTTCGAGCTGGTTGTTCACACCCCCCGTGTCACCTGTGGGAGGTCTGGGCTGCTCCAGTACAGGTACCCACTTGATCTGTTACCTGTACGTGGTGTGGGGGGCGTGGTGGGATCTCAGCCTTTGGATTTTTTTTGATTTTAGGGCTCCTGGGTGCTGTTGCAACAAAACATTAAATCATTACCGTGTGTTGTGTCGTGCAGAAAGCGGAGTTACAGATGCTGAAGATGATGAACCGGTTTGAGGTGTGGGTGTGGGGTTTGCCTGGAGGATGAAGGAATTGAGGATAACCTGTCCTGCTCTCAGTGCCAGGGGGTTGGTACCACCAGGCTGTGGACACGAGCTAAAATGGGGAGTGTTGGGCAAAGCTGGGCCAGAGCGAAGTTTGCAGGAGGAGCTGTCAGCTCTGCAAATGACCACTGACCCCTTACCCTTACAAAGTCCTCTTAGGAACAGCACGAGGAGGTGGCTTTGGTTCAGTGGTGCTTTGGACTGTGGCAGTAGTGCTGGGTGGATTTTGTTTGCAGTTCAGGGGAGTAGCATGTAATCTGTGTAATGCTGCTTTTGTGTGCCTCTATTGCAAATTGATGTCTGGGGAATGACATGTAGCAAAGGCTCTAGACCAGCAGGTCTGTGATATTTTTGTAGCAATGTCTTTTTATTCAAAGCAGGTGTCATGGAGATCTTTCATCCCAGGATTTCTTTCATCCCTGGCGTTTGTTAGCTTGTGTTAAAACTTTAAATCTCGAGCATTTCTTCTGCACAGAAGGTGTTCCTCATGTTGCTCCTGCTTGGGCTGAGCTGGGTGATTATGCAGGCTCCAAACAGTGACACGTATGAGGTGACTCTGTGTCTGCACTGCTACGTCAGCTCTGGGAATGACCCAGGGCTGTGGCCCAGTGCCCTGCGGTCACAGGAGGGGGTGGGCAGCGATGTGGGACGCTGTCCCTGGGCAAAGTTTTCTTCTGACCCTTTAGTATTCAGAAGGTGATTTGTGCCCAGCGGTCTGAGCTCGTATTTGCAGTGTTGTTTGGCCTCTGCAAAGCTCTGAGAACACTTTTTATTATGAGATGCCCCATTTGCTTAATTTATCCAAGCTCTTGTCTCAATAGTCTCCCGTGATAGAAAATTCTGCTGGCTAATTGTTGCCTTTCACTGATCTTCTGTTTCTTTGGGTTTTGCCATATCTTCAGAATATGGGTGGATGTGTCATTAGAAGTTTCCAGTCAGTCTTCTTATCCAGATTTACTGCTGTTGCCCTGTGGGAGGGTAGGACCACAGTCTTCTGGACCAACAGGGCTGACACTGCTTCTGCTTGGAGCCCAGCTCATTAATTTAGGAAATCAGTTTTAACACCCTTCTGAACTGTCATTGTCATTACTGGGATCACTGTCTCTGTTTTCCTTAGGCTTGAGACATGAGCGCCTCTGTCTCAAGCGAGCTCTGACTTCTGGGTGTCACCTTGCCTGGTGTTGCAATGCCAGTCTGCAGCGTGTCATTGAAGCTGGCAGGAGCAGCAGGGCTTGCAGGCTTGGCCTGGACACCAGTGAGGGTTTTTTTGCCACCATACGAGCTTTCTCCCCTT
Source organism: Lophotriccus pileatus (assembly GCA_035583135.1). Lineage (NCBI taxonomy): Eukaryota > Metazoa > Chordata > Aves > Passeriformes > Tyrannidae > Lophotriccus > Lophotriccus pileatus. The sequence continues at coordinate 17,603,196 of JAWWES010000150.1, forward strand.
GCTTTTGTAGGGTTGTGTTACCCAGGAGGGCTCCTCGTGCGCAGGGTGCGGGTTCGTGCGGTGAAGGTCGTCCTTCCTGCTTTGTGGTGGTCTCTGCTGGTGTCTGGAGCTCCTACACCCTTCTCCACAGAGTCCCTTTGAGAGAGAAGTGTCAGGATTTCTAAAATAAAGCAAAACAGCTGAGGAATTTTTTTACCTCCCTCTCTCCAGGGGTAAGGAGCTTCTCACCTGCTGAAACCCGAGCATTGCCACTGTCCTTCTCCCGCCGTGTTGAATCTGCTGAGGAGGTGTCTGATGCTCTGAGACTGCTGCATTTTTGAGGGCATTTGGATGGTCAATTGGAGGGTATCAGAAAAATCAGCTCTTGTAAACCTTGCAGGAGGACATGGCCAGACTTTCAGGAAAGCCGGGGTTGGTGGAGCCACCTGAGCACTCCTGAGAAACCACCTGGTTCTTTCAGGAGCACTTCTCATGTTCTCACCTGACACCTGAGCTCTTTGGAGGGCTGGCACACAAACTCCCAGCTCCATTCTGGGTAAGGTCTCTGCCGTGCTCTGGAGTTGCTTTTGGAGCTTATTAAAAAAATCTAATTCCCTTCCTCACACTTGGAAGGTTTTTGACTGTGAGTTACAGCACAGAAGAACCAAACGTGGAAAAGACAAGCTCTGAGGATGAATTTTGTTTCCTGTATAATGTCCCAATGAATGACTTGAGTCTTTGATGAAGGAGAGAAGCTGGAGCCTTATGAAGGGCCTGTTTATTGGCATTAATTATTTTTTATTAGTTACAGCATCCGTAGTCCGTTGGCAGTAGAAGAGCCCAAAGTAAGAATATTAATTCTTCAGAAGTTTTTCAAAGCTTGCATTTTTCATAAGAAGCTTGTGAAGCTTCAAATCTAAAGCTTCCAAATCCTTTTTTTTATTCTTCAGAAGTGCCAGTGAAGCTCTTTTTTTTTAATTTTTCGTATTTTAGCTGAAACTATGAGTTTTATACATCAAAAAAAAAAAAATATTAGCTCTTTCCCATCCACTGCCTTGGCCCCAATTTTCAGGTCTCTTGCTGGGTCAGTCAGACCCTCTGCAAGCACCAGCTATGCTTTATAGACCAGGTGTGTACCCTTTGCTACTAATTTACTGTGGTTTTTCCCCTCTGGCTGGGGTTTTACGCTGTGGCTGAAGCAGAGGCTGACATGGAAGGTGAGTTTGTTTGGCAGTGGCCGGTTGGGACAATGCCTGACCTTCACAGTTGTTGAATAACTTCAGAGCAATACTTAACTGCTTCATGGAAACTAGGGGTGTGGGTGGGAATTTAACCAGTACAAGGTGAATCTGGTGTCTCTTTGGCCAGCCAGCAGCATTTTTTCTGGTAGCCTGCAAGGTGGTGTTTTAGTATACTCTGAATGTGAATTTAAGGGGCATGCTGCTATTTTAGTGGTAGAGCAGGTGGATGGTTGGTCTTACTTCATATTGCTTCATGGAATGGTATCCTGGGCCCTCTCTGAACCTCAGGAGTAAAAATGAAAATTGCCTTCTTCAGGGTGGTCACTGTTCTCATTTGTGTGAGAAAAACTGTTGTGGGGTGGGATGGTTTCAGCTACAGAAAGTTATGCCTTTAATGTGGAAGGATGGGTGGAATTTTTGGGAAGATCAGAAGGGAAAGTGCCACTGACCACAATTTTTCAGCTGGTATTAAAGCAAACAAGCAAACTCCTGCCTTCCTGTGCCACCGCTGGCTCTGAGGGAGCAGCACACAATAATTTCCCATGGTTTGTTTATGTCTGTCTCTGAGAAAATCCACTATATCAAAATCACCTGTCCATGTAGTGACTTGTCTCAGATTCTTTGTGTGTGTGAGATTAATTCTGAAGTACATTGAGCATTCGGTGCCAACTTGGGCAGAAATTCAGCAGATTATGGTACAAGCAGCATGGCTAATGTATAATAGTGGAATTTAGGGCCATTACTAGCCCACGGTGCCTACGAGTTCATGGGAAGCAGAGGAGCCACGTGGTGTTAACCCAGCCAGGCGTGGCAAATGCGGAGAAACCCGTCAGCTGAAACCTCCCGCAGAACAAATAATTTGTCCTAACCCAGTAACCTTCATTTACTTAATTGTCTTATTTGTCTGCTTAGCTTATCATTTGATGGAGAGTCTGTACTGCAGGAAAAAGAGTTTTGTTTATTTTGCCTGCTTCCTACGTTAGTTTGTGCTCCTTCCTCTCCTGCTGCTTTCTGGGTTTGAGTGGTGCCTTCCCCAGCAGCAGGTACCAATGCCAGCCTTTCGGGAGGGGAACGGGAGGCCAGGCAGTCCAGGGTATTTCCAAAAAGTCTCTGGTTTGGAAGGGTGAATTTTTGATTGGGTTGATGGCTCAGTGTCACAGTTTATCGCTGTACTGGGCAATGCAAAGTTGGGTGTCGGGGTTTACCTTCAGGTTGTAGTTTATGTCTGCGTACAGAGCGAAGCTAAGAGTGCTGCTTGCAGCTGCCCCTTCTCCTGCAGACAGTTGTTTAAGATCTGGTGCTTAACGATCAGCAGGGCTTAGTGCTGATTTCACCCTTCTGTAGCATTTCTGGCTCTGCAGGAAGGACGGGTATTGGCTGTGCTGCAGAGCTGGAGGTAGAGTCAGCTGTTGAGTGATGCATCAGCTGTTATGGGGTTGCTGCTCTATGGAATTACTGGTTCTGGTTGCTGGTGTGTGGAATTACTGATTCCAGTTCATGTGTGAAGCAAACCCTGGTATCCCAGTCCCTCTCTGCTTTTTCCCCCCTATAAACTACACCCTCCCTTCCTCTCTTGTTCATGGCATTTGCTTGTGCACGCACAGTCTGCCAGTGTGTGTGCTGGATCCCTCACCACAAACACCAGGACAGGTTTAAGACTTGCTAAAGGTTAGTTCAGGAGGAATTCAGAAGCATCTTGGATTAACATTTTAACCACTGCAGGTGGTCTGGAGGGGACATTCTGCAAAATGAGTGGCTTAAGAACGAAACAACCCCGACCCTCTCAACCCCAGCACAGGGCCAAGAGTGGGGATGGAGGAAGGTGGCTCCTGGGAAGGGGTAGGTGAGGATGCTGGAGCTCATGGTACCTGTGACATTGCAGCTTCAAGGATGGGGAGAAGAGGAAAATGCTGCCTAAATTGTGCTTTGAAGCTGTTTGCCAGGTGTGGCGTGGAAAAGTCTTCATCTGGGTTGTGATCAGTAAGTTTGTGCATGGTGGAGTCCAAATATTGTATCAGAAATGCTTAATGTGTGGGGCCTTGAACCTGACGTGGAAGCAGGAGGCTTATTTTTCCCATACAACCTGTAATAAACATAAAATATCCAAAATCTGCAGCTGACAATGTCACCTGTGCGTTCTCACCCTGCATTCTGGGGGCTGATGTTAAAACAAGGGAGAGTTTAAGGGTATTACTGTATTTGCACAATATATCTAAAAATATATTGTATTTATATTACATAATTATACTTAATGGTATTATTATTATATTCTATTATTTAGTTAGGTCTGGGCATTTGCTGAAGGGGCTGTGTTAAATCACATCTGCATTTGCAAGTGGCAGTAAACGAAGAGTCAGGTTGAAAACTTGATGTGCAGCTCAGTGTCCAGTCAGTGTTTTTGTTATTTTGCTAATAGCTTCAGTCCCCTCACATGTATTTATGGGTACAACCATGCCTTGTGCTGGTGGCTCCTAAACTTGATCTCTGTGCTGTTTGAGTAATTTCTTTCTTGGGCAATATAAGGCTGCTTAAATGACAAGAGGGTAGTGGAGAGGTCGGAATGAGTATTTCCAGATCTGATGATGGCTATGTAGGATGCTCCTTGGAGTCCCCAAGTGCTTTACACATTGTTTTGTCTCTCCTTGAATAACTTCTGTGCATTGCATGGTAATGGAAGTCAAAATAATTTGTTTGATGTTGTTTATTCAAATCTGGAAAGGATGGTTTTGCAAAGACCAAAGAAAAATGGTTTTAGTCTGACAGATGCCAAGGGTTTTTGTTTTGTTTTTAAAGCCCAAACAAACCCTTTGGGATCCTTGGCTGGGTATATAATAGCATGAAATACACCATTTCTTTCATTCTGCTCCCTAAAAATCTAATTTTTTATGCATTTAAAGTGGGAGTTGAGGAAAAACCAGAGTTTAGCTCTGTTGACCTATATTTATGAGAAGAGAAGGCTTGCTAAGTGTTGCAAGAAAAGAATATCGAGTGCTGTTGGTATACGCTGACAGAATGTACACACATATCAAAACCACTTTTGGGATTCTTCATCTTCTTACTGGATGCTTAAGCCCCTTCCACCTGGATTCAAGGTTTAAAAGTGAACTCTTAATCTTTCTTTTCTCATTGGTTTTTTTGTTTGTTTGTTTTGTTTTATTTTTTAATTCAGCCCAACTCTATTAAGTGCAGTTTCATGGTTCTCGTGCTGCTTATTGCATAACTGTGGCACAGATGTTATTATTTGTAATGTTGCCTGACATATTTAAAAGGGAAAGAGAGGAAGGGAATTTATACCCTTTGGAGGTGAATATGTGGAGCCTATTAGTCTTAAAAAAGTGTGAAGAGCTTGTTAGAGTCGAAGCTGGCACGTCTCTGAAAGGCTGATCTGTGGAGTGGAGCTCTTCAGATAAAGAATGAACGTGTTTTATCTTCTGGAGTTTGTTGAATGTGTTACCAGACAGCCCCTAAAATCTGAACTTGGTGGAGTACTTAATGTTTAGGCACATGCTTAAATATTTGTGGAACCGAGACCAAATCCAAATGTATATTTAATAAAACGGTGTCCACAATTAAGTTTTGCAGGATAATCAGTGGTGGTGCTTAGAGTTAAGGGATGTAATGACCTGATAGAAAGGCAGTCCTGAAAGGAAGCCAAGCATCTTCACTTCCCAGCACTCACCTGTGCCTGTGAGCTGGGCAATGGGATAACTGGGATAAATTGATAAGGGGGAAAGAGGAGAGAAAAGGGGGAAATGGCACCCACTGTCATGGAGCATCTTTTTGAAGTCTTGGATTAAAGATAATTCAAATTATTCATTTAAAAGAACTTGCAGAAAGACCAGGTAGACAGTTGTAGAAACAAGCAGAAGGACACCTGAGAGTGTTGGTTTTTTTTACTTGTTTCTGCCTAGGGCAAGATATTTTGGTTTGATTTTGCTTTTGCTTTTGTTCTGCCCTTTGCCCCCCACCCCCCTGCTGGGTTACCTGCTAGAGGAAATAATGAATTAGGCAAAATAAATCCTAAATTACTGTTGTAGGAGGCAGGGGTTGCTGTGGGAGCGTAGGGTTGCAGAGGCTCAGGTGTACATTTTATGGCATTTCCTTCACCAGGAGGCAGGTGGGCTGTGTCTTTATTCCTTTATTCCTGTGTCTTTATTCCTCAACTCCCACAGTTGTGTCTTGGAGCCCCTTGTCCTACAGCCCTGGGGGTGCTGGGTGTCGATGTGACCCCCTGGGTGGGAGATGGGGGGTCTCACCTCCCTCCCTCCCTCCATCAGAGGCAGGGCTTCCTCAGCTGCCTGTTGGACAGAGCTCCAGAGTCTGGGGATTTTGTCCCTTTGCAGGCCAGGGACACCCGTGCAGTGTTTAGCGTGTGGAGCTCTGCAAACCCCCTCCTCTGGCTACACCAGGAGGGGATGGGAAATATTAGGCTAAAATAGAAGGTTGGTGCTGATGCAAGCTGTGTTTACTTTTGAAATTCAGTTTATTAAACTCAAGGCTGCGGAACTCCAGGGATCAGTGATGCTGTGTGAACATCACCTTCCGCACCGCACAAGCAATTTTTCAAAATTACTTTTTTAATTAAAAGTTGTATCGGTTTAAATGCGAGTCAGAGGAAAGTTCACGGGCTCCGTGTTGCCTGAAACGGCCTGCAGATTTGGGAGAGACCTTCTCCTGCTTTTTAAAGTTTATCCAAAATAGTGAACGTGCGTGGGAGGAGAGGGGAATCTCCTCGTGGGCTCCGCCTGAGGGGTCGCAGGGTGATGAGTATTTATCGATTATCAGTCCAGCCGCGCTGCCGTTACCTTCGGAAGGAGCCGCACGGCAGCGGAGTCGGAATATGAACAGAAGGAAAACAAGGAGGACTTGAGGTACAGCAGAGGAAAGTCAATACAGAGCTTATTTAAATGTCAGCTGCCTGGAAGAGTTCTGCTGCAAAGCTGCGAGGAGAGATTAGGTCTAAGACACGATGCCTGGGTGTGGGAGGGAGGGAGGGAGGTGGCTGAGCGAGTCAGGTGCTGGGGGGAAACACGTGCAGAAGGGATATTATATTGAGGAGGAAGAAGGAAGAAGCAGCTACTGACTGAAAATGACATCTGACAATTAGTTTTGAGCAACGATTGGAGAAGCACGTGGCTTTTGGACATGGGAGGACTGAGATTTGTAGTTGGTGGGCGATCTGATCCATGTTAACAGTGTTATTCGTCAGCACAGTTGACAGGGATAAGTGACACAAATCTGTTTACTACCTCTGTATATTGTACTTAGTTTCTGAATGTATGTGCAGGGTAGAGAGCCTCTGGAAACACAGGAGTCCTGGAATTTTACTGAACCGTAGAATATCCTGAGTTGGAAGTGACCCGTCAAGTCCAACTCCTGGCCCTCTGAATCATTTGGAATCACATTGACTTTATTTAGCCAGTAGGCCAGAGCTGTAATTCTATGGCATTTGTCGATGCAAGTGAATTTACATTTGGGGAGAGCTTGACCCAAAAAATCACTGACTTGCTGATGAATACCCTGATACTGAATTTCATGGCCATTTTTATTTTGTTAAGTTAGCCACTAATTATATGGTTTAGTAAAAAACAGTTGTCCTACAATTGTGCCTGAAATAAAATGAGTTTGAGCACTCTTGTACAAGAAGCGTTATTAGAGTCAACCTCCAAAATGTGGCATTTAGGGATGTGGTTTTTAGTGGTGTTCTTGGCAGCACTGGGTTAATGGTTGGACTTGAAGTTGGAGGTCTTTTCCAACCTAAATGGTTCTGTGAAGTCCTCAGCATTTAGGCAGGACTGGGAAGAGAAACATGGGTTATACCCACTGTGCTGTACCCACTGCAACCCAGCCGCGTTGTTCTTTATTTTCGATTTCGGGTTTGGATGTGAGGGTGTTGCTTTGCCTTTGCCATCTACAGAAACACGTGTGCTGGTATTTATGTTCTTACCAGTTGTACCCTATGTTCTTGTTGTGCCACACTGCCTGCAAACATGGGTTTATTAAAAAACATCACAACATGCACATGCTTCTCTCCTGCAGAGAGGGTGGGGAAACAAACAACATATGATGAGCTTTATTTGCATTGTTTGATGCTCTTCTGAGCAGAACAGCTCCCATTAGAAGATACTTTATTGTCTTGAAGAGCAGGTGACCAAGGTGGGGAGCGGGTATTTAACAAGTAGATGGGATCTAAAGCAGTGAGCTAAAGTCACTGTCCCCCTCTGTGGCACGGGCTTTTATTTTCCAAAATGTGTGATGACAGTGGAACAGTTGACAAGGGAAGCAGGTTTGCATTTAAAATGCACAGGAGGTTTCACTGAGCCAACAAACTGAGCACTGACTTTGGCTTCTCTCTTGGCCATACAACAGTGGCATCGTTTGTCTGTCCTGCTCGCCCCCCTTGTTTGATGGGATTATTAATATGGATGTGTTTGCTTCCCAGGAGTGTTGTGCAAAATTAGTTAAGGTATAAAAGCTGCGTTGAAGAAGTCTCTCAGTGCTGAGCATTATTACAAGTATTGCTTTAAAAATGCTTTTCTATTTATTTTAGCAAAAACATTTCCTCTTCTGTTGGAGTTTGCTCACTTTATTCCTGTTGCCTTTGTGCTGTATCCCTAGACTCTTCCAGTATGTATCCTGCTTTGTAAAACATGGTATTTTATCCTGCATTTGAGGCTCAGATTTTCAGTATGCGTGTGTTATTACACAGCCTTGTGCAGCTGGAGCCTCCTGGTTGTGCTTTCCTGGCGGAGCAGCACCCGTGGGTCAGGCGGGCACTGACACATATTTGCAATGATACGCTGTGGCTGCTATTTAAAGAACGTTTTTAGACCAGGAGGGATCCTCGCAGCTCTTCCAGTGTGATCTGTGTCTCTAGAGGAGGCTGGGAAGCAGGCAGGCGAACCAGGAGCACGGAGGGACGGACCTGAAGATGTGAGGTGACATCTTGAGAGAGAAATACTTGCTTGTCTCCAGCACTGAGACAGGGTGGTGAATGCTGGCATGTTCTCTGAGGACAAACAGTTCCAATGCAAGTGCAGACGAAGCCTTTTGGACCAGCCAGCTGTTAAATCCTCAAGGGAAACAGACCCCACATGTCTCAAATTGCATCCTCTAAAGTGCTGAAAAAATAAGGCAACCTTCAGAGTTTGGGCTGTAAAACTTCTTCCCCTTTAAATGCCATAGAGGAGCTAGAACACTTAATTAAAACCTTCATGGGACTATTTTCAAGATTCCTATTCTAGTAAGAGGTGAAGAGATCTTTCTGCAGATTACTTGTAGCCAGGACTGATTTCTTGTCAAAATATTAACCTCTTTTAGCAGTTTCTTCAAAAAGCATCTGGGGAGCCACTTGAACCTAGACCAAGGTAGGGGGTGGGTGGGGTGGAGTTAAGAGGGACACTTTCTGTAGCATTTAAACTAAGCATTTCTTGGAGGGGATCCTTCCAAAGGGGTCATCTAGGCTGACTGTCGGTGGTATTGAAATCTTTGGATGTGACTGGAAGTTGGACTGAAGATGAAGGCAGGGAAGAATTTACTCTTGCAGGACAAGAAAACTGCACCATCTCCCTTACAACTCTCACCTCACCAGCCTGTGTTACTTTTCCCTCCTGGACTTCTTCCATCCTCTTTTGCTTGTCTTTCCGTTCAGTATCAAAGCTGCATCCCCTGAAGGTTGTCTTGCTTCTGGTGTCTGAGTTCACACAGAGAATGAGATGAAACAAGGCAAACTTGGTTCTAATCGCTCTCGTCTAATTCTGCTGCATAATGGAGATGAGCAGTACTTACATAACAGTATCCTGGGATGTTAATAGATTTAATAACCCAGAAAGGTGGGAAGAGGTTCTGAATTACCTATAAAATGGCATCTAAGTAATGAAGTTTACGGGAAGCTCATCTCTTTGAAGGAGAGTCACGTGGCAGGTGCGAGACTTCTGCATATGCCCAGAAGAGGAAACAAAATGAAGCTGCCTGTTCTAATAGGGATAAATCTCCCATTAAAAATAAGTTCTGAGGTGCTGTTGGATTATGCCAGTTTTACAGGGCTTCTAGTTAAAGTCTTGTAAAAATGTAAACAACACAGACTCCTTTAGACTTAATTTTTTTTTCCAATTGCAGATATGTTCCAGTCTTGGGGATTAGAACTCTGTATGTGCCCAATGAAAACAATCAGTTCATTAATGCTGTTTTGTTAGACCTTGCCCCCCTCTTGCCATGGTGATAAGGGACCTTAATTAGATCCCAGAACAACTGCTGGAGAGCTTGACAAAAAGGAGAAACATGGGGAGGGGGTGGAGAAATACTGAGATGTTTTTAGCAGATCTATGCAGAGAGCTGTCTCCTGCAGAGGAGAGACTGGGTTTTGTTGAAAACACTGGTTTCCTTTCCCAGGGGCAGAACCTGTGCTGGTAGGCTGGAAGCACATCCATTCAGTGTGTGGGGCTGGTCCTGGCAGCTTTGTGAGTGTCAGGTCGTGCCCCAGGCGTGGGCACCTGTCGGCTGGCCCGGCAGCCCCAGCGGGGAGCGCTGCCGGGTGGGAACTCCAGAGGTGTTTTCCCAAATCTGTTCAGGGTGTTGGTGATGTTCCCCAGTGGGAAGTGGCCGGATCAGCATGTTGGTTCACATGTTGGTGTGTTAAGAAGAAACATCTGTGTGGGGAGGGTTTGAAAGGGAGGAGGAGGAGGATGATAAGAATTCAGAGGATTTTCATGAATACCATCGGCAGAGTGCTTAAGAGAAAGGGGGGAATGACGAGGCTAAATAATGAGAAGGAAGGTTGGCACACAATGTGAGCTTGAAAAAGGGAGAGTTTTCTATAAGAAGCTGATCTTCAAAAAAGCAGGCATGCAGAAACACAGGCATTAAAAATTGAGCAATGTTGGGCTCTTCTGTTTGTTTTCTGTTAGTGGGTGCTCAGGTTACACCTTCAAAACTTCCCGTGCCATCGTTCTAGGTAGAATATTAACTTCAGGTTGGAATCTCAGCTTTTCATTAACTGCATTTCCAGTTTGAAATTGGAGGACTGTGGCTATCAGCTCTCATACCTTTGTCTCTAGTCTTGAATTACTTGCTGCCTGATTAGTTGTACTTCATAATTATTCCTCACTTAAATTACCTTTCAATAAAAAAAATAAGATTGTCTCCTTGAGTCTCTCATAGGAAGTGTGTTTTTCAGACAGTTGTTCTCTGAGCAACTAATTTATTAATTTATTTCCATGCCAGATTTTCTGCATCACAGTGACATGTCTTGGTGCACAGGTGAAGATGCTTCAAGTGAAATTTATTGCATTACAAGATGATGCATAAAAGCCAACCCTGTTGTCAAGGTCTATCACGCAGTTTAAAGCCTGGAATTGGATCTCTGTCTACCCAAATTTTTAGAAACCAAATATTTAGAACCCGCGACAACAGCCCTCCTGTGATCTCAAAGTGCTCAGGGCCTCCTGAGGAAACAACAGCAGCAAGCTGTGTGGCACAGAAAGGTTTTGGTAGTTTGTGCCAGGTCCTTCTGAGTTGGTTGGGTTTGGACAGGGCTTTGGTTCTGAAGAGTCGAAAAGCTGCAGGTATCACAGCCTGCCCTGCTCGGGCTGGCTGTGACAGCGAGGCAGTTGGCTCCTTTTAACAAAGACAGCCTTGTTTTTCCTGAAATGTGTGCAGGAAAGAGAAACCATTTGCTAAGTGTGTGATTTCTTACAATTTCTTGTTCTTGCATGATTTCTGTGTGTTTGCAGTACCCCTATTCAGGATATTTATTCAAGGTGAACAAAACCTGCTCTACAGTTCTTGCTGTTCTTCCAAAATCCGGGATTTCATTAATTTTTAATTCACCTGGAGAGCCTTAGGTATCCAGGACTGTCCAGTATTCGTTTCTGTTTTGCAAGATCAGAAGCAGGGTTCTCTTTGGAACTGAATGGGAACTGAGGTGGTTCAGTTTAAGTTTTCCAGTTTGCCTTTGCAGGCTGAGAGTGACTGGTGTAAAAAGTCATAAGACAGTAGGGTTATAGGGGCAGTTTCATGGAAACTCAGTGGAAAGGGGTTTCAGATAAATACATACAAGATGACTGTAGTTTTAGTAACATTAATAAAATAAGACGTAAAGGTAAAGGAGGGGGAGGAAACCTGAATTTTGAGGCGGCTGAGTTGAAGAAGTGAGGATGGGTGAGCAGTGGTACCACTGCCTGCTACTTAATGGGACCTCAGTGGAAACTGGTGACCAGGTTTCCCTGCTCCTGTAAACATGTGGTCCACAAAATGATCGTCAGATAAACATTACTGCAGGAAAGAAACCTATGAACTCATGCTTGCATGGATTATAACATTGGTAGTTGTAAATAACACCATTAAAATCAGCACTTCCCGGACAGATGTTTCAGGAAAAGCCAATATGAGCATCTGCCTGTCTGTAGGAGTGTGGCTTTTGCAGAATTCAATGGAAGGGTGTGGAGCTGCTCTGGAAGTGGCTGCTTGTGTGGTATGAGCGTGGTGAGAGCAGAGCAGCACGTTTGGGAGCTGCCTGTGGTTTCGGAAGCCGCGGGGGTTGCGTCCATGGAGTATCTGGATGAACATCTGGGGGAAAAAGGCAGAGGACAAGCCAGCTACAGAACTCAATACTGAGCTGAACTCATGCTCTGTGTTTTGAAGGGAATCAAGTGAATGTTTCCAGGCTTTTTGTTAGTCTCCCAATGGCAGGCTTCTGGCCACGGAACATGTGGAACCAGGGCAACAATTCACTGACTGACCTGGGTTGGAGTTGCTGTTGGACTGCTGGCAGGCTCCTGTCAGAGCAGGAAATGCACAGGCAAGGTATTAAATAGTGGGATTAGATAACCTAGAGGGTATAGTCCTAAATCATGATTTATTTTTATTTTTTTTTAAGCTGTTGTTCCTAGTGGTTGTACATGTTATCTAAGAAGTTTCACTAAGTCAAAACATTGTGGGAGAGTTTTAAAAATGACTATTTAAAGCTCAGATTTGGAGTTAAAACTCAAAACTTTGCTAATTCCCATGGGTGGCTGTCCTGCCTGTGTGCAGACAAGTAGAATAAACTGGAAGTGCCAAAATTCTCCCTGCTCCCCACGGCAGCGGGACTGCAGACAAGGGCAGTGGCAGCACGTGGAAGGTACATGGCTCACTGAAGACACCTTTGAGTGAACGAGTTAGGCTGATGAAACCTCTCTTTAATCCTTACTCTGGTTTCCACCTACTTCAGTCAATTATGGAGATGGGTTGTTAGTGGTGAGTTTTATGAAACTCACCGTGTGTATAAACAGTATAAATTATGAAAACAATAAAGCCCTCATTTGTAGATCAGACACTAAGGAGAGACGATTATTTTCTGGCTCAAAGCAGGTGTCAGTTATCTTTCCTGTCCACAGTTCCCTTTGTGGGCAGGTCAGTGTCCCTGCTGGGTGGAGGTGGGTGATGGGCTGCAGGAGCTGTGTAGGAACGTGTAGCCAGTAGAGAGATGTGTGTGGGAGAAGTCCTTGGTGGCCTGGCATCTGCTTTTACAGTTTCTCCTGAGCTAATTGTTGAAGCCTTACATTAAAAAATGAAACCTAATTAAGGATTGGGTTGAACAGTGTATTTGCAGCAAGTCTATTCAAGGTCTCGATTCGACAACTCGAGCGTGTTCTCTTGAGAGAGTCTCAAACTGTATCTGAAGGATGTCCAGAAGCATGACTGTAAGAGAAGGCATTGAGGTTGGGTGGAAATGATACACAGCCTGTGGATCAGCAGCTCCAATCAGGGGTTGTAAGTCACTTGCCAGCTGTGTGTGTTTGACCCAGACCGTTGGGTTTGGGGGACACTGCAGCCCTGGGACTCCTCGGCCTGCTCTGAGCTGGCAGCCAGCGCAGGAGGAGTGACCACTCATCTGCTGCAGCTGTGCTGCTGTTCTGTCTTCTCTCCAGCCCTCCTGGGCAGAAAGGGAGTGCAGCAAAAGAATTTGGCTTGATAGGCTGTGCCTGAAGGGAGAGCTGGAGGTGCAGGGGGCATCACTCTGCCACCTCCAAGAAATACAGTTCTAGTCTGGGACGCTTTTTGGCCGTGGTGTCTCTTGAGTATCGTGGAACAGGTTTAGCCATCTGGCAGGTCAAGTGCTGCACAGGCAGCAGAGCTGCTTTTCAGGAGGAGCCGAGTGAGGGGTGGTGATGTGGAATTGCACAGCTCGGTAAGCGCCGTCCAGCTCCAGCGGCTGCGCCGGTGCCGGCAGATCGGGGGTACCCACGCGGGCTGGGGTGGCCACACTGGCCTGTAGTGCTGCTGGCAGGAAAGCTGGGGCACTGCCTGGCTGGTTGATTTGTCTCCCTGGCTTCCCCTGCCTCGTATCCTTTGTGCTGCTGGCATGGAGGCAGCGTCTCAGGCTGCAGATGGTAATGGGGAGGTGCTGGGAGTGACCTGGCACTGGCAGCCCCTGGAGCTGAGCTGTTCCCACTGACTGACTGCCTGCAGGACCCTTCTACAGAACACAGTAGCCTGTAATGTTGGTGTGTGTATATATATGTATATATACACCCCATAAAATTCATTATGGTCTGTCTCCTTCCTTATGCAGCTACCCAGAGTTTGTTGTTGGTTTAAGCAAGTAACGCAGTCAAACTTGTAAGCGTGCACAAGTGTTCAAGAAATTAAATCAGCAAGACAAAAGTGATGGCGTGGAAGGGGGGCAGGAGGAATAAAAAGCTTGATTCTAAGCAGTTTATAAGCAGATATTTGTAGCTTAAGTTTTTCTTTGTGTTCACTGGGAAGTTTTGATTTTACTCTTGCTTCTCACTTCATGACAAAATAACAACACAGCTTTCGAGTCTGTTTGTGAACAGACTCCTGTACACTTTGCTGCTTAAAAATTCTGTTTGCAATATGTAGAGGTTTAAAACACCACGTCTGTGCAGTTGTGTACAAGTGCTTGATGCTCTTGGTATCCATCAAATTGAGCCAGTTTGGCTGCAGAAACAACACTCTGGCCCTGTTATGTACTGGTGATGTTCATCAACGAGCCTTAATTCTTTTTTCACAGAAGGTTAAAATGAGAGGAGGAAGTTACTGGTCCAGTTGTGTAAAGGTGCTGTGGGTGCTCACTTCCCATGGGTGTCAGTGAGGGTGATGAGAATCAGGCTGCAGAAGTTATTTAACCTGGCAAAAAAAGCTTGTGTGTTCCTGTCAAATCATGCAGTGCAACCAGGTTCCCTGTACAGCTGCTGGGGGAGTGACCTGTTCCTTGGAATAGGACCTGGTGGATGTTCATCCATGAATTGTGTTGAAGTGGTTTTTATTTCTATGATCTTGGAAGACCTGAAGCAGTGACAGCTACAAGAGCCACTGTAAACTGGTCTTCCCCATCCCTGGAAGTGTCCAGGGCCAGGTTGGATGGGGCTTGGAGCAACCTGGGCTGGTGGAAGGTGTCCCTGCCATGGCAGGGGGTGGGATGGGTTTAAAGGTCTCTTCCAACCCAAACCATTCTGGGATTCTTAATTGTCTGCTCCACGTAAAATTGCACATTTACTTGTAACTTAAAATCTTCTGCAGTTGCACACCAACTTCTGGTCTCCAGTGATGGGTGCAGGTAGCGAGGTGGTTGTTAATCAAGGCTGGGGTTTCCTGTACTTGCTGGAAGCTGATTAGGACTTGCCCAAAATTTGCATTTTAAATGGCCTAGTTAAACTGTTCAGCAGTTTAATTTAGCTGTAACAAAGGCCTAAAGTTTTGACTATTGTCAAAGATGGAGAAGATGTTTTGGTATGTGGTGGTGAGTGGTACCATAACTGTTTAGTTACACTGCAGCTCGCCTTGTGAGCTGGTGGAAGGAAAAAGAATGAGAATCCCACTTTTCCTCCCTTGGATGTAACAGAGAGCAACCTTATCCCCAAATTCACTGGCTAAATTTGACTGAAACTTTTCCCTGCTTCCTAAACTCCCTGTTATTGTTTTAAGTACGTGCATTCAGTATTCTTGATGCCTGTCCTAAAGCTGCATAGCATTTCTGTAAAACATAAAATATCTTGTGACACTTGCCATTTCTTTCTGCATGTACGACCTCTGGAATATCTCCAAAGCTCTGGAAAAGAATGAGATTTTCAGTAATGGCTAAAGGCATTAAGGGCACAAATACTGTTGAGTATCAGTGGGATTTATGCTCCTAAATTGCTGTAAATGCTTTTGAAAGTCACATCCAAAATGTATCATTAAGAACAAGAGATGCTGCTAATGTTTTTTAAAGCAGATGTGTGGTATAAATGAACAATAAAATGAAAGGTGCTTTATAATGTTATTCTTGTGGAAGAATTGTTAAATACATAACTATTACAAACAGCTGAATTTTCCTTTCTTGTCAGGATTGCAGTTTGGTGTGTTGATATTCATCCAGCTCTAGACAGAAACCAAGGGTCTGAGATTTGAGGGCAGAACTCCTTTACTCCGTTGTTAACTAGGAAGAAATTTCTATATATTCCTACTGAGACAAGAAAATATCCTCAGTTCCCAAGAAACGTTCTAGTACACTGATTGTTAAATGTAAACGAGACCCTGTCATTAAAATCCATAGATTCGCGGTGCTAAATGACAAACTGCAGTTACCACATCACTTAAAACACCCTTCTTTTATTTCAGCATCTTGCGGGTTTGTTACTGCTCAGCTCTGTCTGGGAGGTTTTCTGGGGGTTCTGGCCACTGGCTGTTGTGTCTGTGATGTTTTCTGGGAGTTTTGGCTTGTGGCTGTTGCGTCTCCAGTGGAAGTTTGTTGTCCACTGATCCTTAAATTGCCCAAAGGCAGGAGACAGGCTGTTGCTCCACGAGCAGATTTCTCCTGCTTCTCTTCTCAAAGGACCCAAACTATCTTTTTTTTTTTTTTTTTGATGTTCCACATGTTCTAAAGATGCACCATTTTGCCCTCCTTCCCGACTGGTTTCAGCACTGTGTGCTGTTATTTCGAGTGCAGTTTCTGAATTCACTTTCTGAAGAGGTGCTGATTCCTTTGGGATTCATCTGCAGTGCTTTACCTGTGCCCAGCTGCTTGCCCATCATATCATTTATGGGGCTGGACACTTCCATTAGCAATTGTAGTTACATATTTAAACATTCTTCACATAAGTGATTATGTTTTATGGCCTGTAGCCAAACTGACTAATTCTGCTTCCTCCAGAAAAATACATGTGTTTAGAACATGGCTAAAACTTCCCTTGAGTGACTCAGGGACGTTTCCCTAAGCTTGGGCTGTGCTAAGTGGGCAAATAGAGGTGTTTCAACATGAGAAAATTCAGAACTAATTTTTCCATCTGTCCCTCCTTGGTTTTGAGCCTGTCTTTGGTGAGAGCCGTGCCCTGTTCCAGCCAAGGGGGCTTGTTTTGTGTGGATGTGCTGGTTGGGCTCCTTTGCATCGTCAAATGGAAAAAACTCTTCCTGAAAATAAACTCCTCAGGTCTTTGCTTTTTCTTTAAAAAAAAAAATCCAAACACAGAGCAAGAGAGTGGGCCAGCTGGTTGCTTTATTTCTGCAGAGAGGAAATATGGACCAGCCCTGGGCTCGGTTGCTCTGCTGGACATGAAACGGTTGGATTTTACAAAGGGCTTCATTCATAGTTGCTGGTTGTGATTTGTAGAGCTGATTACAGGCTTCTAGAGGCAATTATCAAAAATAAGGAAACTCTGGGAAGAGTTTTTTCCTTATGTTGTGCTTTGCAGTGTCCTGCAGAACATCCATCCCTGACTACTGCAGGGTGGGGAAGGCACAGCCCTTGCCTGGCTGACCCAGCATGGTTTGGGGGGGCAGCTGGGCCGGCTGGGGCCTGGCATTTCTGCCTGGTTTCCGACTGTAATTCCATTTTGGAGCCCCAGCATCCCGCCTGACAGCTCACACGTCCTCCTTCCATCGTGCTAATTGCTTGGCATTCCCTAGATTTTCATGCATGGTGTTCCCGTGCGGACGTCTCCCGTTCACAGGTGGGTTTATTAACACACGTGCCAGGTTGGAGGGGGAATTTTTTATTTATTTTGGGTTTTTTTAACCTAAGATAGGTTTGGAATGGGAAGCCATTAAAGGATAAAAGCAACACACATGCCTGTAGAGGTCAATTTAACTGGTACAGCAGCACAAAAATACACAAAGGACCGATGTAACAAAACCTAATCGGCTTTAGCTTGAGGGTTACCAGAACCCACATCTTTCAGATTGCTGCTATCAGTTACATTCTACAGTTCAGCACTATTTTTTATTGCAATTGAAGCACAATATTTGTACCTATTAGCCTTTGAGTTTCCTTTTTAGCTTCCTCCCTATAAAGCAAGATGCAGCATTATTATTAAACTGTTCTCCAGGCTAAACACTGAATGTCATTCATTTCTGTGTTTATTAATAAAGAAGAGGGAGAAGGTTTAGCTTGTCTGGTTTGCTTGACTTGCATCAAGGATAACTTTGTAAGAGAGAGAGCTTTCAATAAGTATTCAAAATTGCATAATGAAAAGGTTCTGGAAATAATTATAAAAATCAGACTGAAATCACTTTGGAGAATTGTTGAGGGTTTTATTTTTTTTGCATTTAAATTGGCAATGAAATGTAATGAAGACAGTCAGAAATAACCCCTGACGCCCACGCAGGGTATATATAGAGATTGTATTTACTCTGCTGTGCAAGCATCTACTGCAAGATGGCACATTAAAATGTGAACAAAACAGCACATCCCCGCTCCTGGATGCTGCAGTGCCGTTCGGATCTGATAAACAGTTGGAGTGGGGAGCACATGCTGTGTGCCTGCATTAGCTCACTGCCACGGCCTCCTGGCAGCTCACCTCCACCAGCTCCGGCTCCACCGGGCGGCGTGGGGGGATGTTCTCAGGCTCTCCTCCTCCTCTTCCTCCTCCCCACCCTACAAAACCAGCTGGTTTGCTCCAGAAGGCTTGAACTTCCTCATGAGGGACAGAGGAGGGGCAGGACTGAGCTCTGCTGGAGCTGTGTCAGGGCAGGCTCAGGTTGGATCTCAGGACAAGGTTCTTCCCCCAGAGGGTGGTTGGCACTGACC
>JAWWES010000150.1:17621598-17657909 GCA_035583135.1 Lophotriccus pileatus
GCACTGCCCAGGCTCCCCAGGGCAGTGGGCACAGCCCCAAGGCTGCCAGAGCTCCAGGAGGGTTTGGATCATCCTCTCAGGGACAGGGTAGGATTGTTGGGGTGTCTGTGCAGGGCCAGGCGTTGGACTGGATCGTTGTGGGTCCCTTCCAATTCTGCATATTCTGTGATTTTGTAACTTCCAAACCTTCCACGTTCATGTTGCCAAGGGTGTGAGCACACCCGAGTAGTTCACAGGAACCCTTTTGTCCTGTTGACTTGCGGCTGGGGATGATGATGATGATGATGATGTTTTGTCTGTGGTGGGTTTCTGCAGGGCATGGTATCTAAAATGATCATAACTCTTGCAGGGCATTGCTTTGCTCTCCAGCAGCAATATTCCAGTGGCACATTTTATTTTCTTTTTGGTTTAAGCTTTTTCTTTCCCACTAGAGATTTTTTTCCAGTTCCACATGCACAGTAGATGTGTATGTGACCTTCAGTGTGTAATCTCTTAATTAATTTTGTACTGAATATGCAGCATATTGAGACATGAGCTTTAGAGACTCATCTCAGAGGCTGTGTTAACTCTAAAATTCAAATGCATCAAATTTGGGAAACAAAGCCCAGTTTTAAGTAACTGACCTCTTCCAACTTCCCTCCTGCTCCTTCACCTCAAAAAATGTCATTTTGCATGTGATAAATTAGCATGAAAAGCATTTTGAGCACCCTGGAATGAACATTTTGACATGTTTGCTTTCACATTTGCCATACTTGGGTTATACCTCTGTGAGAAATGCATTGCAGAATTTTTGTATCTGAGGCTATAAAAATTGTTTCAAATGCTGCTAATTAATCCCCAGCTAATGCTTTCAGCAGGGGTTGCTCTGGCTGAGAAGTAGAGGCAGAAGTTGAATTTGGAGTTTGTGTTCTGCCTTCTTTCTGTTACCTTCTGAATGCTGGGGGAGAGCTGGAGAGAGACTTGGGGGTTGTTTGGTTTGGTTGGGTTGGGTTTGGTTTTACGTCCTGTGGTGAGGTTGTTTCTTGGATTTTTGTCTTTAAATTTTTTTTTTTTTTTTTTTTGTTTGTGTCCAGACAATTAAAAAAGCAGCTTTCTAGTCAGCAAAAACCTGCATGTGGCTTCTAGGCTGCAATCCTGTGGCCTCCCATGCCACGTGTTCTCGCTCTAATTAAAAGGAGCGTTCCTTAAAAGTGTAGGTATGGGAGAAAGGAAGAAAAAAAATGTGTGGCTAGTTGTTGGCAGCAGCTACTGTTTGCAAAGGGATGTCATCACCTTCAAAATTTGTTGTTTATAAGAAGGCTTTTTTACCTCCCAGTGCTACAAGTAACATTTAAAATAAGCAATCCTGAGAAAAGATCATCAGGGTTCTTGTATTTTTCCCAGCTATATTTGTGAAGATACTGGTACAAGTAGAGTTTTTCCTATTTTGTATGGATTTTTTTTTTCCACACAGCTGCAGTAAAGAACAAAGGCTTCATGTTGGAAAAAAAGTGTGGTTTGTAAATTCTTAGAGAGAACCTGGGGCAGAAAGACTTGAAATTTACTTCCAATTTCAATAGATTTAAAAACCTTATTGGCCTTCTGTTTTATAATCTTGTCTAAGTAGTGTCATGTAATACGAAGAATAAAACAAAATTATTATTTTCTCTCTGTGTTTTTCATCAATGAGGAGTTCTTGATGTGGAAACTCTTGAAGGGCTGAGTTCACAATAGCTTAGATGTGCACCGCAGTGCCATGATGTGTTATTTACAGATTCCAGTTTGGGGGGTTTGTCCCTTTTTTTTTGTTTTGTTGGTTTTTTTCTCTAGGATATTTTTGTCTGCATTTATTCCTGCAGTACTGAAATCAGTGCAACAGTTGGGTTTCCCTTGCAAACCTCAGTGGACAAGAAGTAACCTTAAGCACCTAGAAACTTCCTTCCTCGCTGTGAACTAAGTAACGTTATGGTGACAACCATGTTGCACAGAGTGGAGAATTCCTGCTCCCCCGGAATAGCTGAGGAGAGGAAACCCAGAGGATGGCTGGGCACTGCATCTGTAGCAAGTGGAGGTTTGTTACAAGAGAGAGTTCTGGATGTACATCGATTTATGAGTGTAATAAAAGCGCATCTGGCTGGCGGTGGGTGCTGGGCTGGGTGGCAGAGCCCGGGGACAGCCCTGGGTGTCCCAGCCTGGCTCTCCCCATCCCAGCCTTGGCTGCCTCTGGGGTTTGCCACATTCCCACCCCAGTTTGTCCATCCCCTCTGCCCAGAGAGCAGGAAAGCTCCCCAGCCAAGGTGGATTTCCAGCCCGCTCCCCTCTGTGTTGTGGCAAGCGTTTGCAGAACATATGGTATGTAAGAATCACCCTTTCTCCGTGAGATCCCAGCAAATTCGCAGCATATCAGGGTGAGATACTTTTAGAGCGTCTCTTAACTCTTTGATGGCTGGATTTCCATCCCGGAGCATTGCATGGAAACATATGGTTCACCCCCAGCCGGTGTCGTGCTTGGTTTTTTGTGCTGCAGCTTTTTTTTCCCCTCCTGTTTTGTTTTGTGTGCGTGCTTGGGTTTTTGTTTGGGTATTTTTGTTGTAGTTCGGGTTTTGTCGTTTGTTTTCTTGGTTTTGTTCTGTGGTTTGTTTTCAGAGCAAGGCAGAGGGAAAATACTTGATGGTATCACCTACAATTATAGGTTGTGGGGCCTTTTGGGAACGACATTAGTTTGTCTTTGCCAAGCTTTTGACCAAACTTGAGTGACAAACCTCCCAAATGAGGAATTGCAGGCCAGACTGATCTTTCTTCATCCATTGGAGGATTTTCTTACCCCATTACTAGCACTACCTGTCTGGATTTAAGGACTATTTTACTCACCTCTACCTTCCTTATACCTCTCAAAGTTTAGTTTCTTCTTCTTTTTTTTTTTTTTTTTTTTTTTTTAAATTCTCAGAGATACTGCACTGAGCATAAATATTTCAGATTATATTTGCATGCCTTCCTTACCACTGGACTCCTATAATTAATAATTAGAAAGAGATAAAAATAGTCACCACAGTTGCTTGTTACACAGAACTCAAATTTTAATGACTAATGTAAATACTGGTTTTTTTCAAGTTTAAATCTGTTTAAAGAAAATCACCGAGACAGTGTTGGTTACACGAAAATGGTGAAATTGAAGCCTGTAAAATGGCATGTAATCTCACAATAAATAGCTTTTAGTGAAATGTCCCTTTGCCTTGAAAATAGTCAATAGACATATTTATGAACATGTGATTTTTTCTTTTTGTTTGAAGTCTCTTCTTTGTGTGTCCCACCCTACAAACGCATATGGGATCAGCAACCACCAACTGCAAAGCATAATCTCATTTTTGTTTTTACCTAAGCATTAAAACCTGTGTGTGATTAACACTTGGTTTGTTTTGGAAAGTAGATCCCAGAGTAGATCCAGAGCTTTGTTTTTTTCCACTGAATTCCAGGTTAGAACCTTCAAAACACAGATAAGCAAGTTTGTAATCCTGTGGAAATACGACATTGAGTGTCATTGGGCATCTTGGTGGTGGTACAACTATCACAGCAATTAAATGCTAGGCCTGAATTTTGTTTTTTGACCTTCCTGCCACTACCATCTCGGCCTAATTTTAAAATATCCTTGAACTTCGTCTTGTCTTCTTTCATTGTTATCTCTGCAAACGTGTGTTACTGTTTGTTATCCCACGATAAATTATCTGTTGGAACCAGGGCTTTTTGCTGTCCTGGGTTGGGTGCATCAAGCTAAACACCCTGCTGCTACCCCTTGGTCCAGTCCTTTCCACTGGACACAGGGTGGGTTGGCCTCTGCCAGTGGTTTTCCTGCTGGTTTCGGAGCAAACCCCTTTTCCTGGTGCGTTCAGAACAGAGGTAGTGCAGCGGGGTGCTCTGGAGCTCCTCTTTCCCAGGTTTGCTGGCTTGACAGGGCTTTTGGAAAAGGCAATGTATATAAAAATAGTTCTGCTTGCATCCTATTAGTGGTGCTGGTTTGGTGGTTGTTTTTTTTTTTGAACTGCTGAAGAAAAAGATAATGCTGCCAACTGCCGTGGAGACGAGCGAGGTGGATAGTTAGTGTGTTTGTAACGTTCCCTTCCCTCCCCCGGCCTTCCTTTCAAAAGAGCTTCGGCATCGCTGGAGTCTGCAGCTCATTCTTAAGGATAAATTTACCCGAGACTGAAGTGCAGTTCCCTGTGAGGTGAATCAAAGCAGCTGTTCCAGCTCAGCTCAGCGCTGAGGCTGGAGAGGGGAATCTCGGGGTGGAGTTACGGGCACGGCGGGGGGATGCACGAGTGGGATGGCACCAGGCCATGCTGGGGGGCAGGGTGTGGAAGGAGCTCCCTTATCCTGCTGTAACTCTGCTTCCAACACCCTTCCCTGGCCAGAGCCACCTCTGCCAGGTTTTGTGGCCCTTGGCACAGCATCTCAACTGAATTTTGGCAGGCGGGCAAAGCTGGAGGTACCTTAAGTAACTGAGAATGGCAGCGCCGGTGCACCTTGCTAGTGCTTCTGAGGCTGCAGGAAACAGCCTGTTGTGTTCTTGGTATAGTCTTGGTTTGGTGGAGACCCTTCAGACTGTGACCCTGCTGTGGGTGATGTCTGGGCTGCAGGCTGGGTGGAGGACCCCTGGTTTGGGCAGGTTGAGTGCCAGTGGTGCCCACACGTGCCTGCCCTTCCTGCCTTCCGCTGCTCCCACTGTCAGCGTTGTCATTCAAGTGACAGTCCTGCCTCATTTCCGCTGGTAATGGTGATTAACCTTTTCAATTTTGACATCACAGATAATAAGTCAAGTGTATTGGCATTGCACTGGAAGTGGTAAAAGTTTTTAAGGCATAACAATACAGGGGCTCAGAATACAGCAGAGGCCCATCATGGAATCTTAAGGTTGGAAAAAACCTTTAAGATAATCAAGGCCAACTGTCAACCCAGCACTACCATCATGTTCACCACTGAACCGTGTCTTCAGGTGCCTTATGAATTTGTTTCTTCAAGACTTCCAGGGATGGTGACTCCACTGCTGCCCTGGGAAGCCTGTTTCAATGCTCTGCAACCCTCTCCATGCAAAATAATTTCCTAAAATCCAATCTAAACCTCCCCTGGTGCAGCTTGAGGCCAATTCCTCTTGACCTGTCCCTTGTTCCCTGGGAGCAGAGCCTGACACCTCCCTGGCTCCCCCCTCCTGTCAGGGAGTTGCAGAGCCAGAAGGTCCCCCCTGAGCCTCCCTTTCTCCAGGCTGAGCCCCCCCAGCTCCCTCAGCTGCTCCTGCTGCTCCAGCCCCTTCCCCAGCTCTGTTGTCCCTCTCTGGATACACTCCAGCCCCTCAGTGTCTTTCTTTTAGTGTCCCAGGATCGGAGGTGCCTCAGCAGTGCCCAGCACAGGGAATGATCCTTCCCTGGGCCTGCTGGCCACACTGTTTCCTCTAAATCAGCACTAATTGCTGTGCAGTTGGGAGAATTCTCCAAGGTGTGACTCCTTGTGCTGCGTGTGAGCCTGGAGTCCACGTGCAGCGATGAGAAGTGGTTTGGTGAACTGTTTACAGGGTGGGACATGGCTGTTTTCAGATTGACCCCCTGCTTTCAGTTTGTCGAAGGAACAAACCCTCGGAGGATGAGAGCTCCTCCAAGGATGAGAGCTCCTCCAAGGATGAGGGTACGGCAGCGAGGGTGGAGGTGGGGATGGAGAGAAGAGAAATCCAGTTTTGTCTTCTCTCCTCCGTTGCTCTGCCAGATGGGATTCCCAGACCAGCACGTGGTGGCTTTCTATTCCTGGTGCCGTTGGGGGATGAGGGTCCCTGTCCCGTGGGACACGTTTACACGGCTGGCCCCCTGTATCCCTGAGCTAACGAGATGTAGATCTGTGAAAATCATTGGCTGGAACCGGGGTTTGTTCCGCGCTTTGCTTTCCGGCGTCGCCGCCGGATCGGGGACAGGAGCGTGTAACCATCACGAGTGGCAGCTGGGAAAACAAGTTGTCAGCCAGGCTGGATGCAGGCATCTCCCAGCCCCTTTGTGTGCTCCCCGCTTCCCAGCACATCCCTGCTCCTCCCAGGATCCTGCCCAGACGGTCACGTGTGGCAGGTACCGTGTGCTCGGGTTTAATTTGCCGTGGTGCAGCCAGTCACACGATAGCTGGGGACCTGACTGGGGGTTCGTTCTTGGAGAGATTGTTAATTAAATTTTTTATGAAGGAGCTGAGGCACACCGGCAGCGATCTCCTTTCAAGCAGAAATGTAGCAGGCAGTTCCCAAAGAGACCTCATCTGCTCTCTTCTCTATGAAAATCAATTAGTGTTATGAATGTGTGATAGCTTCTTAAAAATCTGTCGTGATGGAGAAGTCTTTGCACCTTGGAATAGTAAAGGGAGGGATGTGTCTCTTGCTCCTCCTTTCTTGCCTGCTCCCTCCCCTCCCATGTCTGTGGGTGTCCACTTGGAACTTTCATTTTGTTCAGATACTTCAAGTTTTTCTAAGCTATTTTTTAAAGAAAAAAACGAACAGAGAGTTGCTCTGCTTGATAAGGATGATTTGTAAATTAAGATGTCCATGCTTTGGTACCCCTTGCTTCAGCACCCCCAGGTGTGTGGGATTGCTGGGGCAAATTCTTGGTTTATATTTTCTAAGTAGCACTTTCCATGTAGTGAGTGACCCACTGTACAAGCCACAGATGTGGCATTATCGTTGATTTTGTAACAGGGCAGCCACTTGTGCTTCTACTTAAATGTTTTTTTAATTCTCTCTCTCTGCAGTGTAAACACAGTCTCCTTGTTGACTGTGTGTTTGTTTTTTGAACTTCCTTTCCAAGCTTAAGTGTTGATTTGATTTTCCCCCATACCTTGTTTCTATCCAAGCAGAGCTGCACACTAAAGAAGAAAAATATCATACTTATATGCTAAAATACTTAATAGCTGTGTAGCAGTTATAGACAAAAGATCATTTTCTCAGTGTGACAGTGTTACTGGAGTAAATGACTTCAACCAATTGAAAAAGGTGATGTTTGCAGTATATATTTTGCCTAAGCCTTTATTTTCCATTGTTGCTGATACGATATTTGACATCTAGAATATGCTTTCAGGAGATTTTTCTAAACAAAGTGTATTAAAAAGAAAATGAGGGATTAATCTATGAAAACATAAAAGTTGCTTTTGAAACCACCTTCCCAAAAGTGTGCAAACTGGAGAGCAGCAATTTGCCTTTTTACCTGGGATACTGAAATTTTGCCACTGCTGTTCTACTTTCCTGTCACTCTTTTGTTCCCTCTGTCACAGGAGTGACTTTCACCCATGCAAAATGTATGACTGCACAGGCTTTGACCTTTACAAACTGCACCGTTGTTTCCTCCCATCCAATCCTGACAGAAATAGCAGATATTCACTGCTTTGGCTCTCCTGCTTCCCATCTCCAAAACAAGGCAGGTAAACCCACCTTCCGCCTCCAGAAATGCCTGGAGACGTCCCATATAAACCCCAAATATTCCTAGGCCTGCAGTTGCCTTGCTGAGACCTCTTGTAGAGGGAGAGGAGGAAGGAAATGAGTTCTGAATTCATCATTTGCAGGGTTAATCCATCACGAGCATCCAGCCGATGGATCCGTGGGAGTCTCTTGCTCTGGGGGCCGTGGGGGGGCTGTGACAGTGTCCCTGTGTCAGCTCTGGGTGAGGTACTGAGGGCACTCTGGGTGCTTTGGGAGTTCATGGTCCACATGGATTTAGAAAGGGAAAAAGGGCCATCCTGGCACGTGGGCAGAAGTGGGTGTGGAATTGTTCTGGGGCAGCCAGGAGCGGTGTGGGGAGGAAGGAGCTGGGATCACTGGCTGTCATCCCTCTTGCTCTTCTGCTTGTCTTCACTCCACATCTCTTCTTCTTTTCCTCTGCCTTGTCCCTCATTGTTTTCATTTTTTTTTAATTCTTTATTTTCCCAACTATGCCTGCCAGTAAAATCCTCTGGTTAGATCTTGTTTTGGGCCAGCTCACTGGAGGTGCTGTTTTGGTTTGCTGAACACCTTTTTCTTTCTTAATATCTTGTAGACTCCAACAAAGACTGACAAGGACTGCAGACTCCTTTTTTGCACACCTGGCACTGTGGGGTTCTGTCACTATTTGGTTTTTAGGCATTCCCACAGGTAATGTGTATGGGAACTCTAGACATTTCATCCATGTCAGATTCTCTTCTTCCTTCCCCCCCTTTCTTAGAGTTTTGGAGGTACACAAACAGTCCCAACACCTTGCTGCAGATGACTGGGTTCCCAAAAATTGTTCCTTGGACTTTCCTTATAGCTTCTTGTCTGCCAAAAGAAAGAGTTAAATAATTCAGGATAAGTTAAATAACAATTTATCCTCATGATATCCCTTTGAAAAAATGGTTTGGGAAGTGTTTTAGCTGCATGGGATCTTCCTCTTCCCAAAACTTTCAGGAACACGATTCTGGATGTATTTATCTTGTGATTTATTTGACAAGCACTTCCAAGCATGTGCTTACCTGCTGCAATGAGCCAGAGTATGAGGAGGCAGGCTTGGGATGCCTGTGTTTTATCACCAGGTGATGGACAAGATCTCTGCTTTCTTTGTTTTCTGTGGCTGGGAATGTGTCAGCTCACGGTGGGAGAGGTGCCATCAGCGCTGCTCCAGGCAGAAAAAAGCAAGCATCAGCAGCTGAATTTCAAAGGTAGAAGCTTGTTTCCAAAGGAAGTTTTTGTGGGAATACTAATTTTCTAGATTTTACAAGTATCTTTATGCTCTGGATTTCATTCTGGAGCCCACCCTGGGCCTGGACCTGGGTTCAGCCAAGGCTTTCTGCTGTTTCATTGCTGGTGCACCCCCCTCTCTAGTGCTGTCAGCAAGGTGGCCCTCCACGGTGCTGGATGCACTTGGTGCTGGCAGTTTGAAGTGTTCAAGATGTGACTTTTCACAGTGTACAAACCAGACCGGTGGAGTCGGATCTCATTTTCAACTCTTGCATAGTTTTTAAACATTTACATTGAAGTAGAGTATTAATGATCCAGTGGCTGTTCCACACCAGGGTATAATGCATTTCAAAGTCCTCCAGGCTACTGAATTTTGTATGGAGGCAGGTTGAGCAGATCTTTAATTGAGCTCACAGGAAAAGCAGGAGAAGCACGGTGTGGCTTTTGGAGGGGAACTTCATTCTGAGCTTTGTGTCTGTGGAAAATGGAAACACAGTCAGCAGCCTCCTTTCTCTGGTGGTGTTGTTACTACAGCCTATGACTTGTATCAGTGAGTAGGCAAAGAAAGGTGTTTGCAAAGCCTGGTGTGATATTTAGTTTTACCTTTTCCTGAGGTTTATCTTTAACCATATTTAGTTTCATGTGGAGGAAACAGTGATATCAAAGTACACAAGAAGCATTGGTGCTCTGCAGGGTCCTGCCACAGGAGTGCTACGGGGCTGTTACCCAGTCCCTGTGATCAGCTGCTTGGGTGATGATAAAATACACCCTTTTCCTGATTTGCATTTGAGGTTCCTGGCGTGAATACATACCTGCAGGCTCTGAAATTATCTTGGGAAGCAGAAGGTGAGGGGAATGTCTTTTGGTGTGCTTTCAGCAGCCCCTGACCTGGGATTGTTTTATGACTAGCTCAGACCTGTTGCATTTACTTGGTTCAGGAGATGTTGACATGGGACTCTGCTGTTCAGTCTGTTGCAGGTCTTACTGATGCCAGACACCTTGGGGTAATTTAGTGATTTTGACTATTTCAGCTTCTTGAAAACCAAACAAAAACCTTCTTACCCCAAAATCCCTTCAGCACCTACGTCAAAAGAATAAGTTTTGCAAAGAGGATCTCTTGGAAATCCCTAAAGTTCTACAGTTTATATTGTAATGGTTTAAACAACCCAGTATTTCATAGAGTCACAGAATGTCCTGAGTTGGAGGGAACCCACAGGGATCATCCAGTCCAGCTCCTGGCCTTGCACAGACACCCCAGCAATCCCACCCTGTCCCTCAGAGCATTGTCCAAGCCCTCCTGGAACTCTGGCAGCTTTGAGGCCATGACACTGCCTTGGGGAGCCTGTTCAGTGCCAACCACCCTCTGGGGAAGAATCTTTTCCTGAAATCCATCGTAAGCCTCCCCTGACACAGCTTCATCCACTCCCTCAGGTCACCAGGGAGTAGAGAGAATGTTGTTGATTCTGTGCGTCCCTTCTGTTTGGATAGCACTCAGTGCATGCTGTACAGTGTTATACCAGCTTCTGAGCTCACCAGGAATAATCCAGAGCATCCTCTGAATGATCCAGATCCTCCTGGAATCTTTTCTCTCCTCACTGCACACCAGCCATCTTGTTTACAGAACCCAGGTGTTTCAGTACCATGAGTGTAAATCCACATCTGCCCTGCCAACAGAACTTGTTACCGGAGCAGGCAGAGATTGACAAGACTTTTCCCGTTTGTTCTGCATCACTTGCTGCTTCCCATCAAACCAGTGAGCTGAAGGAGGCTGAGGTCCTGCAGGAAAAGGAGTATGTGATCTCTTAAAGACTGAATAGCAGTGCATGTACACAGGGGACAGCACTGCACTGCTCAAGTGAGCTCTGCTTAGATGCCGTCAGATGTGGAGTCTTTAAACTTGGACTTATTTTACATGGAATTCTTCAGGGTTTTTGAAGAGAGGGGGGAAAAAAACCTGCTCTCTTGTGGAGCTCTGTGCTAGACAGCAAAAAAAGCTGCTGTGTTTTAATAAGAAGCTGCTCCCTTTCTTCTCTGCCTCATAGAGTATGCTCGTCTCGTGTTGATTGAGCCGTAACTCTCTTGGGCACCTTCGCAAATACATCTTGTTCCGCGGGAATTATTCTGAGCTTCCTCTCGCCCCCATCCACTCACCTTGCTCGGCATCACGTGGGCTCAGGGAATGGTGCCTGGCCCAGGGGCTGACCTGCTTGGGCCACAGACTGACTTGTGGGTGTGAGGCACGATGTGTCTGCAGGGGTGGGATCCGCAGGGCGAGCTGGGGACTCACGTTCCGTAATTCTGCAGAATCGGGAAGGCAGGACCTGCTGCTTTACCTTTTGGAAAACCCAGGCTGCCCAGTGTGAAGGTGTTGACTGTGATTTCCAAGATGTAAACGTTCGTGGCACAGCTGGCTTTCAGAACGAGTCTGGATTAAAATGTTAGTCTATGGAAAACTTTCCATCCCGTTCCTCACCCCAGGCTCCAGGATGTTTTTTGAGCTTGCCTGCTCTGATCTCAGCCCATCGTGTGTTCAGGGCACCTCAGAGGATGGAGGAGTGATTTGGTGAATGCTGCACATGTTAATCCCATTGCTGGTCCCTGGATGCACAGGAGAATGGATTAGGGAATAGAACACTGGTGAAACTAGCTGTGGTGAGATGGAAGCACACAGGGTGCTGAAAAGCAAAGGGTCCTCCCCCAGAGTTTCAAGCATTGCCATGTAATCTCCCCGTTGAAGTGAATTGCTCCTGTGGTCTCTGATGGGAGTTGTGTGGCTCACTCCCCTGCACTGGGCTTTGAGGAGCAAGCAGGGGTTAACATTAAAGCAGAGCCTGCTGCTTTAGAATTGGGGAAAAGTAGATGCGAATTACTGTGAATGCTAATTGTTTCTATTTGAAAATTCTTGTAGTGTTTTTCTGAAAACACTCCCATTAAGTAAGCATTAGGTGGATGGCTGAACTGTGTGCAGAAAATCTCCTCAGCCATGTGCAGAGGGGCACGGTTGTATAAGAAGATGAAAAATGCATATGGAGCCTTCTGGTGTCTTATATACCCTTCCTTGGGAGCTTGGAGCTGTGCCTGTCACTCAGGGATCAGAGTGGACTTGAGGCATTTGTGTAAAAAAAGGGGAGGGAACAGATTCCTAAAAACGTGTGGGGATCTGAAATGCTGGTGTGGGAAGAGAGCATCTGGGACAGAGCAGGGGCAGGGAAACAAGGCTCCTGTTCATGCAAGGCACAAGCAGGTGTCTCTATCTGAGACAGCCTTCCAGAGACCGCGCTGCTGGTTTGTTGGCATCACTGTGGCTTTTTGTGCAACAAGGGCCTGATCCCAGCCTGTTAAATAAATGAGGATCTCCTCACTGACTGCAACCCCCGAGGGTGCCAGCCCCGAGTGATGAGCCGTGAGCTCTGGGATCAGTCGCCCGGGTGGGAAGGGTCGGCAGTGCCGCAAACAGCTCTGCCGGTCCCCCCGTGCTGGGTTGTAATTGGATCAGGAGTTGGGTCCCATCAAATTAACTGGGAGCTGCCACAGCCTTTTCCTGCTCCCAAACCCTTCTGTTCCCTCCTCCGTGTGCTCAGGTGAATGCAGTAATTGGGCTGAAAGGGAAGCGGGGAAGATGCTTGTGTGTCATACTTCAACCCTTTCGTCTGGATGGAGCCTTGGCAGCTGTGCTGAACATAGGAAAGGTAAGAGGGCAGCTGGCAAGGCTTGCTGGGAGAGAGTAGGAGGAAGGAAAACACCGCTGGTTCCCTCCCCATGCTCTGATGCCTGTTAGGACCGTGTGTGTGCATGTGTGTACATGTGTGTTCACGTGTCTGTCTGTCCCTGCTCACCTGCCAGCACGTGCAGGAGCCCAGGGGCACTTTTCCAGCCAAACACAATATCCGTGTGTCAGAGGCAGGGGCAGGTGATGCTGTGCTGTAAAATGCTGACTTGAGAAGGGCTCCAGGCCCAGGACTGGCTCAGGGATCAGCCCCTCACTCCAGGGATTGGGGGGTTGCAGCTGCAGTCTCGGGGCTGCCCTGCCCAGTGGGAAGGCTCTGAAGGAGTGTTTCAGTTTGGCCTCGTTCACAGGAGTAAAGCTGCCCAAGTGAAAGGGGGTTTCAGTGCCACTCTGTGTTTGCCTTCAGCTACTTTGTGATTTAGTGGTGAGTTGTGGTTTTTTTCCTGCTGCTTGAATGGGATAAAAGGAGAGAAGTTTCCTCTGGAAGGGGAAAGTCCCTGACTTGTATCCCTGTGGTTGCTGCTCGATGGGAATGGTGCAGTCTTTTATTGTGGTTAAATTAGCTGCTGCCATACACTTGGACCCTGATTGCCTTAAACCATAAACACATACTTTGTTTAAAGCAAGAATTTTACAATCAATATCTTTCTATTTGATCCTCAGGTTCCTTAATCTCCCTGCCATAGTCTCAGATTAACATGAGAATTACGTTTCAGGGACGGATGGTTTTGCTTGTATTTATCCTTTTGTTTGTGTTGACAGATAATCCCATTACTGCTCTTCTTAGTAGTTTGGTGGCTGTGATTGCTTTTGTTACTGATGTCTGGCTTTAAACCTCATAAGCTTATCTGAGTACTTGATTATACCTTTGGCACTGAATACCTACCCACCCTCCCGAGGAGTGGACGGAATGAGTATGGATATTCTTGACTTAAATACTTGTAAAAAAGAAAAAAAAAAAGGAAAAAAAAACCCAAAAGGCATGCAGTTATATGGTTTCAGGGAAATAAATACTTACTTTGACTTTAGAGGGTTTCAAATTAGTAAAAATTGGATATGAAATGTTTGGAGCTCCTGGCAGTGTGTCCTTTTAGTGAACTCTGCCTTGTTCTGGGTATCAAGAGGTGTAAACCAGAGCAGAAAATGATGAAAAGCAGCTCTGGCCTGTTGGGTTGTCTCTGCTTTCTCACTACAAGAAAGACACTGAGGGGCTGGAGTGTGTCCAGAGAAGGACAATGGAGCTGGAAGAAGTCATATGAGGAGGGGCTGAGGGAGCTGGGGGGGCTCAGCCTGGAGAAAAGGAGGCTCAGGGGGGACCTTCTGGCTCTGCAACTCCCTGACAGGAGGGGGGAGCCGGGGGGGTCAGGCTCTGCTCCAGGGAACAGGGACAGGAGGAGAGGAAATGGGCTCAAGTTGTACCAGGGGAGGTTTAGATTGGATATTATGGAAAATACCTACACAGAAAGGGTTGTCAGGCTCTGGCACAGCTGCCCAAGGCAGTGGTGGAGTCACCATCCCTGGAAGTGTTTAAAAATAAGTGGATGTGACACTTGAGCACATGATTTTAGTGGTGAACATGGTGGTGGTGCTGGGTTGACAGTTGGCCTTGATGATCTTAAAGGTTTTTCCCAACTCTAATGATTCTGTGATTCTACAATTCCTTGCCCCTGCAAGGATTAGTTTTGGATAAGATCTTTCAGTTCACTGTCTTAGCTTTGCAGTTGATAAAACAGAGCTAATGATGCCCAACTCCCTGGTCCTGCTGTGCATCTGCACCAGCAGATGAGGAGCTGGGCAGTGTTTTTATCCATGAGTGCTGTGTGGGAATATGGCTCATGCCGAGGGCCATGGATGTTAGGATCTCTTGATCTCTGGAAGCTGACCCTTTAACCGAGCAACCTTCATGTGGTTTTGGGATTTGGCATGGGACTAACCTGGGAAAACAGGAGATTGTCTCACCTGGAGAGGGGTGTATCTCCCAGGTAACTCAGCCTCTCCAGCTTTCCATTCCTGGTCTGTTCTCACCATGCTCCTCCCTGCCCTGTTTTGCTCTCCTTGGCTTGAATCATGTGTCACCCTCAGCACAGCTTTATTTTGGCCATTGGCTTTAATCCTTCATGTTGGAAATATGCAAGTCGTGTATGATCAGCTAATGCTTAGGATGATCCTGCAGGGGGACCAGTCATGAATAAACCAGTTCCTGCAGCTCGCCCGTGGCCACCACCCTGTGGCCCTGCTCTGCTCTGGGCACCTGGAGCAGCCAGGATTGCCCTGGGGAGCCTTTGCCCCTGGGAACTGCTCCCTGTTCTCCAGGACAAGGAGAGGGCTGTCTGTCCATCCATCCCTCTGGTGAGACCAGGCCCAGTGCTCGGCCGTGGGTTCTTCAGCAGGACATGAGGCTGCACCAGTTTTTCTGTGCCCTGTGGAGATTTGGGAAGAGCTGGTCCTGCCCCTGCCTGGCTGGCGAGCCAGGCTTGGCTCGTGCAGCAGGAATGGCAGGGAACCTCTGTAACGTCAGCAGGAGTGTATAAATGTGCCCTGCGGGATTGCAGCAGGCACCTGCTTCTCAATTAAATTAAATTAAAACGAGGGAAAAAATGTTTTCAGCGCAGGTTTGCAAATGCAGGTCAGTGCAAGGCGGGTAAGCAGCTTTCTGGCTGGGTATTGGGGAGTACTGGAAGGTGTTTCTGAGGAGTTTCCCTCTTCCCCCAGCAAAGCAAACTGGGTGGTGCTGCTTGTGTGTGGATGGGCTGGTTCTTACAAGCCTTTCATTGCATGGCATGACTGATTTTGAGCTGTGATACTGTTGCACCTTTAAAAATGGAGCTTTGAACGGTATTAAAAACATCCAAGATACTGCCTTTAAGTGAGCTGTAAACCTTGCTGAGGTGTAGCAGCCAGAAAAGTGGTTTGTCTGCAGAAGGGTCCCTCCAGCATATCAGGTTGTCCCAGCTCAGATGCCCCTCCTGTGGGAGGAGAATGGGACCTTCTGTCGGTCCTACCAGGAGTAATGCAGAACCTTAATTGCATCTCCTATGAATTTTTTACTCCTTATTATACTTAATAATAAGGATCTGGAGGTGCCTTTTCACACAAAATTATGCAAAATGACCTTCCTCCTTCCAGCCTTCTCAAAGGTTAGAAGCAAATGGGTCAGGAGCAAACATCTTACTTTGGTTTTGACCCGTGGTGTGATGCAAACAAATAGTCTCACACTTATCCTCCATCAGCCTTTTGTCTTCAGATCCAGTCTTTAAATATTTTTATATTAGTTTGTAGTTGTTGAGAAACATATTCCATCAGTTTAAACCAGGGAGTTTTCTTTCTTCTTCTGTCTTTATCTGATTGTTCTAAAGACATCAAGAGGAGAACTACAGTTTTGCCTTTATGTACCTGCTGTGGCTTCACCCAAAATTTAAGCTTACTGTGATTTAAAGAAATCAGCAAGTGTTTTTAACTAGCCAATGTTTTTGACAGCTCTTTTTTGTATAAAATTTTCAGTTTCCTGAATAGTCAGTAGGTTTTTTTATTCCCTCCTAAACAGCTCTTATAAAAATCAAGAGAGTCATAAAAGCCCTAGTAACAATTTTTTTTATGGATTCAGGAAAAATAAACCCTGGACTTTTACTTAAAGGGTAATACTGGGGGATGGTTTTGGTTGGGTTGGTTTTTATAGGAGCATTCTTAAAGGAGCCAGGTTGAGGCACCCAGATCTCACGGAGATGTTTGTTCTGTTCTGCTCATCCAGCTGGAATTAGTCAAAACAGTGTGACCTGCACCCCCAAAATATATAAATGCAACCTGCAACTTGGGAAGGTTCCTGCTCCAGCAGCCTCTGGGCCTGGGATAAGGGAAGAGAGTGGAGTTATTTAGATGGCTCTTGGGTGACTTGTTGCTCAGATTGATTAATTATATTTTTTGACGTAATACTTTGACATTTCCTTGTTTCATCCCTTTGGATAATTTAGTGTAAAGTTTCAGAGACTGGGTTTTCAGGAGGGTTTATAAGAAAGTGATGGCCACAGGGATGTGTCAGCTGAGGAAATACAGCTGTCATTTCTCAACAGAAAGCAGGTGGCACTCGCTATTGCACCTCTCACCAGAACTCTCCTTGTTCTGTCATTGACACCATTCCCGAGGTTTCCACAGGAATCTTCTCGAGGAGTTTGTCTGCACAGCTTTCATGAAGTGTGGAGGAGATGGGACTTTTTAATAGCCCATGAGTGGACAGATGAAGGTGGCATTTTGGGGGGGGATGGAGTGGGTTGGGATAGATGGGATATGATAGGAGGTGACCCTTCTCCTTCCTGAAGAATAATGTGCATCCATAAGAATTATGGATTATCAGTCCTGTCAGAAGGTGGTTCGTTAACGAGCACAGTGTACTTCTTTATCTGCCAGTGTATTTATCTGGGGCTTACCCAACAAAAGTGGAAGTTTGAAACATGATTTGGGGTAATGGTTTGAGAAAGGAAAAAATCCTGTTCCAGTGGTTTGGGTTAAAGGAACCTTAAAGATCATCTCGTTCCACCCCCTGCCATGGGCAGGGACACCTTCCACCAGCCCAGGTTGCTCCAAGCCCCGTCCAGCCTGGCCTTGGACACTTCCAGGGATGGGGCAGCCACAGCTTCTGTGGGCAACCTGTGCCAGGGCCTGCCTACCCTCATAGGGAAGGATTTCTTCTTCACATGTTGGTGTGAGGATGGTGCAGGTGCCACGTTAATGTCTGCTTGTTAAAACTCTTTTTGGTTTGTGGTTTCCTTTTTTCTCTTTTTTGTTTGTTTGTTTCCTTTTTAATGGACTAATGCAAAAAGAACATAATCAATGTATTTTTATTTGCTCATATCCCATGCTGCTTTATTCAGCTAGGCACACCCCTTCTTTAAAACAGGGAGCAGCAGCCAGTTTTGCATAATTTCTAAATCCTCTGGACACAAGTGACTTCAAAAGAAACCCACAACAAAACCATCCAAAACCCCACTATAAAAGTAAAAGGCAAATTGAGATACCAGACTACAAAAGTATTCTGAATAATTGGGGATTATCCTTTAATTTCTTGAATTGAGGAAGAACTAAATCTTTTTCCTTTTGTGCAAATTCTGTATTTCACCCCTGATGACGATTGCTGGGACTGGGGATTAAATGCTGAGAGTTTCTTTTTAAAAACTCGCCTGTGTGGTACGTGTGGCCTCGTACAAAATTGCAGAAGCCAGGTGGGAGCTGCTTCTGGTGCTGGTTGGGAAGTCAGGAAGAGCGTTTGGGCTCCTTTGGGCTGGGAGTTCCCGTATCCTGGCCCTGGGAATGCTGGGGGGGGAAGCAGGTTCTGGGAAATGAGTTGAGTTGTTCTGGTTGTGATTTCTCCTGCTGCAGCCTGGTGTCCCCAAGATGTGCTGTGCAGGTGCAGGAGGGTTTGGAGGGGCAAAGAGCGAGGTGTTTGGAGCCGCTGGTGAGGAGAGGGGGTTGCTGTGACTGTCTTGCACCAAAAGTGCTTCGTGTATTTTCCGTCCTTAGTGGCATTCGGGCTTGTTACGGGAATTAAGCGCTGGGAGTTAAAATAACAAATCTGCACTATGCTTTGCTGGGTTTTAAATCAAAATGGCATTCTTTTTTCATGAGCCCATAATCCTTTCTTTTATACAGTTTGATGCTAGCCAGCTCTTGCTTCCTGAGGCAGAACCATTAGATATCAAAAATATAATTGCTCTCTATATGAGTGCTCCTTTGTAGCCCAGCCCTTTCATGTTTTGAGGCTGCAGCACTTTTATTTCTTTAAAAATATTCTATTAAGTTCCTCTGAATTGTGTATCCCAGCCTCCACAGGTACAAGGTCAGCACCTTGTTGGGAATCAGTGGAGAAGTGGAGGTTCGTGGTTTGGATTTGCTTTTGGTGTGGCAGTTCAGCTGGAAATAGCGAAATCCAGAGACAGGCGACTGTAATTATCCCATCAGTGCCAGTTGGGAGTTAATTAATCTATAGTTCCCCACCTGGCATCCAAAGTGGAAAGTGTTTTGGGTGAGGGAGAGAATAGTAATGGCTTCTCTTGCACTTGCTTGAGTGTGAGAGGTTTGGAATACACAGATGCTGAAATATATATGCCATGTTCATTAGTGTATTACAGGAGAGTTGCTTTGCCTCATTCCAGACAAAAATATGTGGAGGTGTCTTATTTGTATGGACAGGTGTTTTAAAACCCCAGGGAGTCTTTTATTCCTGCTTCTTTCCATTCTGTATCTGTAATTAAAAGCACTGCAGCGACCTGCAAAGCAAACCCCCCGCCCATCCTTCTGTCCCCTGGGAATTTGCTGGCCCTGGATGAGGAGAGGGAAGGATGTAGGAAGTTCAGCTGACCTGTGCTGGACACCAGCAATTGCTCCTCTCTTGCTGAAGGTTAGAATTATAAAAGCCCAGATACACAGACATTTCCTTTAATAATACAAACCCGTTTTCTCTAGTCTGCCAGAATTTGGAGCGTCTGGTGGTTTCCATGGAGAAGGATATTTCTTACAAGGCCCAGCTATTTTTGCAGACTATTTTGTAATGCATTTGAACTTGCAGTCCTGTGCTGTTTCTGTTCTCCTGCTCCACGGGCAGTGCAGGGAAATACAGCCAAATTCCTCTTAAGCTCTGCAGAAGGAGTAGCCAAGGGCCTGTCCCCCTGATGGTTTTGGGGGTCAAGACACTGTCTTTGTGCTGTCCCCTGTGTTTTGAAGGTGAATCCCCATGCAGGTGGGAGAGGTGAGGCTCCTGCTTTGCACCACCACAAGGATGCTGCTCAGACCCCACCAAGTGTTGCTTTGGGGAAGGTAATTTCTCTGCTGCTGTTTCTTGTTCTGAATTTTGTTCTGAATTGGCTTTCTCCAATTTCGTAACGATATATAAAGTTTTGTCCAACAAACACCATTTCTTCTTCAGTAATTGTCTAATTAGGAGTTAAACTGTGTTGTTGGTCCTTCACTGCTTGCTTCTTGTGACTGCAAGAGAAACCTCAGGAAAACGTGCCTAGACAACATCTTCTCTTTGCAGCTCGTCTCCCATTGCTTCAGTGTTGTCCACTACAAGTTTAATTACTGTGTGAGAAATACTTTTCTCAAGTGGAGCCAAAATCTAGGATTTAAGCCAAAGTAAATTAACAGTTCTCAGAAAACCTGGAGTCCCATAGCCAAGAATTTCAAGGCTTTTAGGCATCTCTCTGTTATTGGCAGGCATCTCATGATGTCATGTGGTAGAACAAATGGACACCCAAAAGCTGAAGTCAACGCTGTGCCAGTTTAGCAGGGAAGATTAAAACCGATTTAATTTAGGGAGGCCAAACTGAAAATAATGATT
Source organism: Lophotriccus pileatus (assembly GCA_035583135.1). Lineage (NCBI taxonomy): Eukaryota > Metazoa > Chordata > Aves > Passeriformes > Tyrannidae > Lophotriccus > Lophotriccus pileatus. Next base: position 17,641,330 of record JAWWES010000150.1, read on the forward strand.
ATACACAGAATCGGTGGGGTTATTTCATAAGCTGTATCCATTCTTTTCCATTAGTGGCAAATTTCCAAGCTTCATTCTCAGTTCCTAAATTTGCACTCAAGTTTTTCTTTTTTATTTTGGGGGCAGAGGGGACTGCTTATTGTGAAGTTTTATTTGACTAATTGTATTTTTAAATGTGTTAAATGTACTATTCTCTCTTTTCCTTATTTTTTTTCTCCTTTTTTCCCCTAAATTTCCATACTACTCAGTCCAAACATTGAATTTTGCAGAAAATAACCAGTGTTCAAGGATTAAGAAGGAAATTTCTGCTGATTGATGGAGTGGGGTTAATACGACGCTTGAGGAAAATTCACGATGCCTCATTTTACCTTGTGTGTGCAGTCAGGAGGACTCTGTGTGTGTCCAGTGCAGAGTAGGTCATGAATCCCTCTTTGTGTCTGGTTTTCTCAAGCACAGAGCCCTGAGACAGAAAGGCAGGTGTGCTCTCGGGCTGTGGTGGTTACTTTCTCTCAGGTGGCCGGATCGGATCCTGCAGAGCACCTGACGTGTGCTGGGGGAGCAGGAGGTTTGTGTCCTGCAGATCTGGGTGCTGTGAGAGCTGTTGGGACCTGTGTGGGTCTTTTTGCTGACAGTCTTCGTGGAATCATAGAATGGTTTGTGTTGAAAGGGACCTTAAAGCACATCCAGTTCCAGGTTGCTCAGGGCCCCTTCCAAGCTGGCTGAAGGGCACAAAGACAGCAGGGCTGGATTTTCCCTCCTGCTGGCACCGCACCTTGGCTGAAGCCTGCTCTTCCTTGCTGACCACAGGCTCTCCTGCAGCACAGCCCCGAGGGGAGGGAGGTGTGGGGGCTTCTCTTGCACCTCTGCACATCCTTTCCTCCTCCCCAGCATCTTGCCTGTCCGCTCAGTTGTCCCCTGCCTCGGCTTTGCTGCTGCTGCCCCTGCACATCTGGCTGGGCTCATCCTGCCCTGACTCTGCGTGGTGACGTGTTCGTGGGGTCACAAGAATTAAAAAGAAGAAGAATTCTGTCTCTAAATTTGTTTGTAAAGGTCTGTATCCAGTGGAAGTGTTCAAGGAAGGAGATGCCAAGCCCCGCTACATCAGTTTTGCCTCCTGGGTGCTGGCAGGGAGTGACCCAGCAGGCAGGTGAGGTGGCAGCATCTTGTAGCATCCCTCCCTGGGCTGGCAGGTGCTTCAGGTGTGGGTAACATTCTTTACCATCCCCACCAGGTGGGACTGGCTGTGGTGCTGTTTGTCTCCTGCGCTGACAGCGCTTGGCTGCCGTCCCCGGCGTGTCCGCGCACATCAGCGCTGCAGGGCTGACTGCAGCTGGTGGGCAAGCGGTGTGGGGTGTGAGAGTGGGAGACTGGAACGCAGAGGGAGCAGGGAGCTTTGTGTTTGGTCAATACTAAGAGAGAAAAATATTTGCTCTGTTCTTTTATTATTTATTTTGGACAAATAAATATGCAGTAGGTGCACGTGTGTTGTCACAAAATGCCTTTGCAGGAAAGCGAGGTGGGATGAGAATGAGCCCCCCTCAAAGTGGACGTGTGTGCTCGTACATGTGTACTCCTAATAACGTAAAACATGCTGCTGAAGGAGTTTGCTGGGTGTAGCTGTGACAGAATCCACAGAGAAAAGAGGAATTATGTATTACAACCAATGTGACTGACTGAATTCCTTGTTTTGATGTTTGCTGTGGGTGTCAAGGATGTATAAATGCAAACAGCACATTCATAAATTATTTTGGGTTGCTGGTAGGTTTCTGAAGAAAATAATTTGTAATGAGCTTCATTTATGCCCCAGAAATAAAGACGGGATTAGGCGAATATTGAACTGTAAATGCACTGGTGATTTTTGGCTTTTGTGCGTAGCACAGGGAATCTCATCATCTATCTCCGCTCTGATCTTGAATATGCAGAGCTGGCTGTGCCTTTCGTGCAGCAGCTATTTCAGTGTGCAGCACATGGCCTGGGTGCTGCGGGGAGCTCGTGGCAGCGCGGGCAGGGCAGGACAGAGGTGCCTCCCCAGCCTCTGCCCCGGCTCCGGGGCTTGGCCGAGCGACCCAGCCAGGCCCTTCCCTGCCCCTGGCAGGGCTCAGCTCTGGCGCTGTTTTGGTGGCACAGCCTGATTTACCCGCTCTGGGCCGGGGATGTGGCTTCACTCTCCAGCTCGTGGAGACTGGAAGAGACCTCTGAGGTGAGAGGACGGCGGCAGGAGAGATGGGTGGGATTGAGCCAGGAGCTGTTCCTCCAGCACGAGGAGTCTCTGCAGCAGGAGGAGGCACCATACCTGGAGACTTGGCTTTCCAGATCTCCCATTGGGACTGTAGTGCTGTGAAGATCCACCCAAGCTTTGCCAAGGCTACATTGAGTCTTGCAGTGTTTTAAGGATGCAGGTTTTGGACGAACTGAAAGGCTCGTGTGCAATGAGCTGGAGTGTCAGTGTGGATGTATGTGAAGAACATGTCTGTTTGAGGTGATTTACTGGATGAAAAAACTGAAAATATGCTTGAGCACCTCTGGAACAGTGTGTGTGGCCAGTGCTCACATGGGGCAGGGCCTCATTTACCGAAATCTCAGTTGGGGGGGGAGAAAAGGGCCCCATATTGACATGGCCTTGTTTTGCTGTGAAGGAAGGGTGCATCAGCTCCTCCTGGGAGTCATGTTAGATTAGGAAATGTGCTCTTTGCTGCTGCATTTTAACAGGGCTGCTGAACCCTTCTGTGATTAGTGTATTGGTGCCACAGCGTGCACGCTGCTGAGAGCACTTAGACCGCGATCTCAATTTCACACAGGTGCAGACAGCAAACATATTTTCTTAGCAATTTTGGGCTCATACACTTAAAACAAACTTAGATACCTCTTTCATTTGCCTGTTTACATGTGTTGTGCGCACTGGTTGTGGGAGTGCTGAGGTCAGTGGCAAGCCCTGTGTTTTGGGGTGACACCCTGTGTTGCTTCACTGTGAGCCAGACCAGGTCTGTTCATGTAAATCAGATTCACTGAGGAAGCAGCTTCTTAAACTCTACCCCTGCCTTTGACCATTGAATGTGTTGGTTTCACCTGGCTGGTGTAGTAACCTTCCCAGTTACGGAATGGGAGTGTTCAGCCTGGAGGAGAGAAGGCTCTGGGGACACCTTAGAACCCTTCTAGTGCCTAAATGGCTCCAGGAGAGCTGGAGAGGGACTTTGGACAAGGGCTGGAGTGACAGGACAAGAGGGAATGGCTTCTCACTGCCACAGGTCAGGGTTAGATGGGATGTTTGGAAGGCATTGTTGGCTGTGAGGGTGGTGGGATCCTGGCACAGGTTGACCAGAGAAACTGTGGCTGCCCCTGGATCCCTGGAAGTGTTCAAGGCCAGGTTGGATGGGGCTTGGAGCAACCTGGGCTAGTGGAAGGTGTCCCTGCCCATGGCAGGGGGATGGAATGAGATGAGCTTTAAGGTCCCTTCCAGCCCAGACCCATTCTGTGACTCTGATTCCATGATTCCCAAGACATTCTCGGAGTGTCATGGGTGGTGGGGTGGCTTTGTTTTGGGTGGCTTTTTTTTTATTGTTGTGGCTCTTTTGTTGTTTTTTTTTTGGGAGCAAATTCTTTAGCTTGAAGGTCTGCTTCATCTTAGTTAGCCTTTTAGATTCTGCAAAACAGCCTTGCCCCTCGTTGGGCTCTCTGGAACTGTACTTTCACTTTAATTTAGTCACCTTGAAAGGGGACTGCCAAAAACAAAGGCAGGATTCAGTGATACGGATCAGCTTACACCAAATCAGCATTGTTGCCTGAGAATATCTCTTGCAGTGAGAGAAGCTTGAAACCTGCAGGGTGTCTTTTTATGAAAAAAGCAAAATATATACTTATTTGTATGCATAGACCACCTAGGGGAGTTTCTTTTGAATTTTGCAGTGTTTTAAACACTCATTGATGTGAGTACTTATTGCAAAAGCAAGGACAAATAAGATGTACAGTAGCTAAAGGGCCATTTTTGTCTGGAGGCGCACAGGAGCGGAGTAAACAGGATTCCTTGGAATAAGAGGAAGGAGGAACAGCTGTGGGAACGTATCACCTGCCAGTGCAGTGGTCCAGGAGCTCAGAGGTCAGAGCAGTGTTGTCTTACACCTTTCAGCAGATGCCAGGTCTCCTGTGTAAGGTGCTTCCTGAGCTACGCAGTGTAGAGGGTGGTAAGTATGAGTTTACAAATATGTCTGTATTTATTAGAAGATTAATATCTGATACTTTCTCTTTGTCCTCCTTCCCCTCATCCTTTCACAGACAGTTCCTTCTAGGCTTGACCAACCTTCGTGGCGCTGGACAGGCAGTTGCCCAGCCATGGTGTCTCACTGGGTTGACCTTTAGGGTTATTTTTGTGGCGGAGGAATTACTGTTTCTTTGTGATGCTCGCAGGAACCCCTGAAACGTGATCAGAACCAATGAAAATAATGAAATCTGGATTCTGATACATTCTGTTGCACAGAATGTACACACTGTATAGCTTTTGTGCAAAGTTTTGAGTCTCAAATTGCGCAGCGTAAGAGTATAATTGTTTTACTGAACGCTCCTTGAGGGGAAGTGGAGATTTCTGAAGATGAGGTATTGGGTACAACTTCTAGAAATGAGATGGGAGGTACCTGTAAGGCCTTTTAGGGCCTACTAGGACCTTGGACTACTTAATTTTATTTTCTCAGTGCCAGTCCAGTAAAGTGTAAAATTGAGGCTGAACTTTTTCTCTAGAGGGCTCGGAGGGCATTGCAGGATTTCTGTGCCCAGCACACTGAGTTGAAGCCAACTCAAGGAGGGGGTTGTAACAAGCTTTTAAGACTTGATCAGCAGCTCAAAAGGCATTTGATATATATTCAGAAGCAGCAGGAGGAAATGTTAGTTCAGCAAATTATGGGCCCTAATGTGGTGTGAAAAAGTCACTCTGCAACCCACCCAAGATCTCCCAGCACTGCTCAGCAGCTTGGCGGGGAACTGCCAAGGTAACCGGAAAGTTTTGGTAAATTTTCTGAACACCCATTAGCAAAAATACCACAAGAGCTGGGAGGTTGCTGTGTGTGCCCAGCTGCCCTCCCTAAGTGTGTGTTTGAATTCCGAATTTTATTATCTTCCCGTGCAGACTCCTGCTAATGAGTTTGAGAGCAGCTGTAAGCCTTTCCCGCAGGTGGAAGCTTCCCTTCCTTCCCCACGCCCTCCCCTCCTCTCTGAATCAGTCATTCAGCCTCTGATTTGGATTCTTCTGAAAGCTGGTTGAGAGCAACGCTGCCGTGGTGTGGGATGGGTTTGCTTTAACGCTGAGGGGGAGGCTTGTGGGCTGGATACATCTTTATAGCAGCTACCAGTCAGTGTTGACATCCCTTGCTTCCAAGGCATTATTCCTGCCTTTTCTCCTTCCCTTTCCTGCTCTTTCCAAGGCCCTGTAGGTGTAATGGCCCTGCACCATTCCCTCGGGCCACTTAGCCAGAGCAAGCCCTGGGTCTGCATTCCTCACCCTGAGGTTGTGTAGAGGAAGATGTTCTCCCAGGAGCAGCATGGAACCGTGTAGGAAGCAGCAGTGGAGTCCCAGTATATGGGGCAAACAGGGATGGGGCCAGATGTGCTGCAGCAAGGATGATCAGGTGCTTTAGGGGGTGGTTCTCTGAATTGCTGTGAAAGGTTTGGTTGTTTTTGTTGTTTTTTTAAATGGCCTCAATCACTGTGGTTTGTGGAATTGATTCCTTGCTGCCTTTCCCCAGAAGGTGCCATCACACCTGAATAGACCTTTCAAATTCAGCTCCCTTGAAAATAATGGAATTAGGCTGTGGTGTTGTTCCCATTAAGGCAATCAATCTTCTTTTGAAAACCCCCTGCTTTTAGGAAGAGCAGAACCTAACAGAAGGATCTACCTTTCTGCTGGGCAGAATTCCCCTGGAGACATCTGCTCCTGGTGGGCCTCCCTTGATGTTCGCTTTCCTGTTTGGGGGGAGATTTGCTTCGATTCTGGAGCTGCCATTTCCTTGAGTCGTTTTGTGCTGTTGCCTCTGTTAGTATTTAATGCTGATCTCCTTCCACTCTTGCTTTATCTTTTATGACATTTATGTCAGGTCGTGGACAAATAGCGATGTGCTCCCCGGTTTTATTTTTGGCGGCGTTATCCTGGCGGAGCAGAACTCGCAGACTGTGTTTCAGATTCGTCTCCTGCTTTTCCCGTGCCAGAGCTGTTAACTGCTCCTCTCTGTTCATTCAGAAGAGCTTATTACTGCTGCTGGGTCTTTTGTGGCCTCTTTCCAGAGCTGCTTAGTCCTTTTAGAGCCAATTCTTTGCTTCCCCTTGTTGGACACTGAGTCGTGGGGATGTCCTCGATGATTTGTTGACTGAGGCTGTGGATCTGTGGAAGCCATGGATTGCTTCTTGACAGTCCTGAGTAGTGCAATATTGTGTTGGCTGCTTTGCTTTTCTTACTTCCCTATCTGTTCTGCTATATTTATATCTATATAAATTATACATATATAAAATAAACAAGGAAGCTTCTGCAGAAAATACATCATTGTTGAGAGAGGGCAAAATGACACCAAATTGGCAGCTTTACAGAAGGTATGATGCCTTTGATTGATTAGTTGTCAAAGAAATATAATGTACTAAACATGCTGAAGATTAAGGATATGAAGATGGTTAAAATTCAAGTTGCATAAGTGTTTGGTGTTAGGTTTATAGCTTCTTCCAGAATTTTAATTTTGAAAATGCAAAGTATTTGTTTTATGCTACTCCTTAGGAGCCCTCTAGATGTTTTGAAAATTGGAGTTCTTAAAAAAAAGAACAACAACAAACAAAGCACATTCTGAAAGTAGTTAGTATTCACAGTTCATGAATTAGGTAGAGAGACATTATTTTTTTGAGATAATAATGAGCTTCTGAGATGCATTAGACACTAGATAGAGAAACTGAGTGCCAGAAATAAGAGTAGCATTATCCTGAACCTCGTAATTACTCTCAGGGCCTGATTTTACATTGTGTTTGATGTTCCTTGAATAATAGCAGTGTGTTTTGGAGAGGGGCTTTTCAAAAGGACATGTAGTGGCAGGACAAGGGGGAATGGCTTCCCACTGACAGAAGGCAGGGTTAGATGGGATATTGGGTAGGAATTCTTCCCTATGAGGGAAGCCCAGAGAAGCTGTGGCTGCCCCTGGATCCCTGGAAGTGCCCAAGGCCAGGTTGGATGGGGCTTGGAGCAACCTGGGCTGATGGAAGGTGTCCCTGCCCATGGCAGGGGGTGGAATGAGATGAGCTTTAAGGTCTCTTCCAACCCAAGCCATTCTGTGATTGTAACAAGAACCGTCCTTGAGCTTGTGCTGCCAACTTCCATTGCTCCTTTCCTAAAACACTCAAATAAACATCTTGCTTTCCCTCCTGGGACCTCTCTCCATGTCTGCACAGGCGCCGTGGTATCGTTCGGAATCGTCTCTGACACTGTGATGCTGAAGTGGCAAAGAAAATGAAGTGCCCCAAGCCTGTCAGCAGTTCAGCTGGTGACAAATGACTGTCATATTGACCAGTGTTCTCTGCTTGTTCCTATTTCCCCTCTCCCTTAAGAGTCATATCAAGTTGGACTGTGAGCTGAAATCAGCCGGGTGTTCAAGTGCTTGTGTGGCACCAGGAGCTGGGACTCTCTGTCACCACCACCGTGAGCTTCACTTCTAGGAGAGACCAAGGAATGTGTTTTCAGACATTCTGGCAAGCTATAGGGACCTTCAGGCTTGTCTGACCATGGTCATCTGTCAAAAACTGCCCCCTTCACTGGGACTTGCTTTTGAAAGCTGCCCTGGGTTAGTGAAGGTGAGGTGATGACAGCTCTTGTTTTCCTCACAAAGACAGACTGAGAAGTTTTAGGCAGGGATTTTATTGTTAGGTCCTGTCAATGCAACAGGGTTCTGAGTTGTCCACGGACACTTCTTGCTGTGGAAACATGGCAGGTGAACTTTAAACCTTGGCATTTGCTGTGGGTGGGTTTTGCTGTTCTTTTCTGAGTGTGGAGGAAGGAGGTTTTATCTGCAAAACCCCCAGCAGCCCTTTCCTTCTGGGGTGCTCCATGTGCTGCAGACCTCTCTCACAGGGAGCAGGGAACTGAGGAGGAGGTTGGCTGTGGGTGGAAGAGCCTGCCCTTGGGCCCTGCTCCCACCTGTGTCTCCCACTGCTGTGTATCCAACTGAGTTCTCTTTGCCCTCTTTTTTTCTGTCTTTTGCCTTCGAAGTTTCTTGGATGATCATCCATCTCTATTGCTTGTGTGGTGCACCCCTGTTGGACCCTTAGTGACACCCCCTGAGGGTGTCCTACCCATGCAGTCAGACAGTGAGGGCCTTTCACCGTCATGCTGGGGCAGAATGAGCCAACTTCTGCATCTGCTGCTGCTTCAGCATGTGATTTGTAGGCAGCCCTTACCACTGTGCTGGTCGAAGTGGCATGGGGACAGTGGAAAGCTCCTTGTTTGGAATGAGTTTGTCACATCTTGGTGAAGAGGCAGGAGGCCCCCGTGACTTGCAAGCAGAGCATGAAAGCCCCTAAACTACAATAAATGGGGAGCTCCAAGGTATTCATTTAAGAGCATGGCAGCTCTTTAAACTGATTTCAGTAATGAATAATTAAAGCATAAAATACAAGAAAAGTAAATATTTCATTAAAATACTAAACAGAAACTACAAAAGCTGTTGAAGACAGAGGAAGCTTTATTTTTTCTTCTCCTTTTCCCCTCCAGCTTCTCCTCATCCTCCTGCAGGGAGAGCCCTGGTGTGGGCAGGAGGAAGCAGGGGGGTGTGAGGCTGTCCAGCCCCTGTTGGAGGGTAGAAATTCCTCCTTGCATTTTAACCACTCTCTTCTGAATCATCCTCCATTGATTAACTGGTGGATATAATGATTTAGGTAATATCGTATGTGTTCCTCTCCTGGAAATGTTTGTGGACCTTGTAAACACAGAGGTTGGGAAGTTTTATGGCTGCTCTAGTGAGAAAAAACTGTGTCCAAGCTCCAGTCAGAAGTTGTTCAACAGGGGTTAATTAGGGCCTAAAGCAGATGAATATATGGACTTGTCTGGAGTGTTTGCTGTTAAAATTAATAAAACCTTGCTAGAAAACGACTGATGAAGAATTGAGTGATACTAGACAGTAAATACAAAAATAAAGCCCTAAGAGTAATTTTTCCCCCTCCCCATGTTCTGGACTCTTACAAAATGTAAGATTATTTTTTCAGGTCCCTGTGCTTAGAAGTCAAATTTGGTATTGGTTGAGGCTGTGTTTATTAATCAAGGCCAGTAACTACAAAGGGCTGTTCTTTTCCAAGTAGTGTCCAAGCCATCCTGACTAAAGCCCAGCAAGGATGAATAAATAATATGTGTAACCAGTAGATCAAGAATGAGCATTCAAGGTTGATGAAGATCTGCTTTCCATTTAAAAATGAAATCAAATCTAATCTGAGGCATTAGAAACAATGAGGGGTGTGTTAAAGGGTATTTATAGGCAATGTTGATCTCTGTTCCTGCACTGGAGTCTCCCAGGCCCCCGGGTCAGGGGGACCTGCCTCATACCTCTGCAGATAACGGCAGAGACAGAGCCCAGTGTCATTGCTGCCACGGACTCTCTGTCCATGGCAGACTAACCTGTGAGGTAGCCTTTTCCAGCACTCATTTTCTTCTATTTCTTGTATTTGAATGAAAAACCACCAAGTGATGACAGAGTCGTGACTTTGCCATCCCTCCCAGGGGTCCGTGCTGGTAACGGGCACCAGGCCAGGCTTCCACAAGACCCAAATCCTGGGAGTGTTTCCTGTCTTTTTTTCCTCATGAGTATACTGATTGTTGACCAGAGACACTCACTGATAATTGCTGGATTAGTCACCGTGGCTGTGATGTTGGAGGTCGCCGGGGATTAAATTTAATAAAAGACTTGGCTGCTGCAGCACCGTATTTTGAAGTGCTTGGACCCCTGAGTGGAGCCCCAAATCTGAGTTAAATACAGAGGGCATGGAAGAGTTTGGCACTGGCCAAGGTGATTATTTAAAGCTTGGAGGACCTGGAGCACCTTCCAGAGTTGCCCAGGCAGGAGAGGACCGAGAGGACAGTTCCTTTTTTATAGTCAGAGGGATGATGGGCACAGATCTGGAGAGCTGGGAAGGGCAGCTTCGGGCTCAGCGCTGTAGGGGAGGTGCTGTGAGCTCAGGTACCTGCAGATTTAGAGGGCTGCTACACAGGTGGACTCCTTGGACCAGGGTTCTTGACTCGGAAGCCTGATGTTGGCCCAAGCCCCATTTTAGGCACCCAGACCCCTCTCCGTGTTCAAACCTGAGCCCTCCAGTTGCTCCTTCAGAGCAGCCACCAGGGCGTTCTGGATATTGGCTGGTGCTTGTCAAGCATCTGAGGATTAAATATTGCTGCGTTGTGAACAAGTTCTTGCTTTTCTTGTATTGAACTTGGATGCTGAGGTGATCAGCATGGTTTAAGTATATTGAAAGAGAAATGCTGAGCATAATAATTTTTATTGATCTCAAAAGCTAAAAGACTGTTCTACAACTCTCTGTTTTCTTGGTGTCTGATTACTCATTTATGGCCATATAATAGTGCAATTATTATTTCAGCAGAAGAATGGGGAGGAGGAGATTATCATTCCAGTAAACTGTAATTCCTGAAATAATAATTAATTTGCTTTAAGGTGAAAACAAATGGTGGATAACTTTGTGTGGGATTAACATAGTGCGTGTGTTTTGAGCACTCCTTGGCTCTGCAGGAACAGTGGTTTACAGGCTAATGCTTTGTTTTATTTATGATAAACCTCTGCTTGGAAGACCTTTTAGAGTTTGTTTTTGATTTGTTTTTGTTGTTTGATTTTGTTTTTTTTTTAAGACTGACATTATTACAAAAACAGTCAAAAAAACAATGGGCCCTTATCCTTGAGATAAGCTTTTTATAAATGTGATTTTTTTTTTTCTCCTAAACAAACAAAGCCCCCTAATTATAAAGGATTGCAGCTCTTGGATAGCACTGGTATGATTTAATTTGCCACTTGCTATCATTATCTGAGTCATTCCCAGGGAAGAAAACACGGAGAGTACTTCTATTAGAGATGCTGCTGGAGGACTGATACTGGTGCACTGTGCTAGTGATTCCTTGAAGGGTTGGTCCCTTATATATATTAAGAACATGTAATTCCTTAAATGTTGAGAACACACGAGCCCTTTCAGTTTAAGGTATGTGAACAGTTCTACAGTGATTAGTCCTCTTGCTAATTCGTCTTTATTTTTTTAATCTGTCACTATCTGAAGTGTTGAACCAGTTCTGGAAGTGTTTTGCACTGGCTTGATTAAATGGTCTTTTATTTCCGAAGCCTTTTGATGAGCTGAAAGAAAATATTACAGAGCTGTTCCCGCTCTGCTCTGAGAAATGGTCAGGATTGGATTTCCTGGGATAAGTTTGGCCATGGGATGGGGATTTCCAGCCTTGGGTGGGATGGACATACACACTTTCTATGGAGATTCCTATTAAATATCTTGAAAATACTGATGAGTGGTTGATGTTACTCATAGAGACACTTTGTCTTGTGCTGGGAGAGCAATTGCTGAGCAGCTGTGCTCGGATTCCTTTCAACACAGTTGTGTCTCAGCTCTGCCAGAGGCAACCAGATGATGCTCCACGGCTTGACAAGGCCCTGTCCCAGAGGGATGGAGTTTGGTGAGTGAACTGACAGAGGTTCTAGTTCACAAAATGGGCTGGAATTATTAATTCTGGTAGCGAGAGTGTGAAATACAGAATCTCTGTTTCCGTGGAGAAAAAGGAGGGGCCACCATGTTGAGCAAGCCCTTGTCCCTTCCGAGCTGGCTCCAGGAGGAGCAGTGCATTTCCATTTTGAGTTTGGTTTTTTTTTTTTGGTATGTGCTCAAATCATTTAAACGTTGCATGTGAGGCAAAAAACCAACCCTACAAAAAAACCCCACGATTAGAACATTAATTATTAGTGCTGGGAGTATTTTGAGTCATTTTTGCATTCAATCGGCTGTAATTAAATACTCAGTGAACACAAAATTAGGTCATATATTATGTAAATAGGATGAGACATCCACTAGCTCCAGCAACAAATGTGGTGGAGTCCTTGAGGGTACAATTCAGGATTGGACTCTTGGAGTCTAATCAGTTCTGTCTGACCCTATTTTCCTGCTCTGTCACATGCCCACCTGAACGCGCGGCAGATCCCGTGGAGGACGTGGGGTGAGATCCACGATAGGTCACCTGCTGCCTCCAGCTGTGGCCAGCAGAGCCTCCCCTGTGCCTCGTGTTCTCAGCCAGGTTGTGATGAGGCAGAATGAATTTAGGTATATTAAAAAAAGTAAATGAATAGGCGTGTGATCGTTGCGCTGAGCGATGCTCGGAGCACTCGCCACTGCCCGGGATCAAGGCCTCTATTCTCTTCACATGACACTTGATAACTCCTGGTTTAGCTTTCATAATTACAAATGCCAGACGTGATTTTGCTCCCTTTGGGGATAGTGGAAGCGGTAACAGGTCCATTATTATTAGTCAGAACAATTATGTAGCTCTTAAAGAAAGGAGTAATAAATACAACATCGCGCTGCTGGATTCTGCTCTCTTGTGACAGCGACTTGCTGGGGGATGGAGCATCTCATGGTGTTCTGAAGCTGCTCCATCCTTATGTCCTCTGCTCAATGTAGTTGTTGTTCCCATCTCCAGAAGTGGCTCTTGGGGCCCCTTCATCCTTCCCTGATCCTTTCTTCCCAGCTCTCCAAGTTCTCGCTTTGAAATCCGAACACGAGCGTCCAAATGTCCGTGGAGCATGTCAGGAGGTGCTGGTGGTTGAGCAGAGAAGCAAGAAGGAAAGGTTACAGGTATAACTATCTTCCAAACCTTTCCTGGTCCTCCAACACCCATTTTTTTCCCCACTGAGACAGGCTGCCCAGGGCAGTGGTGAAATCACTGTGCCTGAAAGTGTTAAAAAAACCCCGTGTAGCTGTGGGGCTTAGGCACGTGGGTTAGTGCTGGCCTCGGCAGTGCTGGGGGAGCGGTTGGACTCGATGATCTTAGAGGGCTTTTCCAACCTTAATGATTGTGTGATTCCATTTTGTTCCCTGGTGGAAGAGGCTGCAATTCAGAGCTGAGTTGGTGCTGTGTATCAAATATTCTGTTGGAGTCCTCCAGGTATTATTTCTCTGGAATTTGTGCAGTTTGATGCTGTTTGAATTCTCCAGGTTATGGAAGAAATAGATTTTAGTCCACTGTATTTTGACTGTTTAGAGTTCGTGTCTTTTCTTGCCTCCCTCCTTCTTCTGCACCCTTCCATCCCAACCGAAGAATCTTTATTTTACAGGATTTCTTTCCTTAGCCCACAGCTGATTCCTCACAGATCCCTGACAAAAAGCAGGAGAGGTTTAAATCAGTAAGAAGAGATCAGCCTCGTCACTGGGAGTGAGGGTAATCCATGGGAGGTGCAGTGGGAACTCTGCTGCTCCTGAACCCTGATGTGGGGGACCACAATTAACCTGTCAAAGGGAAATCAGTGAGGATGTAACTCTTAAGGGAGATGGCATGTGGGTTTTATACCTGGACAGCTTTTTCCCTAACTCTCCATGATGTAGGAAGGAACTTGTCTGCTCTGTGCATCTGGAATTGACATGTCTGGAGCTGTAAGGAAAGGATGGCAGTGTTTGGGCTCTCGGCAGCAGAGCTCATGCTGGGAAAGGGACTTGTGCCTCAGGCACTTCTCTCACCTCTTGTAGCTCTGAATGCCAAGTTATACAGCTGCCTCCCTCTTTGCCTTGCCATTTTACCTCTGGAATTGGGATATAATACGTGGTGTGTGCACTCCAGTAGTTAGAAGTGGAAAGCTTATTTATCGGCTGCAATAAACCCACGTAGACCTTCAAGGCTGATAATTGGCCTCTGCAAATGTGGGCAACTTGCAGGAGCTGGTGGTGTGACCCTGGGATGGGATGTTGGAGCCCGTGTGCTCTCGGTGATGGCAGCTGCTGGGGAAAAATGAGGCAAAGTGAGCACTCTGAGGACCTGGTATTTCACTTTCAAACTTCCTTCTAGCTGGGTGGGTCAGGCTTGACTGCCTTCAGCTCCATACTGTCAGGAGGCATGGATTTGGCTTATCAAGCAGTGCTGGGCTCGCTAAGTGGTTGGCAGACATTATAGAAGAGCGAGATGCTATTCATGCTGCAGTGGATAAGGAGTTGGAAAGCTTTGGTTTGAGATTGCAAGAGGCTGAGAGGAAAATTGAAGTCATGGAGATAATAATCACTGGACCTAATGCTGCTCTAGCTGAGAATGCCAAAGGCCAGGTTGTAAGGTGTGCAGAAGTCCGGTTGATCATCTGGAAAATAAGTGCAGATTGAGTATGACCATCTTGGTGGGAGAATCCTGTGAATATATTGAGGGAGAAGCAGAGGTTCGTGTGCAGGTTGCAGGGTGCTGGTCGAGTGGCAGAAGTGTGAGGTGACATTTTTTAAGTGCTTCTGTGTCTCATAAGGGCATCGTGTCAGTGAAATGTCGTGCTCCTAAGCACTGATTTCCAGGGACAGTAAACCAGTGATTATTATTAAGTGGCACAGTGGCTTGAAACTGGTGCATATGAATGCAACTCCAGTAACAACGACAAGAACAACAACAAAAATCACGTGTTTTTTTCATTAGGCGTTGGGGGGGATTGTTCAGTCTGAAATCTCAGGGTAATTTTAATGCTCTGTGACTTCTGTGTGTCATTTGGATTTGGCTTTTTCTCATATATCTTAAAAAAAAAAAGAAGTTTAATTTGGTATCCTGAAAAAGCATCCAGAGTACTCTGCCTTCTTATTGCCACCAGGTTATCATTTAATGAAACACTTGCTATGTATATGGAAATCAGCAGTGAGAGACATCTGGACTGGAGTTGCTGCGATGGGCCTACAGCTTTTCTTTCCTTCTTTTTTTAAAGAGGAGAATGAGATTTGAGGTTAAACTGTTTTTACCCAGCACATTGTGCACCGATAGGTAGTGAATAGATACCATCTCCTCAGATGTGCTCACAATCAGATTTTATCCTCCAGCACTGGAGCTTCTGTGTGCAGCTGCTGACAGAAGATTTTATTTGCCTGACAAAGGTCCCTGCGGACAGAGAAATTGTTCCCCATTGACAGGAGTGGTCCTTCAGCATATTTTTTGACTGTCTGCCTTTAGAATTGCTCCTTCTTAAAGGCCCACCAATTTCCTCCAAATCATTAAACATCCTCTATTAAAAAAATAAATAAAATAGTTATGCTATAGATAATATGAAAATTATCATCCTGACCTTTTCCTCTGCATTTCTTCAGTTGCCTTGACCTGCATTCCTCTCTCTGGGATGCCAGTGACGTGTCCCAGAGCCCCGGGCTGGGAGCCAGCTGGGAGGGCAGACACGTTGAGGGCTGTGCCTGCCTGTGGTTTGACGCTTGTTTGGGAGGGGCATAAAAAGCAGCACATGGGTGAACCTTTCCATTTTCTCTTTCAAGCTTGTGTGGCAGATCTGTGGTCTGCCTGGTACTGGTCATTCCTTGCAGAGGTGATGAGGTATCTCTGTCGTCGTGGCTGCACTGGGTTCATTTCCTTTGCAGGGAAACGGGAATTGCTTCCCTTCGTTCTTTGGGAAGGCAGTTGTGCGTGACAAAAACAGGTTGTGTTAATTGGGCCTATTTTCTCAGATTGCCTGTGATTTCAAACTTTTTTTCCTAATCTGTAAATAAATGGATGCTGGGAATTTTCCTTTGGCTTGTAGCTTTCCACAGTAAAGAGGAATTTGGAAACCAAGGGTTATATTCCAGGCAAAGGATAATTTAACTTAATGTAATGTAGATCTACACCTTTCCTGATCCAGACTGTTCTTATATTTTACTTTTCCCTAAAATCCCCATGAAGGAAACTCCATGGATGGAGTTTCTTGCTTATGGAAGTCTGGTCTTTTTGTGTGCACAACCTGGCTCTGATTCCGAGGGAATCTCTGTTGGATTAATGTGTTGTGGTTTACTCCGGCATCGAGAACCATCGGTGGTGTCCCACTGTGCTGCTCTTTGTTGATACCTGGATCATGGTTAGGCACTGTGCAGGTGTGCAGTGAAAGGGGGCACATGGGCTGCTGGACTGGCTCCTCTCCCAGCCAGGGAGGTGCTTTGGACCGTGAAGTGCCCGTGGCATTTTTATGAGCTGGTTGGTGACACCCTCACTGTTCACTGTGGACACGTGCTTGGCCAAACAACCAGGAGATGGGAGGAACAGGAGGAAGAGGAAACAGGGCAATTAACTCGTCTCTAAAAGGACAAAACACTTGTTGTTCTGCAACTACTCAGCCACAATGCTGATAACCACGTTTCAGGGCAGTGGCACAGAGCTATTTGGAGATGATGAATGGGAGGGGCAGTGGTGCAGCTCTGCGTGGAGAAACGTGGTGGCCAAAACCGTGCCAGGAGTCCGTGGAGAACAGGATCACAAAATATCCTGATTTGGAAGGGACCCACAAAGACCATCCAGTCCAGCCCTCAGCCCTGCACAGGCCCATCTCCAAGAGTCCCACCCTGTGCCCCAGAGGATCATCCAAACCCTCCTG
>JAWWES010000150.1:17666569-17689347 GCA_035583135.1 Lophotriccus pileatus
CCCCCCCAGCTCTCCCAGCCTGGCTCCAGAGCAGAGGGGCTCCAGCCCTTGGAGCATCTCCATGGCCTCCTCTGGACCTGCTCCAGCAGTTCCATGTCCTTCCTAACAATTCCAGGAGCAGCAGGAGGAGCACCTCTGCTTTCAGTTGGTGCCCAGGAGCCTTTGGTCTGACGTTTAGGGGAGGCCACGATTTGCCCTGTGTTTCAGCGGTCGTTAATGTTGAAATTAATTCTTATTATGTGTCCTTTGTTCTTGGTCACCATGGTGTGATTATTTTTTTTTTTTCCATTGCAAATTAAACACAAGACCTTGTGGTGGGTTGCAGGCTCAGGGGATTAATTCTGCAATTTTCAGCCTGATGTTCTTTTGTCCTGGAATGAAAATGGTCGTCTTAGGTAATGGCTATTTTTATACAACCGTTTGTTCGCTGAGAACTGGGTTGAGACCTCCAGTAGTGTATCACTGACTGCTGAACAGCCACCGTGCAGTGCAGATCACTTCTGGGCTTGGCTACGCCCTTCCCAGAGATGGAAAAGTGCTTAAAAAAACTACCTCGTATGGTCTTACTAACCCCACTCAAGGCCCTTCTGTCCTTTCTCTTTTCTTTTCTTTTTCTTTTCTTTTTTTATTTGGTGGGACTCAGGAAACCTTCATTTTAGGTGGCAGTAGAAATACTGACATACAAGTAAGGAATTTACCTTACCCTTTACCTTAGAGAGAAGAAAACTGAGGCAGAGACTGACTGAGTGCCAGGGGCTCATTTACAGCCCTGATGGTTAACTGTGCAATCAGTTTGGTGGACCAAGCTCCTTCTAAATTAAGCTATTAAAAAGCTAGTAGTGAAAATTCTGAGGCAAGCCAAGCTCAAAATGCAGAGTGAAAAGTAGAATACTGTAAACTATCAGTATGGTTTTAGTCCCCATACAGTGGAGATGTATACAGTTATTTCTCAGGAATTATTTTACTTAGTTAATGCTAAATCAATGCTACTGTTGCTTTTTCAAGGCTTGTTTTGTTTTGTTGTTTTTTTTTTTTAATAAGCCCAGCAAACAGCTTGGACATTGCCCTGGTGCTGAATTGGCTCATGGATCACTGTGCTGGGAAGTTTGTATTAATCAGCACTCCGCAGTCGGTGTATTGTTGCTTCATTAACCTACTTGTTTTTAAGTATCTGTAAATCACAAAGAGGGGAAGTCCTGCTGCTTGCTGAGAAAGCAGCCCTGTTTGCAGCATCTCTCCTCTCTGAAGCACATTTCTGGTTCGCACTTGGGGTTTGGGTTGGTTTTTTTTCTATTTTTCTTACCTGTGAAATTTGTGGTATAGCCTAGAAGGACGTTTCAGATGTGTATATCCAAAATTGCATGTGCTGTTGCTTTTAACATCCAAGCTCCCTGGGGATATTTGGTTCTGGAGTACATCTATTCTCCAAGTGTTATTTCACTGCTCACAATGTCACAGCTAAGGTCTTGTTGTTCAGTAGGTACATTTTATTTGTCAGGATGCTGTATCTTCCTAAAGAGGCAGGAAACTGCAATAAAAAATGATGTATTTTCTTTTTTAAGTGAATCATTACAAGAGTTGTTAAAGGACACTCATAAATGTTGTTATTAGAGCGCTGGTTACAGGGTCTAGAGGAGGTTGGTGTCGGGTTCTACAGTCTAGCAGTGATTATGTGTTAATATTTCTCTGGCTAACAGTGATACTGCTCCGTGGTCATGTCCTGTGCTTCTGAAGGCGACTCTGAGGGGATGGGAAGAAATAGGAAAAGGGTTGTTCTTGCTGTTGGTACTGAACGTTGTATATTGGTGACTGCAAATCAGTGAAAACCTTTACTGGTGGAAGGGACTCAAAACTCATTGTTATCATCTTAGCTTTTAATCATGGAACCACAGGATGGTTTGGTCTGAAAGGGAAGTTAAGGATCATCCAGTCCCACTCCCTGCCATGGGCAGGGACACCTTCCACCAGCCCAGGTTGCTCCAAGCCTTGCCCAACCTGGCCTGGGACACTTCCAGGGATGGGGCAGCCACAGCTTCTCTGGGCAACCTGTGCCAGGGCCTCCCCACCCTCACAGGGAAGAATTCCTTCCCAGTATCCCATCTGTTCCTGCCCTCTGACAGTCTGAATCCATTCCCCCTTGTCCTATCCCTCAAGGCCCTTATCCCAAATCTTTCTCCAGCTTTCCTGGAGCCCATTCAGGCTCTGGAAGGGGCTCTCAGCTCTCCCTGGATCCTTCTCTTCTCCAGGTAAACCCCCCCAGCTCTCCCAGCCTGGCTCCAGAGCAGAGGGGCTCCATCTTACCCTGAACTGGTGACATCCAAGTGTCTGTTTGTCCCATGAGAGTGGACAGGACCAGGGGTGGCAGCTGGTGCCACTTGCACAGCCCCTGTTACACACCCAGCTTTGGAGTTAAGGGCAAGCAACTGAGGGGCCGCTTCTGATTTTTCCACTGGTTATTTCTTGGAATTACAATGTCAAGATATAACAAGGAGAAGAAGATGTTTTCTGTTCCTCTACCAAGTATTCTGTGGTGTCTCTTTTGTTGTTGTTGTTGTCAGTGCTGGGGCTGTTGAAAACTCTATTGTTTAAACTTTGGAACTCAGAGCTGGGGCAAAAGGCACCTCTGTGCAGTTGAAGCCCAAAGATGACTCATGTTGGTGAACTGGAATTGCAGGCACTGAGGGAGCAACTTGCTTTCCTTTGCCACCCAGTCTGTTATGCAACAGGAGCTGACAAGTACATTTTTGAACGTTTTCACTGACTCCACATAAGCATCAGTTCTGAATTTTGGAGAGCTTTCTAATTGAGTGATCCTCTCCAGGAGAGAATCAAATACATATTAACAAAATTTTTTAAACATAACAAGGAATAATTGAATGTCAGTAATGTCTGATTACATTAGATGTGTGTTTCAAAAATCCCATTTATTTTCTTGCTGATTGCAATTGCAATTGCGCTTCTATATTTGTATTTTTGTGCCTTGTGGAAAGTACCACTTGCAGTGTTGGCACTGCAGGGCCTGACTGCTGCATGAAGGACTTAATTCAGAGTAAATCTGGGTGGTTTCAGTAAGGTGCCGGCCAAGGATAATCATCATTTTTGTTGCTGTTTACCAGCCTGTCCCACCTGTTGAGAAATGGAACATAATCTGTAAACACACACTTCAGGCTTTAAAGTTCTCTTCCCCAAACTCCTAAAGCATGTGAAACTTCCCCTAGATTAACATTTAGACCAAATTTATTAAATGAGCGTGATTTTTTCCAGCATGAAATCTTTTAAATTAATTGATCAGTCTCTCGCCTCATGCTGCGAAAAGAGACAAAAGCAAATCTGTCTCTCGTCTTTAGATCTGTTTTACAGGAATATTTTTCCATTGGTGTGGATAAATGCCAGTCTGACTTCAGCACCATTTTTGGATGTTCTGCAACGCCGAACACAAAATATGAGCCGTCCTTTTTAGAAAGAGCGCTCCAAACGCTCTGTGCTCGTGTCCCATTTGTACAGCTGGGCGGATGGATGTGCCCAAAGCCTTTGGCTTGGCCTCGTTGAGCACAAGCTGTGGAATCCTGGCAGTGCCCACGGGTTCCATGGACTCAGAGGAGCGTCCAGGAGATGGGCCTGGCTCCCTGGAGGTTGACAGTGGTGTTGTGAGCGTGGACTGGGCTGTTCCTGCCTGCCAGTGTTTCCGTGGGAGGCATGGAGCTGCTGACACACATGGCTGGACATGGTGGGAAACCCAGCCCAGGCTCGTGTCCTTCTCTGCTCGGGTGCCACTCTCTGCTCAGGTGTCTCCTGGCGCTGTTTTCCCAGGTCTTTACCTCCTCAGGTGAGATCTCATCCCTACTGGGAAACCCTTGCCCATGAGTTGCAGGGAGAGGTGCTTTGAAAACGTGAATGGAGGCGTTTTCTGAGTTCCTGAGGGTGCTTTGGGTTTGCTTAGATGACAGCAGGGGAGGGCTTCATTTATGCTTTTTAAAGGGAAGAATGACCCCAGTGCAGGAGCCAATGGCCCTCCTTTCCATGTGCCCTGGGTCAATCCAGGTGTTGCTGAGCCCCAAAGAAGTTGTTTTGGTGTGGCTGATTCATAAAATACTCATTAACTTATGGTTAATACCACAATTCCAATTAGATATAACAATTTATATGCTGCCTTTTGTTGTTGCTACTTAAAAATAAACAGGCAGCATCCCCTGCACCCCAAACCCTGTGGAACTGGGGACAAAATGCATTTAACACTTGGGCCCTTCAGCTTGAACTGTCTGCCTGGAGATGCTGTGACTCCTGCCCTGCTGCACCAGCCCTTCTGAGGCTGAGACCATTCCCTGCCCTGGGAATGTGCTGGGAACTGCTTTTGCTAGTTCAGCTCTCAGAGGGCACAGGCTCTGATTTGTCAAAAAGGGGACAGCTCATCATTAACCAGTTTGGTCACACGGTGAATGATGTTTGATCAAGTGAAGCCCGAGGTAAGACGGGAAGAAACACGTTGTAAAGCGCTTTTTGTTAATGCAAAACACCGAGGTGGCTCCTGGAATCTAATGCAAACATCTAATAGCTCCTGTTTTATCCTCATCTCCTGAAATGTGCTAAGCTTAAGTGGAAGCAGCTGCCTCCTGCACAGAGAAAGGGAGGCAGACCCTCCTCTCAGCCCCCCCAGCCCCTGCCTTCAATTAGCTGCTGGTTTGCCTGCGAGTGCTGCAGTGTGACCACTCCTACTGTCAGAGCCAGGAGGAGAAATGCAGCACAGTAATGAATTTGTAACTAGAGAGTGGGGCTAACGAGTGTCCTCAGCTCAGGAATGCAGTGGGGATATATTAAGCCAGGTGTATGGGGGGAGGGAAAAAAACCCCCAGCATCTCCAGGCTGGATTTTATAATTAGGGCACATGGTGTAACTCTTTTGTTTTGCAGAAGCCAGATTTATTAATTGATGTAGAAGGTTGCTGTGTGCTATTCATTGTTTGATTAAAATGCCTGTATAAATAATTAGGCCTCTTCTGTTTGTTTTATTTTTGCACCCAATTTACATTTTCCTGTGGAATAAAAAATGAATTAGCAAACGCGTTTATTTTCCAAATATTTTAACCCGCAGCTGCTCTCCCCCCCGGTCACCAGCACTGCAGTAATGAGGTGACCTTTGTGCCACGCTGGTTCAGACCTCAGGAACTGCGTTCTCTTTGGAGAAGCCGTGGTGGTCCTCCCTCCTTTGTGTGTGTCCTGCGGGGGGCTGCGGGCTCGGAATCCCTCTGGAAAACAAAAATAAACGCGGATATTCAGTCACCGCTGGAAGCATCAGGTCAGCGCTGTGTCTGGTGGTATTTTGCTGAAGAAAGGAGGTCTCAGGCAGGCTGAATTCGTGCTTGTCTCCTCCCAGGCTGTGGAAGTGGCTGAAAATGCTGCTGTTTGTGCAGCAGCTGGAGAAGCCGCTGTGCATCTGGAGCCGGGGTTGCGAAGCGCCTTTTGGAAGGGCCAGGAATTGTGTTATTGTTATCAGGGACGGCCTTTCTGTGGTAATACATGAAAAATCTGCCTGTCTGCAGTACCTGTGAGCAGTCTGCACGTCAGCAGGAAATCTTTATCCTGGGGTGAAATTGCTCTGAGCTGTGAACTGGTGCTGGTAATTTCTGCGCATCGTTTGTTTTTTTCCTTGAGAAAACTGTTGAGGGGCAACGCCAGACTTGGTCATCGTGATTCCCTCATTGCTCCCTGGACCGTGGTCGGCAGCTGTGGTCTCCCCCTGCCCCTCTGGAGCCCAGCCAAGCCAGGGGCTTCATAGGGATGGCTCACATGGGGCAGTTTCACAGATGTGAGGGTGCTCTCCTCTTGGCAGCATTTGCGGTGTCCGGAGGCGGGGCACGGTGATGCCTATGGACACCTTAAAACTGTCCACAGCAACCTAAGCTCTGAAATCAACAGCCTAACCTTGATCTCCTATATTTAATGCCTGTTGTAAAGACAAAAGTAAGCAGAAGATTGGTGCAGACTCTTGTTTCATGAAGAGTGCCTGACGTGGTTGTGCGTGGCCATCACACCCAAAATGATCCCTGCACAAAGAGTGGTTCAGGTAGAAAATGAGGAGAGCTTGTTGTTTCACCCACTTTTCCACCCCTTCCATCTCCCTCTGGTCCGCAGGTCGCGTGTCCTGTCCCGTGGTGTAGGAAGAGGGTCAAAGCAGCTTTCCTTTGGCAGGATGTGGAAGGTCCTGTCCTGGCAGGGCTCAGCCAGGAGCGTGTGCTTGCTGAAGTTTTTTCAGGTGTGGATCGATCGGTGAGCACAGTTTAACAGCAGCTGCAACAACAACAAGAGAGAGCGAGCGAGCTCCATGCGGCTGGTCCCCGGGGAGAGGTGGAGAATTGTCGCTGTAATAAGAGAGGCTCAGTCGGGAGTGAGTCTCTCTCCCCAGGAAAGGAAGAAGCAGGGACTGTCTGGCTCAGGTGGAGTTATAAAGTGCTGCTCTTCATCCCGCAGTTCTCCAGCCGGGCTTTGGTGCATTCTCCCATTGTTCCTTCCCACTTTGCCGGGAATGCTGGTTGCCTCCGTACCAGGAAAATAATGGAGCCAGAGGCTCCTGCCAGGAGGTCTGCAGTGCTGGGGACACTGATGTGACACTAAAGTGAGTCACTTTGCAGTCACACTGCTGGGATTTACCCCACTGTTCTGTGCCCTGCCTGTGCAGGGGGAGCAGGTTGATTTGGGGCTGGAGCTCAGTACGGCACCTCAGCTTTCCTCATCCTTCTCCTCACCTGCCTCGATACACCCCCACCCTTCTTAGAATCCCAGAATGGTTTGGGTTGGAAGGGACCTTAAAACCCACCCTGTTCCACCCCTCTGCCATGGGCAGGGACACCTTCCACTAGCCCAGGTTGCTCCAAGCCCTGTCCAGCCTGGCCTTGGACACTTCCAGGGATCCAGGGGCAGCCACAGCTCCTCTGGGCAACCTGTGCCAGGGCCTCCCCACCCTCACAGGGAAGAGTTTCTTCCCAATATTCCATCTAACCCTGCCCTCTGGCAGTTTTGAAGCCATTCCCCTTGTCCTGTCACTGTGTTCTCTGGTTTGTTTTGTGCTCTGTGTGGTGGGACATTGCCTGATGTGACTGCATCTGGCAGCCCTGCTGCACCTGGGAGAGGTGATAAATCCTTCCTTCTGCCAGTGAGGGTGGATTTCAACCAAAAAATACAGCTTTTTGCCTTTAGGTAAGGTTTGCTCCTCCTGCTGGTGTGCTTGACCGTGTTGTAGGGCTGTAGTCTGCACAGAGCCCCGCAGAAGCGCACTTGTAGGGTGTTGGCTGAGCTTTGCACGTCTCTCCTGTGCTCTAGGAGATGCCACAGTATTTTCTCTCTTCCTTGTTGCTAAAAGACTGTGTGTCTTGGCTTAAATTTGCTCCCTGAATATGAGAAGTCCTTGGGGGAGTCTGTTGGTGGGGTGTCAGAGCCTGAGCTGTGGAGGGCGAGTGAGGCTCTGGGGTCACTGGGCTCAGGCTGAATATGGGAGCCAGGATTAGGAACTGGCTTCACGCTGCTGGGAGAGACTGGCAAAGTTCAAACATGTATAACTGCTGTTTAATTTTTTTGTGGGTTTAATTTGCAATATTATTCTAGTAAAGTTATGACTTGGAACAAAAGATACTATATTTTTTTTTTCTCCAGCCTAAATGCTGCATCCTCTATTTATTCCTTTTGCCATCCCTGCCAAACAGAGCAGTCAATGGGTGGAATTTTTTGCAAGAAATTCAGATTTTCAGTTAAAAAAAAAAAAAAAGAAGTTGAGAAGACGGCATAGAGACTGTGCATGTGCCAGTGAGCAAGTTGTAATGCACACAGCCAAATCCAAGCGAGCCCACCCGCGCTTCATCCTGTCGTCTACGTCAAACCAGCCAGAGGGACTCAGCCCAGCAGAACATCTCTGGCAAAGGAGAGAGCAGAAGTGCTTGGGATTTTGTGTTATGTCAGGTGCAGTGTCATTGTTTCAGGGAGGCTGGAAGGATTGGTTGCTGGAATATCTGTGTCTTAAGTCCTGATTGTGCCGTTCTGCACTGCTTGGTGAATGACTGGAAGCGGGTTGTACTCATCTGATTTGAGGGCTGAAGGTTTAAAATAATGTGTAATGTGCTCTAACATAGAATCGTGGAATCATTTAGATTGGAAAAGATCTTTAAGATCATCAAGACCAACCCATGGCGCTGCCAAGGCCACCACTCGCCCATGTCCCCAGGTGCCACATCTGTATGGCTTTAAATCCCTCCAGGGGTCAGGGGCCCAAAGCTGACCCCAGATTCGAGGTGCCTCAGCAGTGCCAGCACACAGGAGATACTCCTGCTGAAAAGTTGTTATAAGTATGGTCCATGTTCATTTCTCTAAATATCCATATTTTGCATGAAATTGCATATGAACGGTTTTGCTATTTAAAAAAAAAAACTTATCAAATGTATAGCTTTGATGGCAAAAACTTTCTTGTTTAGGCTCTGGCTGAGAGGGAGAGGAAACCAGCTGGAAAGTCTGAGTCAAACAGTGTTGCAAGTTGAAAGCAAGGAAACGTATCTGTTTGAAAGAAAAATTGTATTATTTTTGCAGGTTTTTTAAGAAATCCCAAGTATAAAACTTGAAACTGTTGAAATCATTTTCACTTTCAGTTTAGTTTGGGCTGTAAGCAGTGAACACTTTGCTGTAGTGCAGCGGTATGGCTGTAGGTTTCAGGCCACTGGAACGTGTAAGGTATTCCCCCTGTTTTAAACCAAATTACACTTTTGCTGTCTTTATATCTGAAAATATTGTGATTTGGTGCTGCAGAAAAGTAAGATGCTGGAGGCTTTGCTGTGTTGGAGTAGGGCATGGGTACTTTTAATCTCAGTGTAGTTGGGCTGTTTGTTTTAATAGATAAACAACATCCTTTTAAGGCAGTTTTAAATAACAGAGTGTACCTTGTGTGTCATTGCCCTCCTTACAGTCCTGTGTTGTCAGGACCAGCAGGGATTGAGTTGCTCCCCCTCCTCATGGCATGCCTGGCTGCAGTCTGTGCTGCTGGGGTGGGTGCCCACAACATTCCCTGTGGAGCCCTAGGCTAACACAGACACTTGAGGAATAAGTCCAGGGAGTTGAGCAAGGTGTTTCGATCCTGTTCTGTGTTGCTTTCAGGAGCTTCCGAGGCTGCCACCATGTAGGGCTTTTCTTTCTCTGCTCCCTGATCCGATCTGTCCCTACTGGGGAGGATGAACCCCGAGAAGTTCCCACCCAGAGCATCCCTGCACAGCCTGGAGCCATTGCTGGCACACTCAGAACGTGGCTAATGGACAGCACAGCTCCGGACTCAGCGGGAAACTGGAGGGGGAAGGAGTTGGTTGGAAAGATGCTTGTTAATTTTATTCCTTGTCATTTCAGACACGGCTCCGTGCTAGTCCTTATGATCTTTAGCCATGCATTAATCTCAGTGCTGCTGAGTTTCACACCACTGCTCTTCCACCATTACAGTGCAAGGTTTCTGTGCATTCCAATTGGAAATAAATTTCTTTATTACACATTCTTTGACCTTGGCATGTTTGTAACCCTGGCGATTGTTAGAGGGGAAAAAGGAGGACTTCTGGGAATAATTGCCTTGTTTGTTCTTTATCTCTGAAGCATTGATACCTGCAGTTCTGGGCTGAGATAATTAAATCTTAGAATCACAACCACACTGAGAGAATCTCTGTTTCTGCAGGCAACGTTTTATTTTTTTTTCTGTGGGTATAAAAGTGCAGTTTCCATTTGCAAACTCTGCTCAGTGACTTTTGGAAACCGGTCATCCTGGATGTCCAGCTGGCACTGCTTTGCTTTGAATTGGAAGTCTGTGCAATAGATGCTCAAGTCACCTTAAAAATAATCATATGAAAACATGTGCAGGAGACAGGAGTCAGGAATCAGGTGGTGTTTCTTCGTATCCATAGTGAAAACAATTTTAGAAACCACTCCTCTCATAAATACTGCATTTTTGGGATAGCTCTTCTTGTATTCTCTAGTGCCAAGTGCATTGGCATGGAAGCAGCTTTCCTCAAAAATTAATCCGTGCCTGCTGTCTTTTCCCGATGGGGTGACAAGCACTGCTGTAAGCGGAGCTGGTGAAGCTCCAGGAGAAATTTAGGGCAAAAATTTATTAAGAACTCAAAAACAAAATGTTCAGATATTTTGAACAAAACAAACCAGTTGAAATGGCCTCTTCCCGTGGCAGCTTGCATTACGTGGGGTGTGAGCGGCTGCACAGCCACAGCCTGGATTTCACATTCCTCCTTCCACATCCCAGATCTCTCCATCTGCAGAGCATCCCTGCACAGCTCAGCTCTGGCTTGGGCCTGGCACTGGCACAGGTTGCCCAGAGGAGCTGTGGCTGCCCCATCCCTGGAAATGTCCAAGGCCGGGTTGGAGCAACCTGGGCTGGTGGAAGGTGTCTCTGCCCATGGCAGGGGGTGGGATGAGATGAGCTTTAAGGTCTCTTCCAACCTAAACCATTCCATGATCCTTTCCTGTGGCTTTGATGGTGATCTGATGAGAAGGAGAGCGGAGCTGCCCACTGGAGTCACCTTCCTCCTCTGTGAACTTGCACAAAGGTGTTTTGGGTTTTTTTAAACATTGCCCCAGTGTAGGAGTAGGTTTACACAGGAGCCAGTACAATCTTTTTTAAAATGTGTTTTCTCTGCTCTCTCCTTTCCCTAAGGACACAGTGGGATATTCTTTCAGTGTAATCAAAGTCATTTCAACACCTTGTTTTCTAGCACCTACAATTTATACAGCAAAACTTGGTTGTGCTGTGCAGAATATCTAGAAAAATAAAATAAAAGCAGTAAGAGTCTTGTTGGCAGCCGGGGCAGACTTGTTGTCTTTGTCAGGATGTTGGCTGTGTTCACAGGGAGGCACGAGCCTGTCTGGGGGTGAGAAGCAGCCTCGGGAGACAAGACCTTGCCGGTGGTGGTGTCATCCCCAGCCTGACTGTGAAAGCAGGTCCCTTTCCCTGCAGGGCTCAGCCGAGCTGGGAGAGCGGCATCCAGGGAGAGCAGCACCCAGGGCTGCCTGCCCACTCTGTGGGTACCCAGATCCAGTCCCAGAAAGCCCCTGCAGAATCCTCCTGCGCACGGGTGGAGGGTCTTGTGGTGCCCTGAAACAACTCTGGCGAGAAGCACATGTATCACGTGCAACGGAGCCTTTTCCAGCTCAGGAGTGTCTCTGTGGAACCTGCTGGACAGGAGGTGAAGCTTTAGTCAGCTGGGTGGCCAGAGAGGCTGTGGGACCGTCTGAAGTCCGGCTGGACGTGGCTGTGGAGATCTTCTGGAGGACTGACAGTGGGCACAGCCCCGGAGCGTGCTGAGGGCTCGGTCTGTGAGCTGGGCTGGGCAAACAGGTTCACTTCACCCTTGAACTTCCTTCTGGGTGCAGCAGGGGAGAAGATTGGAGCCTTTGAAGAGAGTCTGATTTGGCATGCCCGTGGTGGGGCACAATCCTTGCAGAAAAGAGGGAGCAGGATCTGTGTGTTTGCTTTCCTGCTGAAATCCCGTCTGCTGCAGATCCTACTTTGCGAGCCTAGAGGTCTGAAGGTGTTGGCTGAAGTTTTTTCCAGATCAGCCCAGCTGAGAGAACCTGCTGCATTGTGTTGGCTGCAGGTTGATGCAGTTTAACCAGGCTCATCTAACCCACCAAACCCCTGAGGCTCAGGACAGCAGCCACTTAAGCATGGTCATCTCACCTGGTGTTACCTTCCCAGCAAAGATAACACAGATCTGTTCTCACTTCAACAGGAATATGCCTTCCAAAGGCTCCCTGAGTTTTCCTGCCAACCACAGCACTTAGTTCTTGCTGGCCCTGTCTTTAGGCTGGGTGATGCTTTAGTAGAATGTCCGTGTTTTCAGCTCAGATTAGCCCACGGTGTCAGCTACCAAAATCCTCTTCTTTTTCGGGACTGTCTTCTCTGTTCCCTGTTCTCACTGCTGTGCATACTGTTTCTGTGCTGTTCTGTGCAGGCTGGGTTGTGGGGCAGTCCTGGACAGGGATGGTGCAGGGAGCAGCCTGCTGGGGTGTTCAGTCGATCATTCTGTGTGGGGAACTAAATGCTTTCCTCTGGGAAGCTTTCACAGCTTTGCATCCCTGGTGATTGACATATCTGTGTCTGTGTTATTGCAGCGTCTGGGACATGCTTTCCAGAGGAGAACACTGTTCCCCTTAAATTTGAAGGTGTGAAACAAGCTGCTTGGCTCAGGCTCGCTGTAAATCCTGCCTCAGCAAGCAACAAACACTGACATTTTCACGTGGTAAAATCTTGCCAGCTCTCCTTGGAGTGTTTTGGGAAGGGCAGAATTGATGAAGAAGTTCATGTCCTTATTGCGAGCTACCAGAGGGACTGCAGACACAGGACTGTGGCAGTGCTGCGAGGCTGGGAGGATCCTGTAGATAAAAAGGCAGTTCCATGAAAAACTGCAAAGGGTCCTAAATGTATTTGCTGCTGCTCCTCTGACTGAGTAAATAGGATATCAGGAGCTGGAGACGCTCACTGCCAGGTTTTCAGTGGGATGCGAGAAGGGAGGGAGCCTTGGTTTGCCGAGGGATGCTCAAACCTCTCTTTGTCATGGTAATGAGGCAGTGCCTGGGCAGCACAGGCTGCCAGTCTCTGCAGAGGTTCCTCTTGTTCTCCTTCAGAATGTTTGGAGAAAAAGAGAGGCACCCCGGGCACTGAGTGTGCGGCGAGACACATCAGGCTGAGACACATCAGCAAGCTGTAAACACAGCCCTGTGCAGGCACCAGGAGAGAGCCATGACACGACCTGTCTTGCAGATTTTTCTTCTTTTACAGTTTAACCTTTTGTTGAAGTTCCCAGGAATACAAAAAAAAAGGGGAAATAGGAACTCAGAGGTGTTTCATGGCTCCATGTCTGTCTGAGGCTCGGTTTAGTCCAGGACCCTGGTTCTCACTTTGCAGGTTGGATGAGGAGCTGGTGTCTGTCATCCTTTAGGGAGGAGAAACACATCTCGTGTTCTCAGTGCTCTTGACTGCAGAGACACATGCCAAGGACAGCCTGTAGCAGCACAGTTTGGTGATGGGAGGGTATTGCCTGGATGAGACTTGTTGCTGGAGCAGAGAGAGGAGGATGGTGTGGGTCTTCCTATCAAGTTGTGTATTTTATTTCTGTTTTGGTTTAGGTTTGTTTTTTTTTTCCCTGCTCACCACTCTGAAAGACTCTTCCTTAAAGAATATTTCATGCTTTAGTCCTTCAGGTAACAACCTGCTGGATGGGGCACAGCTACCAAGTGTTCATCTGACTTTACTGACAGGAGTCATTAAAAGATGCTGTAGGCTTGAATCTGGCCTAATGTAATTTTTTAGTTATCTTCTTTCAATATAAGGTTGATTTCAATTAGTTGGTCTACTGTGTGGTGAGCAGAAGAGGAGGAATATGTTGGTATTGAACATGTTGTGATACAAAAGCTTAATCTGACCTGGCAGGATCTCCTTGGGCAAAGTCTGATGGACTTGGAGACAGTGTTTGTTTGGGAAATGTTTGTGGCACTGGCAGGGGAGGGTGTTAGAGCAGCTTAGGTTGCTTAAAGCAGGTCTAATGCATTTTTCCCTCGTTTTGTCTGTCTTTGCAGTGTAAAGGAATGAGTCCTTCAGTTTTCATCTGGTTTGGGGGAGCAGTGCAAATACCAATATGCCTTTTGTTTGACTATGTTGGTCCAGATCCTTAAATAAGGTACTTCAGTGAAAATCTACAACTGGACTTTATATCAGTGCCTAACATAAGAGGAGGAGCAGTTGTCAGAGATCAGCAGTGCAAGTTCCCAACCCCAGTGCCTGGTGTGCAGTTATCCAAGCTGTACAGGTATTCATTCCAATTTGTCCAGTCTGGTTCTCCTGCAAACACTGACTGCCATCCCTCGAGACTGACTAAATAGGGCAACAAGATTTTCATCTTAAGTTTTCCTCTTTTTTTATAATTTGATTCCATTTTTCCTCCTAATAGCCCCCCATGCTGGTTTTTCTGCTTGATGTTTACACCTTTCAAACACGTATCGATACACATCTTGTCTGACCGAGCCGCGCTTGCTCAGAGCTGGATGTATTCAAATCTTTTGATCTGCCCGTAGAAATTTTTCCCTTCAAACCCCTTAAAACATTTTTGTTGTTTTCTTTGTACTCTGCTCGATTTGTCAATGTCTTTCTGGTAATGAGGTGTCCAGAAGTGAATACATTATTCCATTTATGGATTAATTACATCTGGAGAGAGAGGAGACGGGAACGTCCTGCTTTGTGATACGTGTTTCTGTGTGTTCTGTCTCTGAAACCAAACTGTCCTTTTAGCTGCCACATCCTTCTGCAGTGTCATCTTGAGCTGCTTGCCCCGTGCCTTTCCAGGTCCCTGTTTGGATGTATGCATTCCCAACATCTCCTTTGGGGAGCATGGCTGTGCTTTGGTGATCGATCACTTCAGCATCGGTTTTTAGTTTTTCTATATGGAAAAATCTTCATCGGGTTTCCACGTCTCCTTTCAGATCTGGCAGGTTTGGGAGGGCCTCCTGCAAAGGACAGGGAAATTTCTTCTCTGAGTGCTGTTTACAAGGTGATCCTGAGTGAAGTGAGGCACCTTCCCGAATTTATGATGTCCCAGTCCATCAAAGCAATACTTCTTTTGTATGTGTTGATTTTTCCTGTCAAGTCCTGCAAAGCATTTCACTACATAGTAGGTGAAACTTAATAAACTGTATTCTTTCCTCTCCCCCACCATTAACAAAGCTGTTAAAATTAAATCAAACACAGATCCACATGATTCCTTGGCTATTTCGCCCAACTCCTTTGTTTCCAGTTGGCCTTGCAGGTGCTAAATCCTAATCCCTTCTAAAGTTGGGAGGATTGAGGCTGCTCAGATTTTTGCAGGATTATTGCTTTTAATTTTAGGATTGACTCTGGAAAATGCTCCTTTAATCCACGTGGCATTTCCTTTCTTCTTTCCCCTAAATAAATAGTTTGTGCTAACAAACTGGCTGTGCCTAACAAGGCGTTCCCTGCAAGGCTCTGCTTGCAGCTTGCTGAGCTGCTCTCTGCAAAAGATACTTCTTCCCAAATGTTTTTCCCATTCTTTTGCTAGCAATAGGACTGAATTGCATCCATCCATTTAAGTGATTTCCAGAATTAGGTATTAGACTTACGTTTTGAAGGAATTTGCTAAATATCCCTTTTAAAAAATAATTCCTCACAAATAACAACCCTTGATTTCGTTGGTTAATTGCACAGATTGAGTGATTTGGCACTTGTCTGCATTTTCCAGATACTCCCTTTTCCCCTCCTTCAGTGGAAGCTATTTTTATAAACTCGCCATCACTCTGATAGCACAGGCATCTTTTCTTAATTTACTTTTGAAGACAAATTTAATAAAGGAATTCCCCTTCTTAGCCATATTGGAATCATTCTTTTTATCTTTTATTAATTCCCCTACTTCTTCTTAACCAGGTTTTTGTTTGTATGTTTATAAATGAATCCTCCCTCGTTCCTTAATCCTTTTGTCCAGCCTTAATTCGGACTGCATTTTATTGTTAGCATTTAATTCAGGCTGGAGGAATTAAATGTGGTACTTGCTTTTTCTCCTCCTTGTACACAGTAGTATTTTCCTTATTACTCAGCTCTTAGGAAGACAATGAATGCTTAAACACTGTGGGGTCCAGGGGAGGCTCTGCTTGTAGGGTTTTGGGGTTGTTTGGGTTTTGTTTTTTGTTTGTTTCAGGTTTTGATTTAGCAAGGTTACATTAATCGTGGTATTGTAAAGTTGCCAACTGGCCCGTTTTCAGCACAGGTGGAATTTATGGTCTCCCTTTCCTTGTCCTTATGGATGCTGGAGATGCCTCATCTGGGAAGACACTGAGAAACAGAGCTGGAGTTTCCTTCATGGCTTTACAGTACAGAGGAAGCAAATAGCCTGACTTACCTGAATTGGTATTGTTTGTGGTCACTGGGCCCAAATTTTAGTAAGCCTGTGATGAAAACTTAAGCTCCAATTGATCTCTCCAACAGCTATAATGCCAAATTACATCATAGATAAATTCAGCCTGACGTGGAACTGCTCTCAGTCACTTAAAATCCTCTGCAAATGGGTTGGGCTGTGAATTTTTTTTTATTATTTCTCATTATTTTTCAGTCTACCTTTGGATTTGCAGCCAAAGGCTACAGCCTCCTGCAGTTGATTTTTCAGTGCTGATAACTCAACACAATAATTTAGTCAACCTGATCTTCCCTGTTGAATTTCAGCTTATTGGCATTATAATTAATTTTGACATGTAACACCACCCCTCCAACTTTCACTCCCAAATCTATTAATGCGTAATGATGAAAAGTATGTGCGACGCATAATACTGTTTGGGAGTTATGGATCTTACATCCTTCTTGTCGGAGAGTAAAGGAGCATTAATGCATTAATTCCTGCTGGCTGTGGCTTGCTGATGACTGAAAGTGATGTGAAGTTCCTTAGCTTGTGGTGACAACTCCTCTCAGTCTAAATCAGGAAGGTAGTAATGAATTTTATTGAAACTTCACGCAGTTGTGGAGTGGTTTGGGTTGGAAGGGTCGTTAAAGCCCATCTTGTTCCACCCCCTGCCATGGGCAGGGACACCTCCCACTAGCCCAGGTTGCTCCAAGCCCCGTCCAACCTGGCCTTGGACACTTCCAGGGATGGGGCAGCCACAGCTGCTCTGGGCAACCTGTGCCAACTTAAGCTCAAGTATTTCAGTTCAGAGTCTTTCCACTGTGTTTTTGAATGTGCTATAAGTAATAAATTATAATATTGTAAAATTTGAAAACAATTATAAAATACTGGACTGCATGACATCACATCCAGCCTCGCTGCTTCCTAGTATTTATAGGACTGCATCTGCTTCTGCTTAGTTTTCATCAGTTTACATATTTTGATGATGGCCATTGGTCACAAAAAACTTCATCCCCCCCCCAAAAAAACCTTTCTCCAGTTGTTCCAGAGGCCTTGAGCAATTACATCACCAACATGTGGTTAGATTTCATTTTCCTGCTGTACTTAGCACAACTCTGGAGTGAATGCCCAGGAGGAATTAAGCTATAAAGACGCTGGCGGAGGAAGTACGTTAAAAGCAATTAGCAGGAATTTAACAAAGTAAATGAAAATCAAATCTGGGCGCGCTCAGAATTTCCGACCCAGCGCTCGCCGGTCCCGCTGGGGGCCTTTCTGGAGCAAACTGGGGAAGGTGCTGGGGAAGGGGGAGCTGTGCTGCCGACAGCTCACAGGGCATCACCCTCACTGCTGAGTGTTGGGAGCAGGCAGGGAAAGCTGGAGAGAGACTTTGGACAAGGACACGGAGCGACAGGACAGGGTGAATGGCTTCAAACTGCCAGAGGGCAGGGTCAGGTGGGATACTGGGGAGAAATTCCTCCCTGTGAGGGTGGGCAGGCCCTGGCACAGGTTGCCCAGAGGAGCTGTGGCTGCCCCATCCCTGGAAGTGTCCAAGGCCAGGTTGGACGGGGCTTGGAGCAACCTGGAATAGTGGGAGGTGTCCCTGTCTATGGCAAGGGTGGCACTGGAGGATCTTTGAGGTCCCTTCCAACCCACCATGGTCTGTAATTTTATGAACTGCTGCAGCCTCGGGAGATGGGAAATGCATGTTTTCACGGTCAAGAGTCGCTTTGTTGATTTTATTTTTGATGTTACTGTCATACCAGTGTGTTTGATGGAGATGCCAGTTCCTGACTGTCCTTGGTTTTGTGTTTTGGGTTTTTTTGTTCGCTTGCTTCCCTCCCTCCTCTCCTTTATTCTTTTTAAAGGGGAATGGGCAGATTGTTCTGCCTGGGGAGCAAAACTGAACAGCTGGTGTGGTTTGAGATCAGGAGGGGAGAAAGCAAGAGCTTTCTCTCTTGGAGAGAGAGAAGGAGCAAACATTTAGGGGAAAACCTGTTTCACTTTATTATGCAAACAAAATGGAAGCATTAGCAAAAGCAGAGCGACTGATGCGCCGAGGGCTGGGTGATGGGTACAGTGCTTTTCAAAATAACCATTTAGAGTGTGCCCTGTTCCTGGTATGCAGTGAAGTACCACTCCAGCTTACACGGGCTCCAGGAGACACTGAGGTGGAGGAGACTCTCGTTATTTCTTCTGGCAGCAATGTATTATAACCCCATTGTTGTCAGCAGTGCTGAACTGGAGCGCTCGTTGAAAGGGAACCGAGATGGAAAAGGACAAAGATGCAGCAAAATGCTGTGGTTTGGTGTGCCCGTGCCTGAACAGGGAGCTGCAGATGGGTCTGTGTGTCCTCTGCAGACCCGCAGGGGCCTTGGGGAAGGGATGGCTGGGAAGCAAAACCTGCTCAGGTGGATCCTCTCCCACCCCTGCCGTGGCTGCAGGGCACGGTGGGATGGATTTAGGCGATTATGGAGCTCAGCTGACACAGGGGAGAGATGAGTGGGATCTCTGCTGGTGGGATTGTTCCTGAGGTAGGGTCGGTCCCCACTCCAGTGGATCCACTCAGTGTTAGTGATGGGTTGAGTCTTTCAATTTGTGACAGTTCTGAAGAAATTGAGACCCTGGGACATGCATAGCGGTGAGGCACCAAGGTCATCTTAGGAAACAACTGAGAGGAGGGGGAGGAGAGGGAGTTATGGAGGTGAAGGGATGCCTTTGCACGGAGTCAGAGCTTGAGCAGCCGTGGTTCATGTCCATCCTCCTTTGCTGTGCCACCGGGTGTGCTGTGCTGGGAACCTGCTCCAGCTGCAGGATCCCTGGGAGCTGCCCACAGCCCCTGTTCCTTGTCCCCCTGTGCCACTGCAGGCGAGGAGATCCAGAAACTAGGAGTGATGCTGAGCCTGGGAAGAAGGGAGGGATGGGAGGAAGGTGTTCTTAAGGTCTAGTTTTTATTGCTCATTATCCTGATTTAATTGGGAATAAATTAATTTCCCCAAGTCGAGTGTCTTTTGCCCATGACAGGGATTGCTGGGTGATCTCTCCCTGTCCTTACCTCAACCCATGAGCCTTTCCTTATATTTTCTCTCCTGTGTCCAGCCAAGGAGGGCAGGGATGGAGCAGCTTTGGTGGGCACCTGGTGTCCAGCTGGGGTCAGCCCAGCACAGTGGGCCAGTGCTCCTTCCTCTCCCTACAAACTTTGGAGATGAGAAATAAAAATTCCTTTTGGAAACGATTTTCCAAACGGTCCCACTTGGTAGACATCAGGGTTGTCAGCCTGGCTGGAAGCTGCTGCTGCTGCTGAGCAGCCTTTCTCCAAAAACTCCCGAATTATGCACATTGTGAGTTTAATGTAAAGGTGTCAGGTATCTCTGAAGAGAAATTAAAAGAATGTCAAAGGTAAAGACTAAACAAAAGGGCAGACACAAAAAGGCTGTAAATGAGGTGGAAATTGCAGGCAAATAGACAATAGAAGAAAGTTTAAGTAGCAATTTGTTCTCTTTTGCACGAGGAAATGCACTTCATTTTTAAATTAAAAAAAAAAAAAATCTTTGAGGAAGCTGCACTTCTAAATACAGAACTAAATATACCCTGGAAAAACCGAAACTGGTTATTGTGCAGCCCCTCCGAACACTCGCACAGCAAAACAAAAGTGAGAAGTGATTGACAGAGTTAATCTGTTCTTAATAAATGTTTTATTTAAATATTCATTTTTCTCATTTGCATTAATTCCTTGCTTCAGGCCAGCTCTCAGTACAGTACCTTTTCCTGGGCCCTTATCCATGAGGAGCAGTGGGCCAGGAACTCCGCAGTGTCCCGGGTCTGTGGCAGCCAGTGGCTCCCGGAGGGATCCTTACTGTGAGCCTGGAAGGTGGGAAAGATGTGGAGTTCTTGGTGAGAAGATCATTTTCTTCTCGAAATAACAGCCCACCATTTTCCTTCTAACGTCATTTGAGATAAAAGCAGTGGGATGAAAACCTCGTGAGGTGAGAGGTGCTGCTGTGTGCTGAAGGTTCTTGATGATGATGATGATGATGAAAGAGGGGAAGAGAGACAGATGCACGTGGAGGCAGCATTTCCAAAATATTCCTCAACAGTTTTTCAGGAAAAAAAGACTTTTTGTTTTCTGGTTGTACTGGTGTGATCGTGCAAGTTCTGTGCTGGTTATGAAATCCTGGAATTGGGCTGGGAGCCCTGGCTGGAGCTGAGGCAGCTCATCTGCACCTTGGGGACCTGCCTCGCTGTGACCGGTGCTCCAGGGGAGTTAACTCAGCACCCACCAAAATCCACTGAAATCCATAATCCTCCAAGTGGGGCTAAGGTGGTTGTTTTTCATGCAAAGAAATGCTGGATTAGATGAAATGCCCATCAAAACTGCAGCTGCCGGGGATTTGGAGGGTGTCACTAATTAAGGGATGTTTGTATTTGGTTCACATGTCAGCGGGAGAAGGAGGAACAATTTCTTCCTTCCTTTTCCCCTTCCCTAATCCCTGGCTGAGGCACGCCAGGACGGGTTCTGTGCTCCTGGGGACGGGCTCTGGTGGCACGTGCTGGCTCACAGGCAGGGCTGGCAGAGCTGCTGTGCTTGGGAGACCCATCCCTGCAGAGCCTGGGGGGCTCCTTCCCGGCGTGCCTGAGCCGGCAGAGCCACCGTGGTGCTGGGATGTGCCTGGCCAGCCCACAAGGAAGGAGGATTTTTCCTGAGGGTGGCTTAGGAGGATGCGAAGCCGGCAATGCCTGGCTGCCGGGGGGGCTTCCAGGGACACCAGAATAAAAGAGGATGTGTTGATGAGTGAAGAACTTCACCCACTTTGTCTCAGGCATCTCAGAGTGGTTGCCTGGGATCTGGGCTTGGCCTGGGCTTTCCCAGTGTTTGCATCCCAGGGCACAGTGCGAGTCTGACGCTGCCTCTCCCCCAGCCCCGCGTGCGCTGTCTCCGTAGGAATTCCTTTAATTTCTCAGTGCCACCTCCTCATTGCTCCCAGCTCTAAACCATTCCTTGGGATAATGTCTGGGACGTGAGGGCTTCCTCCATGGCTTCTGTTTCTGTGGCTCCAAACCTCCCTAAGTATGTCCCTGGGACAAGTCCCCGTCTTTCCACAGGGATTTTGTAGGGTAGGTTTGGCAGAGCTGGGGACTGCGGAGAGACACAAAACATTTCCGTGCAGGAGCACAGAGATCTTCTTGATTTAGGTGAGAAATAAGTAGCATAAACAAGGCTAAGTGTTGCATTAAAAAGAAAGCAAGGGAAAATGTCCATATCCTCCCCTCTAAAAGAAAACAAAATTACTCCCCCCCCCCAACTGTACCTCATCTATGTAACCACATGAGCTGGAATTTTCTCTGTGAAATTTCTTCTGTGCCTGTGTAGAGCTTCAGGTGCTCTTTAAAGCTCAGATTGCTTGTTCATATGTGAATTAGTGATAGGCTTTCTGTGCTGCTTGTAAGGAAAGATGTGGAATTCGTTTCAAAGATCTAATGAGTGCTGGGCTGTCGGCAGCACCGAGCGGCTCCGTCCCGCCTGGAATCAGGCTCTGTCAAGTATGGCTGTGTTTTCCTTCAAAAGATGCTGTAACCATCAAAGATACTCACTATAAATGATTCTGAACGTGTGGATTTTTTGCTTTACAGCTATTTCTGCGTATGCAGCGTATTAAAGGGAATGTGTTTTCCTTGAAGGAAGTAATTTGTATGCTGGAGGTCTTAGGACGTGTGCAAGAGCCCTTGTGTTTTATCTCAGTGTATCTTATTTTGCTCATTTGTATTTGTTTTGGTTTATTTCCTTTTTTTTTGAATCAAGTTTAATGCTGAAAGCCATTTATAGAACGGGAATACTGCAGTGCTGAATCCTGAATGATGATAAGTACCTGGAGGAAAAGGATGTCCACAGTGAGCAGGACAGCTAGACAATGCCATTTGAGAAGCTGTGTGTAACCCAGATGCTCCCTGTTCTCCTCCAGATGAAAATCCCGTCTTAGTGATGTGCAGAGCAGATGCATTCAGTGAAATGCAGCTTATTAAACTGTGGTTTGTTTGGTTCATCACTTTCTGTGTGTTAACAGAGGCTCTGTCGTTTTCAGAATTCAGCAGGTTCCTTTCTGCTGCTGGAGAAGTGAGTCAGTACAGTTCCTGCTTTGATTTACAGAATTGGATTTTAATCTCTTTGAAACCATTATGCTAAATCAATTTTTAACATAGCAGAGCAAGGAGGTACAAAGCCTCCCTTGTTCTCTGGTTGTGAACTCTTTGGATGAGTGAGCACCACATAAACAAGACTTAACTGGCATCTTGGTGGGAGAGCTTTGCCAGGATAGAATCACTGGATGGTTTGGGTTGGAAGGGACCTTAAAGATGTGGACCCCCTTTCACCCCTCACACCTTTCACTGTCCCAGGTTGCTCCAAGCCCCATCCAACCTGGCCTTGGGCTCTTCCAGGGATGGGGCAGCCACAGCTTCTCTGGGCAGCCTGTGCCAGGGCCTCCCCACCCTCCCAGGGAAGGATTTCTTCCTAGTATCCAACCTAAATTTCCCTTCTTTCAGTCTGAATCTGCTCCCCCTTCTCCTGTCACTCCAGTTCCTGATGAACAGTCCCTCTCTGGCTTCCCTGTAGCCCCTTCAGATACTGGAAGGTGCTGTGAGGTCTCCACACAACCCTCTCTCCTCCAGGCTGAACAGCCTGAACTTTCTCAGCCTGTCTTCATATCACAGAATCCCAGAATGCGCTGGGTTGGAAGGGACCCACCAGGATCATAAAGTCCAACTCTTAGCCCTGCACAGGCCCATCTCCAAGAGTCCCACCCTGTGCCCCAGAGGATCATCCAAACCCTCCTGGAGCTCTGGCAGCCTTGGGGCTGTGCCCACT
>JAWWES010000150.1:17691313-17722052 GCA_035583135.1 Lophotriccus pileatus
CTGCTCCAGGGAACAGGGACAGGAGGAGAGGGAACGGCCTCAGGCTGTGCCAGGGGAGGGGCAGGTGGGATAGTGGGGAAAATTTCTGCCCAGGGCAGTGCTGGAGTCCCCATCCCTGGGGGGATTTAACAGATGTGGAGATGTGGCACTTGGGGACATGGGTGAGTGGTGGCCTTGGCAGTGCTGGGGAAGGGTTGGACCCGATGATCTTCGGATCATGGACTCACTGAATCCTTTAGGTTGGAAAACCCCTCAAAGAGCCCCAGGGTCAGGACTGTGCTCGTCCTGTCTGTTCTGTGGCACCAGTGCTGGGCATTTCTGGTTTGGTCTTTGTTTCTGATCCTTGGGCTGTTCCTGCCTCTGGAGACCTGCTCTCTTTTTGAATAGTCCAATGACTGAAGTCCTCGGGGCTTTTGCTTTGTTAAAAAAAGTGGTTCTGCTCCCCATTTTAGTCCAAAATAGCAAATTCCATTCCTTTCTTATCCCCATTTAATTTGAGATGGAATACCTGAATTTGCTAATAATCTGTGATTATTTCATGCTAATCTTGCTGTTCTAGAGGGTGGTTCTGGTTGACATTGGACAGATGAGTTATTAATTACTTTCCTTTATATCATTTGTCCTCCAGGCAACACCTTTTGGTCCATGTTTTTTAACTGCACTGTTCAACACTTGTTAGTTCTCTATGCTGTCCTTGCCTGTTGGAGGTAAGATTGTTCAGCATCCCCAAAAAATGTCATTTTCTTTTACTTGGGTAGTGGTTTTACCACATAAATCACCACTGTCTGGTTTTGCAGGCTATGGGATGTGTATGCCCTTTGGAGTAGGCAGCCCAAGCTAAATCCCAGGATAAAGCCTGGCATAGGACTAGCACGAAAGCTC
Organism: Lophotriccus pileatus; assembly: GCA_035583135.1. Taxonomy (NCBI): domain Eukaryota; kingdom Metazoa; phylum Chordata; class Aves; order Passeriformes; family Tyrannidae; genus Lophotriccus; species Lophotriccus pileatus. The sequence continues at coordinate 17,692,196 of JAWWES010000150.1, forward strand.
AGGTGGAAATCACTGGAACCTCACAGTATTGCCAGTGCTGAAATATAAAAAAAATATTTGAAAATGCTGCACTGAACTACTTAGTTATGAGCCAGGATCCCAAAATAACCACCTTTCAGTTGGTAAAATAAATTATCAAAGTCTTTCAGATCCAAATGTAATGCTTGGGCAAATTAATCCATTGTTGTATTGTTATAGTGCTCTAATCATATTTTTATATAACCCGGGAGTTGGAACTAAGAAGCATTTTGCTGTCAGTGCAAACACAATAATAAGAATAGTCTTAACAAAGTGACGTGCACTTAGTTGACTTTCTGAAATACATTTCAGCGGAAATTACAGATGCTTTTTACTTTTCATTATCATTAAGGTACAAATAACTTCCTTGTATTGAAACCCGGGCTTACTTTATCTGCTTTAATAATTATATTGAGGCTCATTATGGACACCTTGTTTGTAATTCTGGCTTTTCTTATTGAATTCTGAATGTGTTATTACAAAAGTATGTACTTTACCAGATGGAGTATATTATGGCAGCGTTTAGTTCCAGTTGATCTTTTCTAAAGAACACACGGAGTGATCTCGGGCTAAATAGAACCGAGACAACATCGAGCTGGATTTTTTTTTCTCCTAAAAGCACTTTTCAGGCTGCTTGGAGGGAAGCAGGAGCCAAGAAATTCTGTTGGATTGAGGAGGGCAGCTGGGAGAGGTGGGATGATGAAGACCTGGTGATGAGGAAGAGGTGTGGAAGCTGCATCGCAGGCGGGGGAGACTTTTCCAAGAAAATATCGTAGTTGATGTCAAGGTTGTCTCATTTGCCAGTGGGATATTGCTTTAATGGTGTTCTTTTTTCCTCTCCAGTTTACATAATGAGATCAAGCTAATTAAACCATGTCTAGCTCTGGGAAAAGATCAAAATGTGAGCTTTTTTTATTAAAACCTTCGCCCTGTAATGGAAGATTACAGGAAGTCCTTCGCTACCAGTGTATCTTGCTCATCCCTGAGAAATACAGCTCCTCTTTTTTACCAATACCTCCTTGGTTTTAATAGGTTTTTTTCTCCTAGTTGATCATTTTTCAGGAATTTGCAGAAGGTGCATACTTGCTGTGGTTGGGTAGACCAGGCAGGGGAACGATAATAAGTAGGTGCAGTGAGGTGTTTAATGCAAAAGCCACTGATGAGAAAGCCTACTGAAAAGTGTCTTTGCCTGTGAAGTTGTGGAGGAGTTGCTTAGACTGGTTTATTCAACGTGTTTCTTGTTCCACACAGCTGACTGACCATTGCCATGGAGAGACTCAGGGGTCTTCTTGGGCCTGAGAATGGGTTTTTTTTACAGCCTCCTTAAATTTGAAGATGGTTTTTTTCCTATGCAATTTCAGCAAAGGAAGGGGAGGGGAATGAAAACACAGGGATTTTTGTTGAGGTTAAATGCCAGTAAGGATCCGTTGTACTTTAAGAAGATGACTGTTACATTTGATGCTGTGACAATGGTCGCGGGTGTTGTGCCGGGTCGGTGTTGAGTGACCACACGGGTGCTGATGTCTCCTGGAGGTACCACGACTCAGCACTGCCAATCCAGCTGCTGGATTTTCCCCACTCCAAGGTCACAGACCCTCCTGATGTCAATACCTGCACGTTGGTGGCATCGTTGTCACGGTGCCACTGCCTGGAGCAACCGCGAGTCTGGATTACCAGAGGCTTTCCGGGCTGGTGTCAAGGCGAGGAGCTATTGCCAAGGTTAATACATTACTGTATTACATCACCCTAATTATATTTTAAGCTGGAATGACTTCAGAAAGATTGAGAGGCAGCGAGGGCTCTCCCATGCCTTCTTCCCCTTGCAGAGGAGACAAGGTTCAAGTATTATTTTCTCTTCCATAGGGGAGGAAGAGCTGCATGAGGGCCGGGGAGGAACTTCCTCCTGATTGAGTTGAATTGCGGAGTGCCTTTGAGGTTCCATTCAAATCACTGCAATTCCCCTTCCCCCTGTGACAGAGCAAGGAGCTCTCCACTTTGATCCTTCGTGTAGACTTGGAGGGAAAGAGGGGGGAAAGAGGGAAGGAAAGCTTTTGTTTCATGCGTGTTGTGCTGTCCCCACCTGACAGGGTGTCGGTGTAGCTGTGCTGTGCCAGCCTTACACACCCTGCCAGAGCCCCCGTGGAGCGTGACGGGGCTGGGCTGTGCGGGGGGACCGGGCTGTGTCTCCTCTATGATTTCCCTGCATCGCTGGCTGTGCCATCTCCTGATGAATAAATTGGCTCCGTGTGGAAGCAGCGCTTGATCCGCAGCTCGCAGGGTTCAGCACGAGCCTCTCTTTGCCTTGATGGGCTTTAGATGAGGCCCTGCAAAAAAGCTGATTGTGGGTTGGGTTTTTTTTTTTTTAATCTGTGTGAGATCTTAAAATATATTAGGGTTAATGAAATCAGTGAAATTGGGAAGCTCTGCCTGTGATGGACAGATGGCCAAAAGCACTTGGAAGTACAAGTGGTTTTGCAGCAGAAGGAGAGCCGGGATCTGGCTGATGGATCCACGTGCCGTGGGCATGGACCGCTGATGCAGGAGGAGGGAGTGCCCCGAGCTCCCACCCTGCTGAGGTGATGCTGGTTTGCTCCACCTCAACGTCCCACTCCTGCCCTCTCTCATTGTAATAAATTCCATCCCATCCTTGGAGGCAGCATTTGAGCTCCCAAGCAAAATTTATTCTTTTAAATAAAGCCCTCCTTGTCATAATTGAACATATATGTGTGCTTTCCTTTCCTGTACAACTCCAGGAACCACTGAACACACTTAATAATGCTTTTCGCAGTGTTTCAGTGGTATGAATGTACATGGAAATTACAGCAAAGGCATCATTTTTTTAACAGCTGTGTTTAGTTGAATAACAGATTTAGAAAGTGCAGACTTTAATTAATCTGTGTTTTCTGCTGGGATTTCAGCACCATCTGATTTACTTTTCATGGCTGAAAAGTGTAATTGTAGTTTTTCCCTTTAGCTGCGAGTTTATCCTCCCAAGAAATCGATTTGGTTCTTCTTTTTCTTAAAGCAAACTCAATATCAAACCAATGGTACCTGGAATGCAATACAGGTAATGCACTGGCTCTGGCTGCCGTGGGGTGGAGAACAAATATCTGCCAAATGTTTTGCTGGGAAATGCTACTTTTCCTCCTCCCTGCCTTGCTGTATGTCACAGCAAGCATCCACATCCCATCCTGTGCTCTGGAGCTGGGGGCAGTTGGGTACTGGAAGGTAACCTGGAGGAACCTCTGAGCAGGAAGGATTTTGGTCCCCTTTGATGTAATCTTTTTAGTGGGAATCATGACAGGAAGACTCTCCCTCTCTGTGCTTGCTGCTCATTGTAAAACATGTTTGTGTGAGAGAGTTGCTGTCATTCTTCAGGCGTTCCTCAAAAAATCCTCCCTTGGAGGTGCTGGTGGATGCCTGGGGATCCTGCACGGTGGTGGAAGTGGAGTCAGGGGCTGGAGAGCCTCGATGATAAATGGCATTTTCTCATGCACTCATGAGCACTCATTGCTCTGTCTCTGTCAGGATCAAAGTGAGTGTTGTGAACATGCAGAGCTTCAGTGCCTCTGGTTTGGGATTTTTCTTTTAAAAATCAGGCTGTTGTGGAAATGAATTTTTTTTTACCCTGGGACAAGGTTCCCTAAGCTGAGGATGAGGACTTTTGCCTGGAGCCCAGCATGGGGTGGTTGGAGTTGCTCAATCAAGTTGTTCCTCTTGGTGTCTGCTGGAGAATCCGCAGGGAAATGAATGTTGTTATCGTGGAAACCCTTGTCTGAGCCAGCCCTTTCTCTCCTGTGAGGGTGGGGAGGCCCTGGCACAGGGTGCCCAGAGAAGCTGTGGCTGCCCCTGGATCCCTGGGAGTGTCCAAGGCCAGGTTGGACGGGGCTTGGAGCAACCTGGGCTAGTGGAAGGTGTCCCTGCCCATGGCAGGGGTTTGAAATGAGATGAGCTTTAAAGTCCCTTCCAATCCGAACCATTCCATGATTCCATGAAGAAGAAAGGCTGCTTGGACCCTCCATGAATCACAGAGTGCTTCCATGTTGCTCGTTCTGAGCTGGGCTGGGGGAAGAAAGTTTTTTACAAAATAAGGGTATTACTTGCATTCTTGGAGGCTGTCTGTGTAATTTTAGTTACTGTCAGATGTACTTTCCCCCCATTTTTATTTTATTATGTTGGCGTGGGGTTTGGTGTCTTAAGGGCTTTGTGTGCAAAGCCCACAACAGCTGTGGGGAAGCATTTTTGGATTCTGAGTGGAATCTTAGGATGCTAATCTGAGTAAGGAAAAAAAAAATCTTGATGGGTTTTAAAACTTATTTTAATTAAGGTTTTTCCTTTCATTTCACCAAAGCCCTGAATTAGCTCCTTCATTCTCCCACAAATGCGAGCAGTCCCTGCTGGTACAGACACTCACACATGGAGAGCTTCATCTGAAGGGTCAAGCCCAGACTGGGAAACACCATGTGCCTGAAATGCTGGGGCAATTAAAGCAGGGTTTGGGCAAAGTTAAAAAAGGCCACACTACCCAGCTGCCTGGAGGATGCTGAGACTGCCCAGCACAGTCTTGAGCTCTCCTGCTTTGTTGAAGAGCGTGGCACTGGGGTAGCTGTTGTTACCAGCCCACGGAGCTGTGGATTAGACACGGGGTGGTTTGTTGCTCTGTAGTGGCTTGTCCAGACACTTGTGCCTTTTTGTGGTGCTCCACACCCCTGGATGGTTTTGCTTCACTCCCTTGAATGGTTTTGCTCCGCTTGTTTTGCCCCACGGGCTTTGCCCCGGGTGGGGTGGGGGGCCTGATGTCTGGACACAGCAGGGACTCGGACCCAGGTCTTCCTGACTGGGAGATGACACTTGTGGGCTGTTCTGGGTTTCTGGGGTTTCCAAGACACTCCTGGTGAGATTTCTGCTACAACTGGCACATTCTGACACAACATTTTGGCCTTGATGAATTGGGGGGACAAATTCAACGGGACTGTTTTTAGTAGCTCTGCTCTGCAGCACCTCTGCACTCCCCTTGCCGTGCGAGGTAGGTTTTGGCTGGGGCATCACTCGATGGATGCTGGTGAGGAGCCCGGGCTGGAGGGGCAGTTGTGACCGCGGGTCCCACCCAGCACGGGGTGCCCCGGCCTGCAGCTCTGCCTCCCTGCTCGGGCTCTGCATTCCCTTCCCGCGGGCCTGCGAGCGCCGAGAGACTGCTCGGAGAGGCTGTTCCGTGGGGTGACCCGCTCGCTGCAAAGTTTGACCCAGGCACGGTGCCAGCCCGAAGGAAGGCTGACAAGTAATCAGGAATCAAAGGAGCCACCTGCACGCCACGGGGAGCCGCTCACCGGGTGGTGAGCGAGCGGTGCCAGCGCTCATCGCCGAGCCTTGTTCTCCAGCCTCGCTTCCCAGGCAGGCAGCGCGGGAGGGGGTTTCTCCCTCCCTGGCCTCACCCTGCCCCCGGTGGGGATTTGGAGAGGGATGCGAGGTGGGATCGTGGCTGCGTGGCTATGCCAGGACACTGCTTCGCGTGGGGAGAACCGAGGGGGAACGCTGGGAGTGATGGGGCTGGGCTGGAGCATCTCGGGGATGCAGATGCTGCGGCAGAGGAGAGGGGACAGCCTTGCTGAGCTGAGCCTGTCACCGTGTGAAATTCGCACTCCTCTGGCCGTGTGAACCCACAGGCTGCATCGCCAACAAATAGCTGGGGAGGAAAATAAGGTCTTTTAAAGAGCATTTTTTATCCTCTGCGGGTTCGTAAGAATGGCCCCGGCGGGTGGGAGGGAGGGAGGGAGGCAGAGGGGTGGCGTGATATGCAGATGTCTGTGTCACTGCACAGCCTCCCAGCCTGGCAGCTCACAATTCCTGCTTCAGGGGACACACACAGGATTTGTTCTGGGGAGACAGAGAGCAGGAGACGTGCGTGTGTGTAGTTACTTGGGGTTTATGGCTGAGGAAGACATGGGAATTAGCGCTGCCCCCACCCCCACAGTCCCACACCTGCCGCCCGCAGAAGGCATATCCAAGTTCTAGTTCCTTCTGTATTATAGGATAAGCCCTGATAGGGTCTCTCTTAAACAGATGGCAAGGGAAATTCACTCCTGCCATTCTTCCAAGGGTGCACTGGTGGACTCGGAGCAGCCCCTGCCCTTTGTGCTGACTGGAGGGGAAGGGGAAGCCAGTCTCCAAAGCGCAAGCAAAGTGCTGGGAAAGGAAACTCATTTTTGCAAAGCTGGGCCAAAACCAAAGGATTTTTATAGCATACAAATGTTACCTACAGCTATTTATACACCCTCCTCAGAGGCTATTTATACCCTCTCCCTGCTTTTGTGCTGCTGGCTGGAGAATATCCTTCTATTAGATGTTTTCGGCAGCGTGGGATGTTTTTCAGCCGTCGTCCGACTGCAGGGCCGTACGTTTCCAACACTGTTCCTGGAAGAAGAGGGCAGTTCATGGGCTGCAGCCACTGCCATGGCTGTGAAAGCTGGGTTTGCATCGTGCATGCCAGTCTGAGTTGCTGCAGTTGTGGGGAGAAGGAGATGAACATGCCTGACCATAGTGGTGTTAATGAAAGCGATCAGTTCCTGCAGCTGGAGGAGGGGGCTCATTGCATCAAGGGTCAGGAGTAAGTTTTCCCCCGTTTCCCACATTGTGCAGTCGATCAGGAGCAGTGTAAGGTTATTTTATTGTTTCCAGGAGCGCCGGACCCAGGCTCCCTGCGGGAGGTCGCATGCTTGGCTTGCTGCATCATTGATCCAGCCTGCCAGAGAAATTCTTTATTCCTCTTAAATGTGGACTTGCGCTTAGAAAGCAAACAATCCTTTAACATTTCTGAGGCTGAAAGCAGCAAAACGAGTGGCTTTTGTCATCAGGGATGCTGTCTTTTCTGATCGCTCTGGGAATCCAAGGGAATGTGCTACCCAACAAAGAGCAATTTTGTTAAAAAAAAAAACGGGGAAAAGAGAAGGGATTGCAGCTTCCCGTGCTCTGGATAATTGGGGCTGTCTCCTCTGCAGCTACATGGCACATTGTGACTGGGTTTGGAAGCTGAATGGTTTTCAGGTTTCCCTGATTCACACCGTGAAGTTTGGTCTCTGCTGGCCAGCTCTGGTGTGCTGAGTTTGGCAGCCACCTCCATTGCAGTCGTGGATATTTGCTTATGGCAGATCAACAAAAATAACTGCACTGCCTTTGGAAAAACACAGTGTCCCATTAAAACACAGGCATCGCCTCCAAGATGGGGTTTGTTTTTAGAAATGCTGAAGTAATGGCTTTTTGCAGGAGGCTTTTCCCGGAGGAGCCTCTGGGAGCAGAGCCTGGTTTACCTCGATCTCCTGCTGTTGAATTTTGCATTCCTGCAGCTGAAGTTACCTGTGGCACTGCCCTGTATTTCCAAGGTGTTTTGGTGATGCTCTGTGGGACATGGTGGGTCTTCCCTCTGCCTCGTGACCGCTGCAGGGCTGTGGTGAGGAGGGAGAGGTGCTCCCAGGTGGCTCCTGAGCTTTTCCAACGCTGATGGGGCCAGGACGCCTCTGCTGCCGCTTTTTGAGTAGCATGAAATTGGGTGATAAATAGCACTTCCTTCAGGTTGGTGCTTGTTTTTCCCTATCCCAAGCTGAACTTTTCCAGGGTTGCCTGCAAGTTCTCTGTGCCTGGACTCTTATTCCCGGTCCCTGCAAGAGCCGTCACCGTCAGACGGGGAGATGTGGGCTCATGGGCAGTGTCTGTAAATCCTCTGCTTCTCCCTTCCCCTCACTACTGCTCTCGTCCCTTTTTCCACAACCACAACCAGAAGATGACTTTTTATCATTATTTTGTGCAGAAAGAGCCTCCTGACTCCTCCTGAACCCGTGAATGGATTTCTCAACCTCCAGCCATCCGAGGTGTAAATGAGATGGGAGCGGGGGCTTCACACGAATCCCACCTTCCTGCCTGCAGCCCGCTCCCTGCCTGCTTCACTTGACATTTTTCTGCCCTAGCAGGGATGATTTTTTGATAAATCCCCCCCCAAACTTGCTAATTCTTACCACCACTAAGCCAGCACTGCCGTCGGCACTGGGAGGTGCGGGCGCTGTGTGGCACGAGGGGCAGGGACCCCCAAATTCCGAACCGTCGTGATTGACTGTGCAGCTTGGGCAAAGTGCATTTGTTGCCTTGGAAACAAATAGCAGCAGTGAACAACTCAATGAAATTTATGGAATCAACTTCAATAAATCTTGATGATAAATGTGCAAAAACATACCCAATTTGATGAAGATCTACACTATGCAGATGTGAAGGATGGTAGTAAGTTATATAACAGCTTCAGCGACAATTTTGGGCTGCCACGGTCGTGTTCCTATAATATGGGCTTTTTTTGTTGTTTTTTTTTTTCTGAGGAAGCTGTCTGTTTCTTTTCATAGATATGGCATTTAATTTTAATTTCCAGGGTATCTTTAAGTTTAATTGGCATGCTGGATGATTACAGTGGGTTGTTTTGTCTTTTGCAGAGCCTGATTCATATCGAACTCGGGATAAAAATAAAATTGAGAGCGGTGGCAATCCAAGGGAGCACAGAGTGCCATGTCGCCCACCTCCAAGAAGGGTGCAAAATTTCACAAATTAATTAAAGCAGTTATGTAGGACATCTCCCTAATTCGTTGTAACAGCCTGTGCGTGTCACAGATGAGGACAGGTCAGTGATTTTATAGTTACAGCCAAGCTCTGCAGCAGATTTTATTCTCGTGTGGAAAGGTCTCCATCTTCACCTGTGCATAGGAGTGGGGTGGGTTTATTGTATCTCAGGTGGTGATATTTTCTAAAACTGATACTTTTTGTTCCTGGTTTGACCTGTGCATCGATGAGGTTTCAGGAATATCAGTGGGCTTGTCTGGAGACTACTCTGTAAACCTTTAACACAGCCCTTAATGCAACTCGATGTTCTCCATTAGTTCCTTTGCCTCTTCTCCTCACAGGCTCTTATTTTCACGATTTTCTGCTAGGTCAGGAAGCACTGGGAATATTTATTTCTTCCTTTCACGGGACTTTGGGCCACAGTTTTGCACTTGCAGCTGTGGTGGAGGGGCTCGTGGGCGCTGCCTGGGGCAGTGTTGCTCACTCCCTCCCTCCCCTCCTGTGGTTTCTGCTTCATCCACCCTGTGCAAACCTGGGGGTCCCATGGCTGGGACTCACACCCAAGCCTGGCCTGATGAGCAGAGGTGTTGTAGAGTCACAGAGGGGTTTGGGCTGGAAGGGACATTAAAGCTCATTTTGTTCCACCTCCCTCCCAGGGACAGGGACACCTTCCACTAGCCCAGGTTGCTCCAAGCCCCATCCAACCTGGCCTTGCACATGTCCAGGGATGGGGCAGCCACAGCTTCTCTGGGCAACTTGTGCCAGGGCCTCCTCACTCTCACAGGGAGGAATTCCTTCCCAGTATCCCATCTAACCCTGCCCCCTATTCCCCCTTGTGCAGAGTACCTCTCTTGCAGTCCCCTTAGGTACCACAAGGGCCTGTAACGACTTTATCATCCTTAGGACTTGCTTCCCAGTATCTTAAGCCAGTTTCTCTGCAGAGGCACTTTTTTCTCCCACTGTGTCTGGTGGGTACTTTGGTTTTGATGAATATTGGAGGTCTGCGAGATGGACTGGTCATGTTTTAACCTTGGCCCTCCCTGTTCCTCCCCTTACAACCCTTTCATCTTCTTGGCTTACTCCCGGAATGACATGTTTCTGAACACAAAGGCTTCGTGTTGGTGCTGCCCTGGGACTGTGGGTGAGTGACAATTCCTGGCTGTAAGGCAGATCCTGCTCCTGCCTCGGCACCTGGATTGCTGCCATTGTTCAGCTGCTCCAGTTTGCCTTGTTGTGTGGATCTGCACAGATCTGTGCCGAGCCCTTGAGTTGCTCAGCACCTTCCAGCCCCCAAAGTCAGGGTTTCCCCGTGGCAGCCCTGCTGTGTTAAATGGATCAGGGAAATCCCGAGGGATGTTGAGTATCTTGCCTGCAAATCATCCCAGCTCTGCTCTGGTACCCGAGCTTGGAATGCGGTTCCTCAGACCTGGCGCTTGCCCGGGGCTCTTCATGATGGGTTTTAATTAATTTAATGCTGGGTGTCTTCCTGAGCTTGGCTGGGATCAAAATCCGAGTTTCCCTTAGACCCAGGTGAGGAGGGCTGGAAACACGAAGGGTTCTCCAGAAACCCCGGGCACATGGGTTGGTTTCCGAGCCCTGCTCTGATGTTTACAGAGCACCAGAGCACATACAACTGTGTAAGACAGCTTGAACTCCATTAGGAGCTAAATTTAGTGACTCACTAACTCCTTTTTGATATGTTTTTATAATTTCATTGTATTATGACACTTGGTTTTAAATTTGCATGAGTAAATGAGCCTCTCACTAAGTCAGGTAAAAAGATTTTTCACTTATCTACCATGAAATAAGACATTAAAAAAATAGTGAGAGTTGAAAGCAACGTATCCTTGACATATTTAGTTTACATTTTTTCCAACTGTGCTGACTGAACATTTCTAACCATTAATGATCCAATAAAGCTGTTTGTACCACTTTAACAGGCTAAATAATTTCACATTAGGAAGATATTTTGTAATTAATTTAGTATTTTGTGGGGGAACCCTATTTTTGGAAAATATAAATGTGCATTTAATTGCACTCACAACCTGAATTGGAAGATGCAGCGAGTGAAAACTGGCCTTTTATGGTTCACCTCCAAACAGTAAAGTCCATGGAGTAAATTAACAGGAGTGAACAACTTTAACTGGGGTTTCCATGACTCGTTCAGTAAGTTTCCTGCAGGATTGCTTAAAAATATTCCCTGGGCAGTGAAGCTCCTCCGCTTGGTGGAAGATGAGACCTCAAACCTTCTTCATCCCTGCCCTCATGGGGGTTCCACCAGCTTCTGATTCACTGACGTGGGTTTATGGTCTGGTTTTTAAAGTGTATCTGAACTTTTATTTGGGATAACCTTGATGAGACCTGAGCAATATTGGAGCCTGCACTTTAGAGATGTTTTTCCCCTCTCATTTCCAATCCAAGAAGAGGCCACCCAAGGTCCTACTGCTGGTGGGTTTTGGGGGATGGATCTGAGGAGCCTCCCTCTGTGTTGGACAGGTGATGAGCAGCAAGGAGATGGCACCAATGCTCCTTCAGTGCTCATGTGGAGGTGAAAGTTCCTCTGTTAATTATCCAGCTTTTTGGCTCTCCTCATCTCTCTGGACATCACTGGCTTTAATTTTTTTCTGTGTTATTGATATTTTTTCTTCCCCCCCCCGTTTCATTAATAGTGACAGATGCTTTTAATTAAAAAGACGAGACAAAACAAAATCCTGAGTAAAACAAAAAGAGAATATTCTAATTTGGCGTGACATTATGAGGCAGGATGGCTCCTGGCATGCAAGGTACGGAAAAGGTCATCTTCCACAGCTCCAGCCTTTTGCAACAGTGGAATTAAGTTCAAACTCAGGCTGGTTTTGAAGTCTTAAGTCTCTCCAGGGATTCCTTTCATAACATCTTCGAACTGGATAACACTACAGTAAATGAAATACACTGCACTGGATTAAAGGGTTATTTCCCCTGTGTGTCGAGCTGACACAGAATCCCAACCCTCAGGTTGCCTCTGAGTTGTCTCTATCTGCTGATCCCCTCTCTGCTTTACATAACAGCTCTCGGAGTTTTTGCAGGGAAAGTTTTGCCGTTATTTATTCGGCGCTCGGCGTACGCGGAACAATTTTATGCAGCGAGGAACCAAAATAAAGCAACTAAACAGGAAGAAATTTAATGGGCTTCGAAATGCGAGGGAAGCAATGCAGGGAAGAGTGGAGCTGCCTCTTCAGGTCTGTTCTGCTGCTCTGTAATTTATACCAAAATACAAACTATCGCTGGCTCTCTGCATTGCCGCTCGTACATCCAGCAGCACAGAGCCTGCAGTAACAAGGGGGATGATCTGCGCTACCGTGCTCTTATCTGACTGTACCAACAGCTAAAATTTGTGAGGGATCATTTGCAGTGTGGTTTGTTGTAGAGCAAACGTTCGTTTCGCCTTTGAGCCTGGCCTCTGCTGCAGCTCGCGCAGGTTGCGTCGAGTGCCGGGTGTCCGAACCGCTGCCGTCTGTGCTGGGCTCCAGGGCACGTCCTGCCCCTCCACCCCGGGCAGGAGATGAGTGCCTTTGAACATCAGAGCGCTGGATCCTCCAGCTCCGTTGTGCTGGGTGGCCTGGTGGTCCTGGGGAAGGCGTTGGCTCCAAGCTTGGGATGGCAAATTGCATTGGATGTTTATTGAACCCACTCTGGAACTGGAGGAATTGTCTCGGTCCTTTGTTTTCCCCCACCCAAACACCAATCAGAGGTTGCTCTGAAAGCACAGGAAGCCTGTGAAACGCAAACTCTGTGAGACACCTTTTTTGACAGTAAAAAAGAAGACAACTATTTCTTCTCCCTCTCTGCCCCCTCCGTTTTATTTTATCCAAGGTGGTCCAATGCTGGCTGGATCAGATGGAAAACTGAAGTTTTCCATTTGAAACAGGGCGCTGTGCTCTGTGTGTCCCTGTGTACCTCTGGGTTCTGTTCTCTGTGCTGAATCTCTTCTGCCTTCGTGGCTCAATATCCTCCTGCACCGTGTTTTTCTCTGGATGTGCTTATGGATACCACTGGAACAACCACTGCTCCTCTCAACCAACGCCACACCCCTCTCCTGAGAGCTGATGGGATGGGTGGGGGCTGCTGCTCTTCCCAAGGATGGGGAGATGCCTTCTTTCCTCTCCCTGGTCGTACTTCTGCTGCGCAAGTTGCAAACATTGTTTGCCTCCATTAGCTTTTGGGATGAGGTGCTGGGACCTGCACGCTGACCTGGGGCTCTGTGGGAGGTGTCCAGCAGGATTTGTCCGTGCTGACAGGTTTCTGCTGGCGAGCTCCTCGAGGACGTGTCCCTACGGGCATCAGGTTCCTCTGTTTCCAAGTGTTATTCACAATTAAACACCCACACACATTAAATACCTGTGGGGAACGATAGTTTGGGGTTTCTACTGTCTGTGAGTAATTAAAATCAATGACATTTTTAGATTTGCTTCTAACTGAACAAGCTGGGAGGAGAAGCAGGGGCAGGGAGTTGCCTGTGCAGCTTTTCTGGCAGGTGCCCACACGCTCCCACACCGTGGCCTCCAGGAGGGTCAGTGTCTTTCCAGCGGGTCCAAAATCTCTCTGGAAAAAGCTGGGACATACTGAAAATAAGCTCTGAGCTTTAGCACTTCCTCCAGATTATTTCTTCAAGTATTTAAAAATATATTTTATAGCACTAAAATAAATGTTAATGAGTCTGCATTGCTTAGGGCTAACAATAGTATTTCTATTTTGATCCAGCAGCCTGGCAGGGTGTTTGGTGATGGAGGGGCTGGATGTGGAGGCCTGGCTGTTTCGTTCTGACTTGGTCCTTGATGTCTTGAGCAGTTTTATTCTCTTGTGCTTTACTAGCCCTGTTCTGCTAAATAGCAGTGAAAAGCTTCCTTGCTTTGTTAAAGTGCCTGGGATTTATCAAAGGCCTCTGGGCAAGTGTTAAATGCTGAGCTGGGTATAAAAAGTGTTTTTTAGTGTTATGTTTATGCCTCTTCAATGTTAGCATGTATTTTAATATACTCCTTGAGGTGACCTTTGTGATTTTCCAACCAGAGACAGTCTCCTTGACTCAAGGATTTGGTTTTTTTCCACTACCTGCCATGGCATCTCTGAAGTAATTGTGTATATATGCTTTTTAGGGGTGTTTTTGGTGTTTGGGCTGGGGCTCACAGTGCTGGAGGCGCCAGTTGCATCCAGAGGATGGGAGAGTTGCCATGAGAAAAATAATAGCATGGAAGTCAGTTCCTCATCTTGGTTCTTTTCCTCAGTTACAATGAAACAACATTTAAAGATCCCGGGCTGCCACGTGAGATGGACAGGGATTTGGGGAGGCACCCCAAGACTTAAAGAGTCAGCCTGCACAGGAGCAGGGCACGAGGTGTAGGAGGAAATGGGATGGCAGGAATTCAGCCTTGGCACGGAGTCAGAGGCAGCAGCCCTGCTCGGAGCAGCTGCGCACCCGCGGCTGCGGGAGGCCAAATGGTTTGTTTGTCTGTTTACATGGATGTGTGGGGCTGTGGAGGGGAAAACCACTTACCAGAAATTCTTGCTATTAAAGCAGATGGTAGGAGATTAATCTGTTTTTTAGGGGGGTGCTTGCTGGTACAGTGACCAAATTATTAATCCCTTCCCGTGCTAGGAGTCCTCCCATCATTCCAGGGGATGAGCGCATTGTGTCTGCTGAAACTCGGCCCCTTCCTTGCTTTCCCACAAGCTGATGTGGTATTTTGGGAAGCAGAAGAGCGTTTGTCAGGGCTGTTGCTGCAGTTTCTCTCTACCCGTGGTGCTTCCACGCTGCTCAAGCCCTTTCCAGTGCTCCCATGGCAGTTCCATGGGCCTCCTGCAAACCAGCAGCAGCCCCTTTGCTGCTGCTCAGATGCTGGTTGTTATCCCAGATTTCCTTTTTTCTCCTTCCATTTTAGAAATTGCTCTTTTTTTCCCCCTTGCCGTATCACTGACAGCCACATTCTCCTTGACAGTTGTGATATTTGTATGTGTGCATAAAAACAGTAGGAAGCATTTATGTAGGTGTCACTAATTTAATTTAATATAATCTGATCTGTATGTATAGAGGGGACTGTTCTGACTGAAACACTTCTCTTTATTTTGCAGTCTTCATCGTCATCAAATACAACTCCTTTCATTCCCCTCTTCCGTTCACCTACCCAAAGACCAAATCTGGAAATAGTAACCAAAAGAGAAGCCCACGTCACACACAGAGCAGGGAAAGGTTGAAATAACTGAAGGGTAAGTAATTTTTTTCACCTTTTTTCTGTGTGCAAAGCCACAGTAGTAAGTGCAGGACTGTGTAAAGAAGCTGTCAAGCACATGCACAGCTGCTTTGTGTGCAAAGTGGGAAAAAAATTACTGAAATGCTGATTTGGTGGTGAAAGAAAGGTATTGCAGGTGAGACAGTGCCCGGAACGGCAGCGTGCCGGCGGTTTGGAGTGTTGGTACTGGCACTTTGGAATATTGGTACTGGTTCTTCTCAGCCTGGATCCGTCTCTGCTCCTGCCTGGGTGGGAGCAGCAGCTCTGCACAGGTTGGGGGGCTTGGCATGGCTTTGGCTGGTCTGAAGGAGCTTCCCAGCTGAGCAGGAGCTGGGAGATCGGAGTCTCCTGCTGTTGAAGAGCTCTTGTGTCATTTCCTTCTCTCTCTCCCCCACTCCAGCCTCTCTCAGCTGGGCCGGTGATCCGCGTGCGTGGGGCAGGATGTTTTGCCTCGCTGTTGATTCCTGCAGTCCCTCGGTTCTGGGGGGCTCCACGAGCTTTTCCTGGAGAGCAACCTGGCGGTGCCTGTGCCAGGATTTTCTGAAGGAAGGCGTTGGTGGGGGCTGGAGGAGGGACAAACCCGCCCGAAGGAGCGGGGACGGCCTCTTGGGGGAAATGTTTGTCTTAAGGCTTTTCTTTTGCTGCGAGGGTGGCGAATAAAATAGGAGGAGATGGAAAATCAGCTTTTGTGAAATTCAGAACCCTGGCTGAAGCATTAGTAAGCTCCAAATGTTAGGGAATGCATTTTCCCACCCCATTCCCAGCTCCGTGCTTGCATATATTGCATTTCCACACGTGTTCCTGAGTAGATGGACAGGATATGCCTTTGCTTACATGTGAGATCTTCTCTTTAAACATCTGGATTTTCTGGTTTATTGCTGCTGGGGGGGTTTTTTCCTTACCCCTGCAGTGTTTGTTCATGCAAAATTCATATCTGGGAAGGGCATCTTAAATCCCTGCTTCTGAGTCAAAAAGGGAAAGTATGGAAGTGAAAAGAGAGATTGTATCATTTAAGAAATATGATTCATGAATTAATCCTCGTCTGCTCCACCATCTGTGGCGTGTGTTTCAATACAAAAATCCTCGGTTATATCTCTTTAAAAAGCTTTCTTCTTGCTGACTGCCTGAGTTTGCTGCGGCATTAACGGGGAATTAGCTTCTTTTGGAGGAGGTTTTTCTTCCCAGACTGGACAGGCTGCCCCAACCTGTGTCCAAGCTGTAGGTCGTTGAGGGGGACGCAGAGCTTTGTTTTTTTGGGGCTGCCAGCTCTCTGTGTAATGCCATGAGCTTGACATGCAGGGAGAGCCTGTGCATGCACGGCTGCTTTTTGCTGTGGAAGCGTGGATGGATCTCCCACCATGGAGGGCACGGAGCAGGATACGGGCAGTGATGGCAGGAGGTGCAGGCAGCCATTAGATCCCTCTGCAAAAACAAGTGGCTGTTTCCAAAAATGGGCTGGGAGTGTGTTTTGTACTTGATGCTCCAGGAAGTAAAGGTAGTCCCCATCTCCTGCTTCCTAGTGATGTTTATGTAATCCCTTTGTAGATATGAAGAAGGGGAAGGTTGCCCATCATTGCCCCAAAAGAGAAGCTGTCACAATTTGTGCCTCCATGAGAAATGGGGAATGAAAGGGCACTGGAGTTTTTGGGGGTGACCTGAGAAGAGTCTCCTTTTTCTGATTTGGTTTTTTGAATTGTTTTCTAGCTTTTTGCAGGGAACAGCTTCCCTTTTTAAACATATTTCTCAGGTTCCTGTTCCTGAAGCAGTGCATCTGGTTTGCTGCTGGGGTCAGACCCGAGATGTGTGAGCCCTTTTCCTCCTTCCTGGACAGTCCCCAAAGCAGGTCAACATTTCCACACCTGGATCCACCATCAGTCCCTTTCCTGGAGAGCTCCCAGGCTGCGGTACCGCTGATGGCCGGAGGTTATCCGGGAGCTCAGTACCACGCTGAAATACCACGCGTTTATTGCCGTTCCATTCATCCTGTTTTCACGCCTTTCTGCCTCCCTGACTCACTGCCACGCGGCCTCTGCTGTGGGAACACCCACTGGACAGGATGGGAGTGTGGCAGAGCTCTGGCGGTTGTTTTTTTTTTTAATTGAGCATTTAAAGTCAGGGCTGGGAAAGTCTTTTGCTGGAAGCAGGAATAAAGTGTTTAAATGAAGGGGGATGTGGGGGATGCTCTGCCCCTCAGCCACGTGCTGAGCTCTCTTAGGCTCTCGCACGGTCCCTAAGGAATGATTTCCTATTCCTCTCTGTTATCGCAAATCCCTTTCTGCCCACTCACTGGGCATGACTTGAAAAGTAAACTCCAGTATCCCAACACTACTGTAAATAGCTATGTCTTCAGGGAAAATGGCATCAGCAACTGTTTAGCCCAAATTGGAGTTCAGCTGAATTACATCCCTATCCCAGCAATAGGACCTGAGGGAATGGCTGGAGCTGTGCCAGGGCAGGCTCAGGGTGGATCTCAGGAAAAGCTTCTTCCTCCAAAGGGTGGTTGGCACTGCCCAGGCTCCCCAGGGCAGTGGGCACAGCCCCAAGGCTGCCAGAGCTCCAGGAGGGGTTGGATGATCCTCTCAGGGACAGGGGGGGATTGTTGGGTGTCTGTGCAGGGCCAGGAGTTGGACTGGATGATCCTGGGGGTCCCTTCCAGCTCAGGATGTTCTCTGATTCTCTGATACACTGCATGGAAAATGCTAACCAGGATGGGCACCCACCTTTCTGTCCACCTCACCCCCCAGACACACCTTGTCTGTACAGCTTTTGCCAGGAACTCTGGCTCATTTCTTATATGCTTTTACAGTATTTTGCAGTTTTGCTTGTTACTTAAATTGCTTCAATCATATTTTTTTAGTGAGAGTTTCTAGGCTTGTTTGCCATTTTTTATCTGCTCTGTGCTACAGTCTGGGTTAGTCTGAGAAGCAGAGATTGTTTCCTGGGGTCTCTTGTGCAAACTTGCACCTCAGTCAGGTGTGTGCTGGTCCTTCCTGTGCCAATGACAGCAGCAATCACATGGCCAAGGTCTCCATAAGATGAGGATTGTGGACTTTGTTCCTTCAGAAGGTCCTGTGCTTATTTACATGGCCAGCATTAGCATTTTGCAGAATTTTGAGCCCCCACAAGAGCTCTGCTGGTAAAAAAACCCAACCAAACCGACGAGAGGTAAAACAAATTCTGTCAAAAACGGGAGACAGAAGCAGTCCAAGCATTTTGACAAGCAGATCCCATTAGCCATAGGTTTTGCTTTTTCTTTTAAACTTTGCCTAAAAATCAGCAGTTTGTACTTCAAAAAAAAAAAAAGACATTTATGCTCAGCGTAAACATGTTTTATTTCTACCACAGAAGGGGGGTTGTAAATGAGGGGTCTGGGAGATTCCCCCAGCTTCTCCTCCCTGCCTTTGCAGGATGCCCTGCTCACCGAGGGTCCCTGGGAGGGTGGCAGTGCTGGTGGAGAGGATACATGACTTTCCTCCAAGGTTTCCTGTGGGCAGCTCGTGGGGAGAGAGACAAGCATCAGTTCCCCCTCTATTCTTTAGGACCCCAGTGAAACAGCTGCTTGTTTCTCCTCAACAATTATGCCAAGACGGAAATTGGCTCATGTCTGTACGGACTTTTTTGGATGGGGAAAATTCAGCGGTAATAGCTGGAAAAATAATATGGGCTATGAGATAATAGATGCCTAAGGGATAAAATTAAGCAGTATTTTACAACCAAGGAAGAGGGTTTGACAATAAATAGTTTGCCTTTGACTTCCTTTTTGTTTGCCAGAGGAGTGATGTCGTTTTGGAGAGATTGTCCTGGGCTGTATTTTCCAAAACAGACATAGGAAAATAGGGAAGGTGTGGGGGTTTTTCAC
Source organism: Lophotriccus pileatus (assembly GCA_035583135.1). Taxonomy (NCBI): domain Eukaryota; kingdom Metazoa; phylum Chordata; class Aves; order Passeriformes; family Tyrannidae; genus Lophotriccus; species Lophotriccus pileatus. The sequence goes on from JAWWES010000150.1 coordinate 17,710,928, forward strand.
TCCTCCTGGGAAGGCTGGTGCCAGGGCCAGGGTGCAGCTTGTTGGCACCAATGGCACGTTGGCTGTGACAGGCATGTGACACTGGAGCTTCCTATGGGAAATCCCAGCAGTGCAGGGGGTATTTGGAAGAGAACAGCGAGGTTTGCCAAGCAAAGGGGGAACAGGATTGGTTTTAAATTCCACAGGGAGCCCAGAGAGCTCAGGAAGGGGAGGTGCCGTGTTTGGCACCCCAGCAGGGTCCCAGAGGAGTTTAGTCCTGATCTCCCTGTGTTCTTGTCTCGCTGCTTGGCTTCCTTGGGCTGTGCAGAAGCCCATTCCCAGTAATGCCACGACAGTGGGATTTGGTTTTGTTCTGCTGTCCCTCCACGTGTGCTTTTCCGCAGCAACTCTGTGAGCACCTCGCTACAGGGGTCGTGTGGAAATGCTGTTTTCTCCATTTTGGGAGGCTCATACCATTGTCCTCTTCCACTCCTGCACAGGGAATATGCCAGCTGGGCTGGGAAGATGCCCTGGTTGCCTCCTGGTGCCGGTGGTGAACATTCCGGAGAGTGCAGGGCTCACATTCCACTCCAAGGGCAGCGTCACGGGCAGGACTTGCTCATCTTCACTTTGCAGGGAATAAAAGCACAGTTCAGACAGAGCTGCAAACCCTAATCCACCTTCCTGGAGATGGATTTGGGTGCAGCAGGCTGAGATATGAGGTCTTTAGCCCGGGCCGGCTGCTAACAGCTTTTAATTTCCCAAACCTCCGGGAAAGCCTCCCTGCCGGGTGGGGGGCTTTCCTCAGCACGGGTGGGATGTGGGACAGCCCCAAGGTGCCGAGTGCTGGCCGTCCCCACGGGCTGAGGGGGGGCTCAGGGCGCTCAGCACCTCTGACAACGAGGCCAAACTCTCGTGCTTCCAAGACGGAATCATTAAGTCGCTGTTGCATTAAGACTCTGTTTTTATTCATGGAGTGTAATGTGATTCATTTGCCCTTTTGCTCTCGTGTTGAGAAGGCAGTCATCTCGTATGCATCGCTGGCTGCAGGCAGAGCTCTGGTTATTTATTATTTTTAGGGTTTGGGGATGTGAGGGAGCAGACATTTTCATCATGTGCGGAGTGGCCGCAGAGTCAAGACTCGTCTGGTTTTTTTGATGGCTGCAGAAGCCAGTGCTGGCCACACTCTCCCAGCCCTGGTTGGGAGCATTTACCTGAGCTCAGCTGTCCTTCTCCAAGCCTCAGGATCCTTTATCCTGCTCCAGCCTCTGTGCCAGGGCAGCAGTGGAGCCCCTGCCCCTCGCCCAGGGCCTGGGCTGGGGGCACGAGGGACACACTGGGGTTTGTTGCTGAGCTCTGGGGGAACAGCATCCTTTGGTGTCCCAGTGACATCCAGTCCCCACCAGCTCCTCTCAGAGGAGGGGGTTAAGCCATTTGCTGGGGAACACTAAGTGCCTCAGAACCCAAACCCTGGGCTTATGGATGTGGCAGAGGATCCTGCTGATCCTTGGTAGGATGTAGGATGGGACCCCACTCTGCTTGATGAGCTGATTAAAAATGGGTGAAGGAGACTGGGGGTCCTCACCACTGCTTGTTGCAATTAACTGCAGCCAAGGGAAATTACTCTTCCTTGGAGTTAAAAGAAAAAAGGCACCAAGCAAGAAAAGAGTACAGAACACCAAAGAATGGAAAAAATACAATTATTTTAAATGTTAGCGTGGGGAGCATTAGGTAAGCCACTAATTCCAGAAGAATGATGATGATTAAACTAGTTGGAATTACTGCCTTTGGTAGTGGGACAGGCCTGGAGCAGTTCAGCTCCTTGTGTTGGATCTCCACCTGCGAAACAAGAAGTAAATTCCTCTCCAGCCCCAACTGTCCTGGGCAGCCCTTTTTAAGCCCAAAGCTCTGAACTCCTGTCTTGCTGTCAGATTCCAAGCAGTCCCACTGCAGGGCACAGTGACCATCTCAAAGTCTTCAGGTGACCCTGGATCTGTGACACTGCGGGGTCACAGTGTGTGTACAAATCAATAAGGCAGATTTTAGAAGCAAAGGACAGGAGGAGGAGGAGAGGTAACTGCATGTGTTTCTTTTCTTTTTTGCCTTGTCCTTTTCTTCCCCCCTTATTTTTTTTTTTGCCCTCCTCCCATACAGTTCACAGCCCAAATCCATGCTGGGAAGGACCCACTAACTACAGCAGCAGGAAACAAGGGCTGAGGCAAAGGTGAGAGGGGAGGCTGGGCGCTTAATTTGATGATTTTCCTAGGCATTGTCGATGGGGAGGCATAAGAAAGGGTCAGGTGTGGATAAAGATAAGGAGAAAGGGTTTTCTGGAGAGCTTGGAGCCGGGAGCTGTTTGGGAAGGGGAGGTTTTCAGCCTCCAAGGATTTGGGTAGACAAAAGAGGAGAGGCGCCGTGGAAGCGGGAGGTAATAATGCCGACCTTCTCCGCTCTTTGTTTGCAACCAAGAAATGCACAAATCGCTGCTGATATTGCTGAGTGCTTTCCTGCTGCTTTGTGGCTTGATTTGGAGCTGCAGCCGTTCTGAGCCTGGTTCCTGACTTACAAAAAAAAAGAAGAGAAAAAAAGGAAGCAAATCCTGGCTGACGGAATGGGAATCGTCCCCTCCACGGAGCCCTCCGGGAGGACCCCGCCACCAACACCTTCACCTGACGTCACGCCTAAGATGCTGGTTGGGCTGGGGACAGATTAATGCCTTTTGGAGAGCTCTAGAAAGGTCAGAAACAGAAAAGAAGCTCTAATAGCAGTGTAGCAACCAGCCGGCTGCACCGGGTTTCATTTTACTGCCATAGTAACACCATGAGCCTCGGTGTTAGTACCGTGCCCACTGAATGCCATCCCCCCCTCCTTTTGTCAAGAGACAAGCCCATAAGAAGGTGTTTTCTTCCTGAAGGATTTCTCCAAGGCAGTATTGGGCTTTTTGGAGGATTCAGTCCTCGTACCCAGAGATGTAAGGTGGGTGATTTACAAGGCACTGTGCAAATGCCAAATTGTTAGGCAGAACTGCTGCTGATTTAGAAGGCAGTTAATGCTCTGAATGTGCCAAGTGCCAGTAGAGTGTTTCTACAGATGGAATAACTGGAAATATTGGAGAGATTCCAAAGGTTTAATCAAATTCAACCAGTTTTTTTTTTTTTCTTTTTCTCTTTTTCTTTTTTTTTAAACTGCAGAATTCTCTGAGGGATGAGGGTTGAAATAGTAGATTATTCCATTGCTTTTAGTACCACAGGGGAGGTTTTCACAGATGAACATAAAATACAGACTTTGGAGCAAACACATAAGTGGGTCTATAAACGAAGGCCGGAGCAGCAATGCCGTGAAATCCTGGACCAATGTAGGGAGCATCTTAGATTCCCTGGCAAGAGGCTCCTTGGAAGCAGAACAACGGGTTTTCAGTCATGCAGCACAAAGAAAAGTGGCAGCCACAGAGTCCCAGGTCCAGTTCTGCTGGACCCGGGCAGGTTTCGGTGGGATTCTGGGCACGAGGACCCTTTCCACGGCTCGCTGTGCAGTGCCGGGGTTGTGCATATGTTTCTGCACAGATGCACACCTTCCTCTAGTCTTGTTGACAGCCTTTCCAAGGCTTCTTATTTAGCCAGACCATATGTGCCTGGGCATGGAGATAGTGGGATGTGGAAAGAGCATCGCGTTATCCCGGGGCTGCGGGAGCGGTTCTGAGCGCGTGTTGCCCGTGCAGAGCTCCCGACGCTGCGGCCGTCGGACACCGCCGTGCCCCTCGTTTGTCAGAACCGGCTCCCAGCAAGCCACTTTCCTTTGTTCCATCCCCACATCAGCCCTCCCCTTTGTCCACTCCTTAAATACTCCTCCAAAGTGTGGGTGGAGGCCACCAGGGAGAGGGAACGCCGTGTCTGCAGGTGAAGCGTTGCTGCTGAAGGGACGTGAGACCAAGCTGGAGAAGGGGTTGGAAATTTTTCTGTAGAGCCCATCCCCATTGCTTGGAGGAGGGTTTTGTTTGGGGGCAAGGTGGCAGAGCCCTCAGGGTGTGGGCTGGCAGGCAGGGCTGTCCCAGCAGCTGGAGCTTTTGTCTTGCTGGGTGGTTTTTTTTGTGTGTGATGTTTCTCCAACAGCATTTTCGGTTTTTGAAGAGGGCCCGATTGGATCTGTGGATCCATCATTTATTTATTTTCTTTTTGTAAGAGAAGGAGAGTTTCCTGCTTTTCCTGGAGTGTTTGGTATTGATCCTCTGTGGAGTTGGGGACCGTCCCCCTCTGAGGCATTGCCGTACTCCCTGCACAGACCCCCATGGCGCTCTGGGCAGGATTTCTCACGGAATAAATTGCTCCAAAGCTATCAGCCTCAGTGCCACAGTCTGCTGCTCCTGCTTTCCTGCCCCCACCTCCACCCTGCCATTGATCCAGCCTGCTCCCTGCTTGCTGCAGTCAGGGCTGCTTCTGCCACCGTGCACAAATTGCCTTAAAACTGAATTGGCGAAAACCATTTCATGAACATTCCCTCCCCTTCCTGATACTGGTCACTGTGCCAGCCGGAGCTGGGAGCTTGTAGGTGACTTTACCTGGCTGAAGGATGGGGGAAGATTCCTAGTATTTTTTTATTTTTTTTTTTGGTAATTAAAGCCAATGTGGAAATTAAAACCAGGATGATCATGGAAATCAAGTTCCTGAAGAAGCTGTTGCCTGTGGATCTGTGTCCTGGGCAGTGCAGGTGCTGCACCACCATTCTAGGTGGTGTATCCTTCTCAAACAGTGCCCTGGAGACGTAGCCTGTTGTGGCCTTTTTGGAGGTGTTAAACCCCTGTAATGCCCCGAGGCACAGGCAGGTCCACAGTGTGAAGTTCAAGATGCCCAGGAGTTTGGAGTGTATCCCTCTGAAGAACCTGGGCCTGGCAGGAAGGAGGTGAGTCCATGCCCACCTGCCTGGAGGTGTGGATGCCTCTGCTGTGGAGCTGCAGGAGCACACTGAGCCAGCGACACAGGAACTCTGTCTGTCAGACACATCCATACACACATCTGCGTGGATGCAAAGAGCTTTTGTAAAGCCTGTGGAAAGTAGTCTTGGAAATAAACAATTCTGCAGGTAGTTTCAAGTATCGCTCTGAAAGGTGTGTTTGTACAAAAGGTGGTACAGTGCTTCCAGCAGCTGGTGATGTTCTGTTGTTTCACATTCATCATCCGTCCCTCCCAAGCTCCTCTTCACTCCAAATACTCACACAAGAGCCCTTCTGAAGCAACATTTATCTCGAGTGCTGCTATATCAGGATTCATCGATCTTGTCATAAGATCATCTGCAGCGAATGGAAGCTCTGGGGGTGGAAGGGGGACACGTGCACTCTGCTCCTCTGGGCCTGTTCTTGGGGCAGGGCTTAGTTGGATCTTCCTTGTAAGGTGACCCATCCCAGAGCCTCCCCACCGTGGAGGGGCCCAGCTCAGTGTGATGATCTGTCTCCAGGAGGTGCCCAGCACCCACCTAAGCAACTACAGCAGATTTGTCCTCAGTCCCCTGACACCCTTTTAGCTGGTTTGCACATCCCTGAGTTCAGTCTCCTAGGGTTCCTCCTTCCTGCCCTTGCCCAGTGGTCCTTGGTCCTGAGGTCTCTGTACCTTTTTGTGCCTTCTGGGGAGTATCCTGGCTCTGTGTTCCCAACACTTGCACACCTGCTCGTGCTGCACTGAAAGTGCTTTGAACAGGCTCCTGCACCAATAGTTTCTGTGCCTACAGATCCTCCTTAACCTGCTCTCTAACACCTTGTCTGAAGGAACTGGTGATTTGGAGGGGCAGTAGACACATCTGGCATGATGGATTATTGAGTCTGTGCCCTTACCTTCTGACCTCCTCCCCTCTTCTCTGCTGATGGCAAATGTGATGATGCTGCCTCAAACAGAGTTTAGGATTCTGTTGTCCTGACATCTCTATGTGTTTCTTCTTTGGGGATTTCACATGTGATAATGATAATGTGAAATCTGTGGGGTTGATGGTAGTGAGGCCCTGGCACAGAGGTTGCCCAGAGAAGCTGTGGGTGTCCCACCACTGAAGTGTTCAAGGCCAAATTGGACAGGGCTTGGAGCAACCTGGGCTAGTGGAAGGTGTCCCTGCCCGTGGCAGGGCGTGGAACTGCATGGTCTTTAATGTCCCTTCCAGCCCAAACCATTCTGTGAGTCCTATATTGACAACCCTGAAGCTTACCTGGAGAACTTAACCCTGGTGGTGCAGGTTTATTGGCGCATTCTTGTTCAGGCAGGACCCCCTTCAGGTACAGACAGCAGTTTCAGCTTCTGCTGAGGTGTTGCCATTCCTGTTGTGCTGTCACACAGGAGGTGACCATGCTGCTGCTGTCTGTGTCAGGCTCAGCCCAGGCTCAGCAATAAACTATTATCTGTAAGGAAATTCTGTTTGCTCCTGCTCTGGGTCCAGATCTGAGCCAGCAGTCAGGTGCTGCTGTCAATATATTGTGGTCCCGGCCCTACTTCTCATCCTCAAACTCTTCCTTTGCATCTGTTTTTAAATGTTATTCCCCAGGAGCCTGATTTCCTCTCTCCTCCCGGGAGCAGCAGAAGCAAACTGGTACAGACAGCATTGCGTAGCCGTGGTTTCCAGCGCTGACCCCGCGTGCCACAGCCGGTGCCATCCCAGATCTGCTGACGTTTGCCCGGCTGTGTCACCCTGCCCTGGCTGGAGAGGACACGACAGGGAATGAGACGAGGCGCAGTGAAACCCACCGGCCTGAGGGGCCGTCTGAACTCGGGCAGGCTGAGCGTGCTCCTTGGTCAGGTTTTCGAAGGCAGCATCAGCAGGAGAGAGATGGAATCCCACCACCACCCCCCGAAACGAGATTATGAACCAGAGTCTCCTCTTTTGGGGGAAGAGCCACAAGGAGCAAGGTTTTGAGGCTCTCTGTCAGGTTTTCCTGTTTTCTTCAGAACATTTCTTTCAAAGGAAGTATAGAAAATATGCAGGGAATAACTGTCTCTCCTGCTCAGTACTGATTTTCTTTCTTGTCAGCTCATGGTGGTTTTTCCCCTGCCTTGAAGCTGAGCAAGGGGGGAGCATTGGGATGTCCCTGGAGCAGAGTCACCCACCAGGGACCTGCTTCTGCTCTTTGCTTCTCTCCTCCTCCTTTACACACCACGCAGTGCTCGTCCGGTGGCTCTTGGCCAGATGAAGAATTTAGTATTCAGGAAGTTGGGAAGTTTGACTGTCCTTGGTCTAATTAGTTCGTTAAGCACAGGGGAGCTCAGATCACAGTTCAAATGGCTGTAATTTGAGTGAACTTGAGACAATGGGAGAGGATTAAGTAGCAAAATTGTGTCTATTACTTTGGCCAAAAAAGTAACTATTCAATTTGAGTTGAATATTTAATTTTCAGAACGTGAGGGTTAGGTATTTATATTTATATTGGCTTGGCAGAGAGTTCATCAGCTGTAAGACTGTGCTGAGAGTTCTTCACGTGCTGAGATCAATGCTTGGAGTTCGAGCTCTACTTTCTGCAGATTCTCCTCTGAGCAAATAATTGTCCTCAACAAACAAGTGACTGGGGAAGATTTAGTTGCTTATTTTTGTAGGAGGCCTTCTTCAGTAGTCTTCTGGTCTTAAATCCCATGGCTATCCATAAAATCCGTTTTCCCAGGGAGGGGAACTGCAAGAGTCTTCCCCTTCGTTTCCCAAGCTGAGAGCTTTGCTGAAGGAGATCCACCTCCTCAAATGGGCATGGTAGAAATACAAACAGGGGTTTCAAAACCATGCAGACTGGGCTGGCTGTTCTCTCTCCCTTGGCAAGAGGTGTTGGAGTCCAGGTGTATTAGATGGAGGGGGCTGAGGCAGCCACAGCCCCACGCATGTGCTGCATCCCTGCAAGCCCTAGTGTTGTTTTCCTGTTTTTAGTGGTGTTGTGCAAGGCATGGCTGAGGGACAAAATAATTCTTTGCCTCTCTGAAATGGGTAAACGGTGCATTTTATCTTTTTTTTTTTTCTATTTTAATATTGTGTGCCTGCATCTGCTCCAGTAAGGGAAAAACAATGCTAATTGGAACATTTGAAGGGGTTTGGAGTAAAATGAGAACAAACATTACCAGGCTGAGAAATTTAAAGGGAATTTGGTCAAAATACTAGTGATAGTTTTAATCAAAATATCTGAATTTAGGGACTTGCTGCAGTGTTTTTAGTTGGCTCTGCCTTGTTGAGTGTGGTGAGAATAAAAGACAGTTGATGGCTGAAGCACCATAATGCAGAATCCAAACTCCTTGGAAGTCTGGGCAGAGATCATGTTTACCAGTGGGTTGTTTTTTTTTTTTTTCATTTTGACCGTTTTCTCCTCTAGCACAAAGGCTTGTGCTTGCTTGGTTCTCATACTGGACACCTTTAAATCAGCCAGAGAATGAAGTATGTGTTCACCAGCATTTTATTTTTAACTTCTGTGTTTGCTTCTTTCGTGAAGCCCCTTGGTAGGCAAGGGGTTAAACAGCATCCTCATGGTTCTTCCAGTTTTACCCCATCAGGGCTGTTTAAAAATTAGCTTCTCCCCACTTACAGCACTATAATTAGGATACAGGAGTTGTGGGGAATGATTTCACAAAGTGACTTGGTGTACTCGCCCGTGCACCCCAGGGAGCCAGGCAATTATGCATACATAATTCTACTCTTTGAATATTTTCTCTTTCTCTGCATAATTTCTCTCTATTCATCTTTCCAGTGTCCTTCTGAGATAAACTTAGAAGTCTCAGCTTTCAGAATTTAAAAAAAGCTCCTGTGCCTGCATGTGCACTATTTGCATTTAAACCAGCAGCCGGGACGCAGCGGAGGGGAGAGGCCAGGGAGGAGGGTGATGGAGCCTGTGGAAGGAGCAGGAGAAGCCCTTCAGTGCAGTAGCCCATCCACACTAGCTGCTGAGGGATCAGAGAGGCAGGGAATCATAACACACAATCACAGAATTGTTTAGGTTGGAAAAGCCCAATAAGACCATCAAGTCCAGCTGTTCCCCCAGCACTGCCAAGGCCACCACTAACCCACGTCCCCAAGTGCCACATCCACACGGCTGTTAAATCCTCCCAGGGGATGGGGATGTCCTGGGCAGCTGTGCCAGGGCTGGACAGCCCTTACCATGAAGAAATTTTCCTTAATATCCAGCCTAAACCTCCCTGCCCCCAGGGTTGGAGGTGCCTCAGCAGTGCCAGCACAGGGCTGGGTGCTCTCCCTGCACACAAACACTCAGGTCCAGACCTCTCCCTCTCCATGGGCACCCAGGATAGTTAGATGTGTTTTGGTTCTGCCCCCCTGTTTGTGCTGTTCTCACGGATCCTTGCAGCCCGGTGAGCAAAGCACAAGTGCGTGCCGTCATCTTCCCCCTGGTGCAGAGTCAGTTTATCTCTATAAACTTGCTGTTGACGTTATGCAATTTCTCCTGGTTGCAGTGTAGCTGTAGAGCAGCAAAGTTGTGATAAAAGACAACTTGTTGAAGGGATTCTTTGTCATACTCCTGATTCATCTACAATTCCATTTTTTCCCTAGTGCCAGGAGTGTGCTGGGGCTTTGCAATTATACCTACACTTGATGCCTGTTCCTTCTTTTTTCCTATGCCTTTCTTCCTGATTCAAGTTCCCCATTCATTCTCTCTTTCTTTTAGCTTCTTCTTCTCCTTTTTTTTTTTTATTTTATCCACCACCTTCTCAGGGCACTGAAGCTGTAACTGCTTTACTGTGGTCTGAGGAAAAGCCACTGTTCTACTTCCTGAAGAAAGCTCATTGTGTGGTGCCATGAAAAAAGGTTTAAACAACACAAGGGAATAAAGGCACCACATTCCTCTGAAAGTTTTTCTTTTCTTTTCCTTTTTTATTTTTTATTTTTTAAGGAATAATACATAAGCTGCTAGGAAAGGGCAGAAATGTCTCCTGCTTCTCTCTAGTTGTGCCTGTCAGGCTGTGAAATTCTAAGGAAACCTGCTTTTCACATGGGAGCTTGAAAGCTGGACCACCCCACCTCCAAACCTTTGCTGTTCTCTGCGTTACCCTCATAAGCCTAACAAAAAATCCTCAGATTGTTCCCAAACAGCACAGAATCAAAGCTTACAAGGCAGTAGTGTAATTACTTGCTTTCTTTTTTGGTACCAGTTTATTGCCATCTTATGTAAGACACTCCAGCACGTTCAAAGGGGCCTTTTTAGCAGCAAGAGCTCAGTTATTCCACTATCGGCAGAGTTACTGGAGCCTGGCAGCAGTACAGGGAGGAATGGGTTTGCATCCTGGCTCCACTTCTATGGAGAGGCCCTGGATGTGCCAGAGCCATCCCTGCTGGACCCCTTTCAGCCCCCAAGCCTCTGGTACATGTTGCACCCATCTGCACCACCTCCCCTCTGTGTGCATCCCTCCCTTCCTGGTCAAAAAGGCACCATTTTAAATTAATTCATTTCTTTATGTGGCTATGACTTTTTAATTCAAATTATTTAAAATTTTATGTTTATCTCCAAAATATATAATCTATGTATTTTATATTTTATGTATTTTATATATTTATATTCTTTCTGTCACAATTATATAAGATTATTAATTTTTAATTTCATTAGGGGGTGCTTATTATTATGACTGTTATTGTTGCTAATATTATCATCATCATCTTCTTTTCCATTATCATTGTCATCACCATCATTCCATTCCCTGTGGGCAGAATCTCACCCAACTGTGATGCTGCTGCCTGGGCTGAGGAGTTGTGACCCACGTGTGTCTTGGGGTCAGTGAATGAAGGGCAGTGCTGCCTCCTGGTTTGACACTGGACATCTTTATCCACAGGGATTCCCTCCACTGGAACTGTGGGAAAGAGCAAGCCTTGTCCTCTGCCCAACACGTGGCACTGGGAGGGGAAAAAAGGGGGGAAAGAGAGAATTTTGTCAGCTCTTCTCATCTCTGCTGAGCACATCCGTAATGGCATTGTGCAGTTTAGATAAAAGGGATTTAAAATTCAGATCTCTTTTCGCTGCTGAGGGCACTGATTGCTGCTGGCACTTTGCTGGTTGTGGACAGCGAATATCCATCAATCCCCCTTCCAGGTTTTGTTACTTTACCAGTGTTTTCTTTCACACTCATACAGCTGAGGGAGCTGGGGGGGCTCAGCCTGGAGAAAAGGAGGCTCAGGGGGGACCTTCTGGCTCTGCAACTCCCTG
>JAWWES010000150.1:17725494-17745382 GCA_035583135.1 Lophotriccus pileatus
GCTGTGGCTGCCCCTGGATCCCTGGAAGTGTCCAAGGCCAGGTTGGACAGGGCTTGGAGCAACCTGGGCTAGTGGAATGTGTCCCTGCTCATGGCAGGGGGTGGTATTGGATGAGCTTTAAGGTCCCTTCCAACCTAAACCATTCTGGGATTCTGTGGTTCGCTGTCAAGGGAATTTTCACTTCTCCGACTGTGTGGTGCGTAATGTGGACGTGGATACTCAGGACATTCCAAAGGCAGGCAAGACAAAGTCCCTTTTTTTATCATCACAATACTCTTTGATTAAGATCATTACAGCAACTGGTAGCAGCACGACTGGTGAGCTTGAGTTGGTATTTCTGTCTCACAGGCTGCAGCTCAGTGTTCAAGCTGTCAGCCCAGATGCAAGTTAAAAAAAATATAAAAAATAACAGAAAACCAAAAATGGTTTTCATCCATTGAGCCATTTTAGAGCTGTGTTTTTTAAAAGTAGGTTCTAACTTGCTGGGGCGTATTTTTACGGATGACACAAGATTTTCAACGAAAATCTCCTGTACATCTTCAATTTCTCTATAGCTTGTCTTGTGAGAAAATGCTCGTATGTACAAAGGGGATCTTCGATAGGGAATTGGTACCAACCACAACTACTCTTCACATACTATTTTCATTTGCCATCCAGAATGGGATTTCTGCTTATTTTGAACATCTGTCAAAAGGGGGAAACAATACAGTGTCTTGCAACTTTGCATTTTCAGGCAGATCAGCATCATTTAATGCAATGGTGACATCATGCAGGTAAATCAGACCAGGAGCCCTTCATTACTGTGGATGAATAAGGGTGGACTTGGGGGAGAAATATGAACAGATTGGATAACCAGTAAAAGATAAGGAACGTAGTGAACCCTTAAATGCTCAGAAATTTGAAGACTGGCTTAAATAATGCAATTTTAAAGGAAAATCTTGTTTGGTGTTTTTTTTATGTGCGTGCTGTTTTTTTGAGTTTCTAAGTCATACTTGGTTGATATTTTCAAGTATTTCTTAGCAGGCTGATGGGTCAGACACATACTTTTGTTTTAGGTGAGACTGTCGGGTCATCACTTGACTCCAGGAGCTCAAGCATTTGGAAAGACACCAGACAGTCAGAGCTGATCGCATTGGGTGAGCTGGAAGCACTAAATTTAGATCATTTAAAATCCTTCACTTCTGCAGGGCTGCTGGATTGTTAACTGAGGTGAAAAAAAGCCATGGAAGCGCTTTGAGTTTCAAATTGATAGCCTCCTTTTAAAGCTGAGCGTGAATCCCACGGCGCTTCACCTCCCTCCCACAATCAGATCCAAAGAGTCAGAGCAGCGCTGTCATTTTTTTTTTCCCCCAAGCTATCCAAAGAACAGATATCAGGGATCTGTTAACGAAATATTAGCAGATCCATGCCAGGAAAAAAGAGACAGTAAGAGAAATCTGTGCTGGTAGACAGGGGAGTTGCAGCAGTGACCCGACACGGCAGAGCCAATTCAACCCAGAGATCTGGTTGCTATTGAGAGAAAATATTCCTGGCTCCAAGAAAGGAGGATGAAAACCCTCTAGTACGATGGAGTTGCACCATCTGTGACACCTGCATTCAGTGACGGGCACGGGGGATAATAGGGAACGAGATTGTACAGCCAAACATGCGTCATTTACCTTGGAATAAAGAGGTTTAATTCCGAAAGGCTCTCAGCACATCTTGAGGTAAATGGGAGCCAAGGACGTTTGTCACCTGGCAGACTGAGCCGTGGAACCGGACTCATCCCAGCATGAGTAAACCTGACAGGGCTGCACAGAGAAATTTCCTGCTTGGCGTGGGCTGATGGAGCACGGTGGGTTCCTGTGGGAGACTGCCTGGATCTGGGGCATCACTGCAGAGCTGGACGGTGGATGGGTGGCCAGAGTCACCACTGTGAGCCTTTTTTGCCCAAGAGGGTGTTGAAAAAAAACGCTGTTCCTCCCCACCCTGGTTATTTGTTGTCTGGGCAGCAAATGTTGAGTGGCAGCTCATCAGCATTCCCAACACGGATGTGGGGTGAGCCCTGGGGCTCACCAGCATCCTCTGCACCCCACCCTTACCCCACTGGCTACAGCACCTGTTTTGTGGCTTATTTTGAGTACAAGAGCAACTTATGACAGGTTATCTCCGTGGTACAAGTCTCTCTGTTGAAGAAAACAGCCAGGAACTGTTTAATATTCTCAGATATTAAAGATGTTCATCTGAGCCTTGGAGCTATGCACCCTGAGCCATGTTACTCCCTTGCTTCCTTGGGTTTGGCTTTTTTCCACTGACTCACAGAATTGTTAAGGTTGGAAAAAGCCTCTGAGTTCACCAAGTCAACCAGCACCACCACCACGGTCACCACTGAACCATATCCTTGAGTGCCACATCCACACGTTTTTTGAGCACTTCCAGAGATGGTGACCCTGCCACCTCCCTGGGCAGCCCTTTCCAGTGCTTGACAGCCCTTTTCACGTGAAGAAATTTTTCCTAATACCTAACAGCAACCTCCCCTGGCATAAGTTGAGGCCATTTCTTCTTGATGTGGGAGCAGAGCCCAACCCCTTTCTGGCTCCCCCCTCCTGTCAGGGAGTTGCAGAGCCAGAAGGTCCCCTCTGAGCCTCCCTTTCTCCAGGCTGAGCCCCCCTGGCCCCCTCAGCTGCTCCTCGTCAGACTTGTGCTCCAGCCCCTTCCCCAGCTCCATTCCCTTCTCTGGAGACGCTCCAGCCCCTCAGTGCTTTTAAGGATCGACAAACTTGCAAATAAGCCTTTCAGAGCACAGCCCAAAGCCCTTGGAAACTGCCTCCAGGAGCGTGTGAGGGGCTGGCCGGTCCTGACAGCTCCTGTTCTCATTTAGGCAGTGACAGCTTCCACCTCGCCGTGCCCAGGGCAAATTGGCTCTTTTTGAAACAGCTCACATTTCTTGGGGTGTAGACTGAGCTCTGCCGCCCTGAGCTCGCCACAGCCCATTTATCAGTTCCTGCTCCGAGATTTTCAGCGTGCCTGGGATATCATGTCGGTTTAGCGAGCAGCCTGGGAGACGTGCCACCCGGTACCTTCCCCATTAACCTCTCCAGCGCGGCGAGCCAAAAGCCATCACTTCGCATCGCTGCGGGCCCCGTCCTGCTGGGAAAGCAGCCTGTCCCCTGCGCTTTAAATATACTTCCACATGCCAATCCCCATTTTTAAGATCCAGGGCGAAAAAGCAAGGCTCTGCCTGCAGCATCATTCACGCCGTGGAAATGCCCAGGAATCCTCTCAGTGACTTTAAGATGCTGTGTTAACGCCTTTTCCTTAAACAAGAGCCGTGGGCACAAGTAGAGGACGAGTTTAAGGCTTAATTTATGCATTGCTCTGAAGTTTGTTCTCATCTTTCCTGCCAGGACATGAGCTTGGTGTGAGAGCCCACCTGGAGTACTGTGTGCAGCTCTGGGGTGCCCAGCACAGGAAGGACCTGTTGGAGCGAGTCCAGAGGAGGCCACAAAAATTATTAGAGTGATGAAGCACCTCTGCTGTGAGGGAGGGCTGAGAGAGCTGGGTCTGGAGAAGAGAAGGCTCCAGGGAAACATTAGAGCCCCTTCCAGTGCCTAGAGGGGCTCCAGGAGAGCTAGAGAGAGACTTTGGATAAGGGCAGGGTTAGATGGGATATTGGGAAGGAATTCTTCCCTGTGAAGGTGGGGAGGCCCTGGCACAGGTTGCCCAGAGAAGCTGTGGCTGCCCCATCCCTAGGAGTGTCCTAGGCCAGGTTGGATGGAGCTTGGAGCAACCTGGGCTAGTGGAAGGTGTCCCTGCCCATGGCAGGGGGTGGAGTGAGATGAGTTTTAACATCTCTTCCAACCCAAACCATTTTATGGTTCTGTGAGTCTGTGCTGGTGTCTGCTGGACCACCCATTCTTCAGTCAGAAATACTCTCCATGGCACCAGTGGGAAGCCAGCAGTGACAGTGACTGTTGCATGTGGCCACGTGGTGCTGAGGCAGCACAAGCCCAGCATCTCTGTCCACTCACCATCCCTCTTCATCCCCACCATGGTCATCCCTCATGCTGGAGTTCCTAAAGCTCATGTGTTGTAACTGCAAACGTAGAGATTTGATCAGTTTCTTCTTTGCAGTTGTGCAGGTGGAGTTCAACAGAGATCTTGGGCCATGGCAAAGTTTCTGGGTCCTTCCCATCTGCCCTGGCAGAGGCTCACCTGCCCTTGCTTTCCTTGCAAGCCTCCATCCCCAGCAGCTCTTGCTCCTGCTCCCAGAGGCAGAATCACTTACTTGCTGCAAATCAAACGCCCGCACATCATCTGCTTTAACCGAGATACCTTTGAAACAGTTCCTACAGACTGAATTTGTAATGCACGTGTGGGAACGCTTTTTTCCCACCGTTATCAGGCCTAATGAAATCCCAGGTCATTTTTAGGCAGCCTGTTATCTCTGTGATCTGGAGCTCTTGCACTAATTTCCAGGAGTCTGAGTTTTCCGAGTGAACTTTCTCGTTTTGGGGTGGACGTGGCGTTTCCTCGGCACAGATCGCCAGGGCTCAGGAAGAGCAAACCCCAGGGCTCTTCTGGGCAGCAGTTACCCAGTGCACTTTTTACCCATGTCTGGCTTTGAAAGCTTCCTGTGTGGTTTGAATGCATCTTGGCTTTCAGCTTTCAGCTCCATTCCCACACTGGCTTTCTGGTTACAGGGGTTTTGGTGTTATTTCCCTTTTTGTGCACGTGTCCACCTGCAACTCTCGCAGTGGTACCAAATCTTTCCATCAGCAAATCATGGAATCACAGGATGGTTTGGGTTGAAAGGGACCTTAAAGACCATCCTCCCAACCCCCTGCCGTGGGCAGGGACACCTTCACAGAATCACTGAATCACAGAATTGTTTGGGTTGTAAGGAACCTCTGGAGATCATCCAGTCCAACACCCCTGCCTAGGCAGGGTCACCTGGAGTGGGTGACACGGTGGGTTTGAATGTGTCCAGAGAGGAGACTCCACACCCTCCCTGGGCAGCTGTTCCAGTGCTCTGCCACCTTCAACATAAGGAAGTTCTTCCTCATGTTGAGGTGGGACTTCTTGTGTTTTGGTTTATGGCCATTGCTCCTCTTCCTGTCACTGGGCACCACTGAAAAGAATCTGGCACCATCCTCTTGGCACCCACCTCGGAGCTGATTACACACAGAGATGAGATCCCCTCTCAGTCTTCTCTTTTTCCACAACACTTCTTGTTCCATTACCTATGCCAGGGAAAGTTTAGGTTGGACATGAAGGAGAAATTATTCACAAAAAGGGTGATTAGATATTGGAAGGGGCTGCCCAGGGAGGTGGTGGAGTCGCTGGAGGTGTTCAGGGAATGACTGGCCGTGGCACTCAGTGCTCTGGTCTGGTTGACAAGGTGGTGACTGGTCACAGGCTGTACTCGATGATCGCAGGGGTCTCTTACCCCCTAAAGGATTCTGTGATTCTGAGTGCAGGATGTGTCTTGAGCTTGGAGCAGAGGCTGCTCTCCTTGCAAGTTTCTGGGTTTGTAGAAGCTTGGTGGCGTTGCAGAGCTACCTGAAACAGTGACCCAGTGTGCTGTGTCTCCTGCTGCCAGTCCTCATGTAACATAAAAGCCCTGTACCATGGAGCTGCTCAGGTCCTTGTTCTTCTACGTAAGTCCTGAAGAGATAAGGACAGCCAAAGCGAGTGATTTAATGTAGATATTCCTTAACTCAGAAGATACACTTTGATGCACATATGAGCAGGGCTCTGCTTTGTCCCTAGACACCATCCTTGTCACTTAATTTGATTTAAATGAGGTTAAATAAAACCTGCACAATGTGTTTTACTGGACTTCCATCAAATTGCTCAACAATAGCACCACTCATGTGTGTAGAAATATGTCCTTCCACTCTCTGAGTGAAAGTAATTTATCAACAAGTGGTCCTTGTCCCTGCACCGTGGCAGGTCTTTGTGAAATCTACCTGTTAAAGAAGGCTGTGGTTTATACAACACGTTTCTTCGTTACAAATGTGCCGTATTTTTTAAATGTTAAGATGCCGAAGAGCGAAAAGGAAGCGCTTGGTTGGGAATAATTTGTGAAGGGGAAAGCTCTCCATTGTGCTCCTTGAAATGAATAGAGCTGCATTAAACGTGTTCTTGAACTTGGGATGGACTTTGATTTCATCCATTGCAGAGGATATTTCACCGGTGCAAGGGAAATGCGTGGAAGGGGGAACTGGGTGATTTATCCTTCCGTCTCCACCTTTGTGTTTCTCAGCCATGGAGGGGGCTTGTGTCCCTTCCCTCTCTTTCTTGTTTAGGACAGGCATTGGAACACCCTCCGGCACATGGGAGGGTTTGTCTGCTGGAAGGGTTTTAATCCGTATCTCCTGTTTTCCCTGTGCTTTCTGGTGCTGTCCCACATGGACAAATGGATGCAGCACGGCCCCTTCCCAGGCAGGGTCCTGCCCCTTCGCACCACGCACTGAATCCAGATGACCACAGCTTGGTTGACCCATGGCAGTGACCAGGCCCAGCCTTGGGTGTGTGTCCCTGCTTGGAATCTGAGGCATGATTTTTAGTTTATCCAACGGAAACTTTTTAATTTAATTTAATTTTATTATAAATCTGAACTGACAAGTTGGAAATTAAGGCAACACGTTTTTCCAAGCATGTTTCACTGTGTGATCTTACCTTGAAGTGGGAGTTGGTGACCCACGTTCTCCAGACCCCAGTGGGAGGTGCTGGGATCTCACCTGCCAGTGCAGAAGGGAGAGAGATGTCCGCCTTCAGCTCAGGGGATGGAGACACAGACTCTCCTTGCAGCCTGTTAGGAAACAGAGGAGATGATGCTCCCCCAGGCTCTGTCAGTTTAGAGCTGGGGGAAAGCAGAACTGCCCAGGGTTTGAGGTCAGACAGTGGCACCCACCTGCTCAGGGCAGACTCTTCCCTCTCCTGTCCCACCTCTCCCTGTCTCCAGTAAAAGGATTTAGAGGTGACTTGGCATAAGAGGAATTTAAAATCCTCTCCTTATTTTGTGTCTGACAGTGTTTCCTTGGAGAGATACCTTATTTTTCAGCTGGATGAGTGGCCTTTTCCAGGTGCTGCTGACACTCACATGTTAAAGATCCGGAGCTGCAGCGGGGAGTGGGATTGTGCAGATGTGGGGCAGGGGCCTGCAACCTGGGAAAAGCCATACCCACCACAAAACCCCTTGCACCTCTGGAAATACTGAAACCCTAAGTCTGAAATTCCTGAAATCTGGAACAGCATCACTGCAGAGGGAGATAAAAACAGGGAGGCTGCAGCTTCCCGGGCAGGCAAGATGAAGGCTCCGGAGCAGGCAACCTCAGCTCAGCATTCCCTGGCGGATCTCGGTTTTCTGTCTCAGCACTGATGTTATTTTAATGCAGTTCCATGGCTGGGGTTGCTGTGATTAGCAGAGCAATTTGCAGCGCGTTCTTCAAAATTGCCAATCAATTTGAGCTCAAAAATAGATGGAAGCTGCTGCGGAATCGGCGGCTGCTGCCCAAAAAAGCTCTGAACGGTTCATAAAGGCTGAGCAGGATTCGAGGTGCCTCTGTGATGTTCGGGATCCCCAGGCTCCTGCCTTGCACCCCTTTTAATTGCAGAGTGGTGCATAAGATTGTTAAGGCTAAAAGGGAATGAGGTGGTGTAGGGATTTTGTTAAATCCCTTGAAGTTGGCTGTGTCTCCTTGAGCTGCCACAGGATGTGAAGGTCACATCCTTCCCACCTCCTTTTATCCCAGCAGTAGGCCCAGCTTTAGGAGGTTTAGAGGGAAGATTTAGAAAAGAAGCGACTTTCTCCTCCTTTAGATAATAAATGTGCACCCTGGTCATCCACTAACACTGACTTTGAGGGCAGAATTAGCTGGATTTTGTCCAGCTCAGGCCAATAGCGTTGGCAGCGGCTGCTGGAGCTGCGAGCACTGCAGGGTACAGATGGCACCGTGCAGCCACATGGATGACACTGTTCCTCCCTCATGGTGTTTCTACTGCCAAGTCAGAGCCCGTGGGCTCCATTTTCCTTTGTTTCCCCTTTCTTTGCTGTGTGCAGGGGTCTGGGAAGAACATCAGTGTTTTGTCAGGGGAATGGAGATTTGGGGTTGGGGAGCACAGGGTGCCCATTCATCACGTGCA
The DNA here is from genome assembly GCA_035583135.1 of Lophotriccus pileatus. Classification (NCBI taxonomy): domain Eukaryota; kingdom Metazoa; phylum Chordata; class Aves; order Passeriformes; family Tyrannidae; genus Lophotriccus; species Lophotriccus pileatus. The sequence goes on from JAWWES010000150.1 coordinate 17,733,625, forward strand.
TCCTTCTCATGGACTGAGATGTGCTGCCCCTTGGGCAGCCTTTTAGCCAGGGACCTCCACGAGGCTGGTCCTCCCTTAAACCTTTGCACATTTTTAAGGGAGACATGGGTGTGTGACAGTGGGGACACGAGCAAAGCCTACCCAGGAGGAAAGCCTTGAGACTCAGCCTGTGTTGTGTTTGCAAAATGCAGTGTGTGTAGTGGTCAGCTGTGCCCTCTGCAAGGACAGCAGGTATCCTCACACTCCTCATGGAAGAGCCAGATTCCTGCTCCAAGGCTGTTTTATCCGAGGTGAGGTGTTGGTGGTGCCTCTGTAACCGCTGGGCAGGGTTTGCCTTGTTACACTGCAAGTCATGACTGCTTGTCTTTGAAGAGCAAACCCTGTTCTCAGCCATGGCAGGATCTGCAGGAAGTTCCAACGGATTCATTTTCGTTGCAGATGATGAGTTATCTGGGATCTGGTCTTGTTTTTCCGGGGGAATCAGTATGAAACCACGAATTCTTGCTTCAGTTGGCATTTAACAGGTAGATTTTGGTTGGGTTTTGACTTTGTCACAGTCTTACTTTTTACAGTGTGAGGCTCAGAAGTTTACCTGGAAATAAGGTGGGATTTGAACCAGTTTAAAATGGTTTTGTAGCTTTACAAAAGAGGAGCTGGGGTTTTTTGTTTGGTTTTGGTTTTTACTTAGCAGTTCCATCACTGCTCCCAGTTTAGCTGGGACACTTTGGCACTGACAACGAAGTGTCCTTGGGAGGCCGGAACATGTCGCTGCTGTCTTCTGAGAACGTTTGAAACAAGCCAGATTGTTAACTTTTGAGGAAAAAAAAAAAGGACAAAAATCTTATTTAGAGAAAAACAAAGCACTTAGCAGGGCTTGGCATTAGGTGGAGACAAACCAGCAGGCCCGGAGCACCTGGCCAAGCCGAGGTTTCCCGCCCCGTTACGTCGTCCCTACGAGTGCAGATTGGTGTATAGATTTTTTATTTTTACTGAAGGATTGATTTCAGAGCTGCCCTGAGTGAGCAAAGCTGTGATGTATTAACTGATATCAGGCAGAGGATGTTTACCTATTTATCTTGGCCCTGGCAGTGCCTGTAGTATTTTTTGCTTCTGTTCTGCGGGACTCGTTAAGCGTTACAAACATCTCCGAGGTCCTAATGAAACAATTGCATCCACACACCTTGATATGCAAAGTAACACCTCCAGCAAAGCCTGATAAATGCCTGCCTTTATGATTTTTTTTTCCTTCCCTGTAAGTTCACGTGGAGGGAAACACATTGATTTCCTGTTAGTTTAAAAAAAAATTATATAAAAGGAAAATAATGGATGCTGGGGAGTGGGGAGGACAGTCACCTGGGCACAGTCCAAGGCTGGTGCCACATACCAGAGGGTCCCCAGGAGCTCCCAGTGGGGGTGCTGTGCTGGTGGGGCTGCACATCAGGCAGCTCAGCAGGCTCTGCCATGTGGAGCAGCACTCGCTGTACCTGGGCTGGTGGAAGAGAAGCCCAGAGCATCAAATACCTTTTGCTTCCATTCCTAAATAGAAGGAATTTAAATCCCAGGGAAGGGTGCTGTGCATGGATAACTTGTGTGGTGATGGAGCTGCTTTCCTGGTGCTGTTCAGCTCTGCAAGTACCAGCCCTTGGGCTGGAGCCCCTCTGCTCTGGAGCCAGGCTGGGAGACCTGGGGGGGTTCACCTGAAGAAGAGATGGAGACAGAGAGACCTGAGAGCCTCTTCCAGAGCCTAAAGGGGCTCCAGGAAAGCTGGAGAGGGATTTGGGATAAGGGCCTTGAGGGATAGGACAAGGGGGAATGGATTCAGACTGTCAGAGGGCAGGGATAAATGGGATATTGGGAAGGAATTCTTCCCTGTGAGGGTGGCCAGGCCCTGGCACAGGTTGCCCAGAGCAGCTGTGGCCGCCCCATCCCTGGAAGTGTCCAAGGCCAGGTTGGACAGGGCTTGGAGCAACCTGGGCTGGTGGAAGGTGTCCCTCCCCATGGCAGGGGTTGGAACAAGATGACCTTATTGGTCCCTTCCAGCCCAAACCATTCCGTGATGCTGTGCCATGTGCAGCGGTGCTGGTGGGATGTCCGGGTGGAGCCGCGGCAGCCCCGCGTTGTTCCATGGCCTTTCCCAGCTCGGCCCTTCGTCCCTCCTGCCTTGGGCAAACGGCTGCTGCCATTTGTCCCTCTCTGTGTCCCCGTGGGGCCGTGCTGGGAGCGGTTGGATCCCGTGGCACTGTGGTGAGCTGTGGTGGTAACTCTGGGGGAGCGTTTCGGGCGTCCCAGGCTGGCTGATTGGCGTAGCAGGGTTTGAATTCTGCACTGAATATGACTAATAATCCATGACCTGGCTGTGATTATAGATGAAAGAAAGCTGATGAAGAGACCCTGCAGTGGCACAGAAAGGAATTAGCCATTGTCTAAAGCCGGGGCAGTACCGGAGCATTTGGATTTCACATCTGAGATTCACGGGTGAATAATTCAGCGCTTGAAAAAATGCTTCAGCCACAGTGTGACATCCCCACATCTTCTTTCTGTGATATCCAAGACTTTAACTAAACATTGCTTCCCAGGGAGCTGGGGCAGCTGTCCAGATATTTTTCCTCTTAAATATCAGCATTCCAGATTGTTACCTGGATACGGCTGGAGATTTGGATCGATATCTTAGGAGCTGCAGTCTCCCTTAATGCGGGATTTCACCTTCAGAAATCGCCTCCGGCTTTTGGTGGAACCCAAAATCTTTCCAAGTAAAATTCAGAGCCGTGGCTTTAGACTTAATTGATGCTGCCATCTAATCTGGTGAACTGCTAAGGCATGTGGAGTGGGGATGGGATTGTTTGGGAATTTTAAATAAATGAGCCAGTTCTCAAAGGCAAAATGTTGGTGGATTTATTAAATGTGAATAGGAAAGTGAAGGAAAAGTAGGCTGTGCATAAAACATCCTTGGAAAATGGCCTGGTGTTTTAAATCAGGGCCCTAAAACTAAATCCAGTGCTATTAAATCTCTGCATTTGAGTGGAAAGGGATAACCCTCCAGAACTGTAAATGTTAAAGTGTTCTTACAACCTCAGCTCCGCTTCCTCCACCGTATACACTAGTGTAAGTCTTTAAATAAATGATCACATATTATTGCTCAAATAATTCATCCATTTTCTGAATTATTAGCTAAAAATGGATGGTATCTTATAATTGTCATCAATTCCAACTCCTTATCGGGCCTAATAAGTTCTTTTCTTGGTGTGATAAGTGTTTTGATCATTTCCTTTTCCTACCTACCCTGAATCCCTTTTTAGTCAGAAGCATTCACTTCTTTGGATGCACATCACGGATGAGACTGGGAAGCTATTTTACCTGGGAGATTTGTGGTCCAGCTGTGTCAGCTGTAGGAAAGTACTCAGGAAAACATGCCAAAGTCAGTAGGTACCACATGGTTTCCCCAAGTAAGTCACTTTTAGACATGCCTTGCCTGGCAGACTCACTACACCGAGGTGGTCTCTGGGAAGAGTGGTGCTGGTGATGTATTTAAGAGTTGCTACCTACTTGTGTAATTAAAGGTATTAAAACCAAAAGCCAAGGAGCAGAAGTAACCCCAGCTTTGTACTCAGGAGATGAAAGCACAGGCTTTCCTTTCCAAGCACAAGGAATATGCAGGAATTGCATGAAGTTGAGAGTTTAAAAAGGAAATTGTTTGGAAGGGCCCATCTGCTATCAGCGTAGTCATTTATATCTGGAAAGGAAAAATTCGTATAAAACTTTGAGTTGTTCAGGAATGTTCAGAAGATCTGGCTAGAAACTTGGATGAAAGATTCCACATCCCTGTGGAATGTCACCCTTCTCTTTTCAGGATCTCTCCCTGTTGTCTCTTTTCTGGCAATCTGATTCCCTTAGTTCCTTGAAGCTGACGATGGCCCGTGATTCAGCACAGGGCACGTCCCTGCCCACGGCAGGGGGTTGGTTTAGATGAGGTTTGAAGTCCCTTCCTACCCAAACCATTCTGTGTCCCACAGTAAGGGAAAAAAAAATCCTTCTCTGTGTGAGCAGCTCCTTGTTCCATAGTGAAAACTCTCTGTGTTGTGGCCGGAATGAACATCCCGGAGAGGAGGGTCGGTGGGGGAGCCGAGTTGGGCAGAGCTCTCCTGGCTTCCCCTGTGGGAGCCTCACCCACCACGTCTGGGCACTGTGGTCTGACGGGGACAGGAGCTCCCAGTCCCACCAGGAGCAGGAACTGTCCATGCAGAGGTCCCTGGAGCAGTTCTTTGTCTAAAGCCCTTCCTCCCCCTGCTCCAGCTTCACTCCTTCCTGTGCCTAAGCCAAGCACTCTGTTGTTTGGTTTCCTATCTGTGCTTTTATGACAATTGTATGTACTCTGGAAATTAACACTTTTTATCCTGCCTCCACATTGGCTAATTGCTAATAAGAGACGAACGAGATTTGTTAGAATTTCCTTTTTGCTATAAAATTTCTAATTTGAAGATATTAGAAAAGAGAAATGTTTACCCCACTAGGGTTACTGCAGATATCCTGATGAGCTTTCATATTCTCCTCTGGTACCAGCTTAATTACCCTCCTTAGTCCAAACTTTAATATATTGCAAATTGGTACAGAAAAAAAATTCCTCTTTTCTTTTTTCATTTTTTTTCTTTTAAACCTGGTGTTCTTCTTTTAAATCTTTTTTTTTTTTATGGGGACAAGAAGGGGATATTTCTGATAGGAAGCCTTGAGACATCAAAAAAACAGGTAATGGTAAAGTTTAGGACTAAGTCTTTTCTTCAGCATATCCCTGTGAAAACCATCTCCTCGTGCTGTTCTGGCTCCGTATTAATCCACATCTTCAAACAAAATTTTACACACCCTTTTTCAGCTGAGTTATTTGATAAATCCAGTGTGTGAGGGACTGTGAAACATCCCCTTTCTTCATCAGCTTCTGTAATCTTACTGCACTTGACCTTGGTCTCTCATATTTCCCAATGAGGTTCATAGGAAGAGTCTGTGAAGCTTTTCTGGCGCTGCCTTGCCAACAGACCCGTAAATACTGCAGAAGAAAGAGAATATGAGTAATAAGTTCATTTAAATTAAGCAATTCTGCCCATCAAGAAATCTCCATCCCAAACTATTCTTTAATGGCTTTTGTTATTTTAGACCACACTGGTGTGTAATTAGCTTTGGAGAGTGTTTTTGGAAGGTTAATACCCGGGATCGTGCTGAATTTTCAACGTTCGCAGATTCATGAGAGTTGGAGTTTTTCATCATTCCAGTCTAATTTTCTCAGAAATCCAGGCCCTTAACATTTCTGATTTATCTTAACTTTCTATCCAGAGATTGAGTGAAAATGACATGCTTGGAATACAGTTGCTTTTTAAGGAGGAAAGGCAAAAGGCAACATTACAGGTTGTCTTTGGGCATCTTTGGTACTCAAAGGGAGCTTTGAAAGGAGATGGAGACAGGGAAAGAGGACAAGGGGGAACAGCTTTAAACTGACAGAGGGGGAATTTAGATTAGGTGTTAGGAGGAAATTTCCCCTGTGAGGGTGGGCAGGCCCTGGCACAGGTTGCCCAGAGAAGCTGTGGCTGCCCCATCCCTGGAAGTGTCCAAGGCCAGGTTGGATGGGGCTTGGAGCAACCTGGGCTGGTGGAAGGTGTCCCTGCCCATGGCAGGGGGTGGAATGAGATGAGCTTTATGGTCCCCTCCAACCCAAACCATCCTGTGTTTCTGTGATTCTGACAATGAGAAATGTTTTTACTTTTGGCTGTCACAGCTGAGTGCAGACTTTGGTCTGTATTCTTTCTCATTTTCAGGGGATGGAAATCTCCCCCTCGGTTTCCCAGTGCTTTTCAAAACTGGGCAGCTGGTGACACTAATTAGTGCTTCATTTCCTTCCACTTCTGTAAAATACGAGAGGATGGCCAAAAAGAAACACAGCCACTCTTCTTAATCATCCTCCCTTGCTCCTGGTAACCAGGAATTCTCTTTATGCTTCTCAACCCTAAAATCGGGTGAAACCCTCCTGGGTCCACCTGGGCTCCTGCGTTTCCTCACCCTTTTTGTTCCCAGGGGAATAGTCCCCCTGCCCCATGTGTAATGCACCCCACATTTGGTGAAAAGGGACATTTGTTTCTTCCTTACCTGAATCCCCAAGTTTCTAACAGGTTCTTGGGGATGTGGTGTGGAGCTGTGCTCACCCCAGGCCAATGTCCTTTGGTTTTGGCCTCAGACTTTCCTTTTCCCTCCCGTTTTCTCAGTCTCTCTGTTCTCCATGGATTTGTTCTCCGTGGAGAGCTTGAACTTGGTTTTTTCCCCACAAGGTTCCCCCCTCTCTCCAGTAATTCTTCACTGATTCTTGCCTTTCTTGTTTTGCACTTTGCTTCTCTCCTCCTTTGATGTAGCAGCTCTCCCTTCCCTAACACGGGACAGTATTATGCTGAAATGCTCCATATTTCAGGCGTTCCCTCATGCGTTTCTGCCTCTCCAGGATTTTAATTGCCACCTTTTTCCCTTTATGATACACTGCTGCTCTTGATGGCTGAGAATACACTTACAGAGAAAGCTCCTTCGGTATTTAACGTGTGCTTTGTCAGGAAAGGCTGTAATTTTGTTCACTTCCTTCCTTTTTCCTTAAAGTTGTTTGTGACAGGTCTTGAAACACTCACACCTTATGTCCTCCCAGAGTAAGGTCAGAAACTGTCATTTATTTCAGAGTTGGCTTTAAATAGTATGTTCTTAATGTCATATCTGAGGGTCTGGTGGAGTTGGGGCTTGGGCTCTGCAGTAATTGTTGCATCTGCTTTCAGCTGAGGAAAAGTGGAGGCTTGCTATGAATATTAACAACTCATCCATCCTTTACACCTTCTGGGAACACACTAGTTCTGAAACCGTTTCTGCTTTTCATGGGTTTGTGTTTTCCATTTTCTCTGCAAACTCTTTTTTTTTTTTTCCAACTTTATTTCCCACCCCCAGATTTATTCCTAATTGGAGGCTTTTATCTGTATTTATACCTGAACCTATTCTCAGCTAACATTGGCTCTGTCAGATCTTACCTTCTTGAAGGGTTTTAGATGTCTCACTGCTGGGATTGACCCACAAAACCCATTGTTTCCTATTTCTCCTTCACTTGGCCTTTTCTCCCATGTGCTCGCCATCCTTGAGAGGAACATCACGGGGAACTGCTGGGAGATATGATTTCCTTGTAAGATTTTCTTGGGAAAATAGCTTTGAAACCAGAACCCTCAAATCTAACATCTTTTTGATAGGCTGGACCAGCACTTCATGATGGTCAGAGTGGGAGGATGGTTTCACAATGTACTTTTGCTTAGGAACTTCACCTTTCCAACCCTATCAGTTCTGGAAGCTCCAAGTACTCTGAATGTTTTTCTTATGGTGCTGGGCAAAATTCAGAGACCCTTGGTCTGAATAGAAATGTAAAGCAATGGAAACACAGGTTTACTCAGAGAGATGCCATTAGAGACTCAGTAGTAAACTACATCCCCATTTGCTCGTAGGTGAAAGTGTTTAGCACTTCACCTGCCAGCTATCAAATTATAGTGAAAAAACAAGGATCAGGTGGAATCCCTAGAATAAAAAGGATTGGGGAATTTCAGAATCTGATGGGAAAACAGCACCAATCAGGTCAGTGAACAACCAGCCAGGCATGGATCTGGTGCCTTCTAGTGCTGCCCCACCTCTTTCTCCATGGGAAGTTCAGGGTTTTGTCAGGACTAAAGAAAAAAAAAAGAGGGGGTTAGGGGAGAAACCAAGAAAAAAGTCAACCAACCAACCAACCAGAAAGCCAGCAGTTTACTGTCCTCTCCAGAAGTGCAGCTGCTCACGGCAGTGCAGGAGGAGGCTTGTGGTGTGATGTCCTGGCTGTGGAGAGGAGCTGGGTGCTCAGGGGTGGCACCCCGAGGGGAGAAGGAAGTGGCACAGGCACTCTGGGAGAGCCTGAGACCTGTTCCCATCCAATTCCTGGCCTGGAACTCTGCTCTGTGCTCGTGCAGCAGAGTTTCTGAAGTCCTGTACGGGCAGGAGACGTCGTGGGGAGGAGCACGGCGTGTTCAGCCTCCACCCGCACCGCGGGCAGAGCTGAATCCTCTCCTACTATTACTCCACTGACTGTAAATATCTCGGAGACATTTACATGGTATTTCTTTTTAAGTGTATAATGTTTTCATTCAAAAGTATCACAATTCTTAAAAGACCTGTCAGAGGCTCTGACATGTAATTAATTTCTCTAAAGCTCTTTTTTTTGAAAGATACAACTGCATATATAGAACACCTGCGCTTATTCACAATTCTGCAGGGAAAAACGCCACAGCTTCTTCTTCGCTTTCTTCCCCCACTTCTCCGTAAAAAGATTCTCCTTCGCTTTGGATACTCCCTCTCCACCTCCCCTCACGATCTACACCACTCAGGATGTAAAAGCTGTGTGTAAATAGGAGCTGGCACCTCAGGTTTGGTCTGGGTGGGAGTGACCTTTTGTTTATTCAGCTCGAAGGCGAAACACTCTCACGACTTTAATTACGGAGCAGGTATTGCTGATGCCTGATCCCGGCCATCTAATAGAATTCCCACGTGTGTGGGTGGGCTTTCAGTCAGGCTTGTGGGCTGGTTATTTTTACCTTGTCGGGGTTTTTTTCCTCCTCTGCCTGTGAGGAGAGTATTGAGCTTCAGTGGTGTAAGGGTGGTGCCCAGGAAATAGGAACGAGAGATGTTCAATTGGCAGTGGATAACTATTGATGGATAGATAGATAGATAGATAGATAGATTAGATAGATAGAGTCCTCAGGGGGAGGAAATCTCTCCAGCAGGTCCCTTGGCACAAGTTCTCCTTGAGCTGGCATCTGGGGAGCTCGAGGAGAATGCCATCTCCCCATGGCACCTCTGACAGCAGCGAAGAGGTAGATGTTTACACTTCGTAAACATCCTTCAGAAAAGCTGCACCAATACTGGAGGGATAATGAGCATTTTTTGGCTGAGAAAGAAGCCAAGCAACTTGTTGCTCTTTGTAGAGGACAGGCATTGAGCGGATGCATTTCTCTGGTTGTAGAAAATGTTGGCGTTTCCCCTTTCGTCTCTGTAAAATTAGTGTTAGTAGGAACATGTTTAAATCCAGGAGTGGACATAAGGTCCATCGTTTACATGACTGGAGGTGAATGTGGGAATGTGTCCAGAAGTTTTAGCTTTGTAATTTGGGTGTTACAGGTGAACAATCAGCACCTCTTGATTTCATTTCCACGTCTACCTCCACTCCAGCAACACCACCACCCATAAACCTTCTCGAGGATCACGTGGAGATTTAAAACAGAACAAAACCACGCTTTGGGTTTCTTGGCCACCTGGGCTGAAGGCCACCTGCTCGGAGGCAGCAGGAAGTTCACAGCAGAGGGTCTGTTTTGGTGCTGTGTTTTTCCACAGGTGTGCACATGGCCTGCTCACTAACAGCCTTTGTGCAGCCCTGTTAACACAAGCAGTGGGAAAATTGACAGGAATCATGAGGAATGGAGAATTTTCTCAGTTGTGATGCTGAGGGGTGTTTGAGGCACTCGCAGTCTGACTTGAGACTGGGACTGAAAGGGATTTCTCCAGGTCACCAAGCCCTGGATATTGTTGTCCTGGGCGGTCCCATCCTTCTGTCCTTTAATTTGTCCATCTCGTGCTTAAAACTATTTGGATTGTTGTTTAGCTCCACTGTTTGCTTTCTGTGACTTCTTCCCTTTGATCTCCTTTCTTAGCCAGTGCCTTCTCTGTCATGCCAGCTGTGATCTTAGCAGACCAATGCCCTGACTACGTGGTGCAATCAACAAAAGTCCTTCCGAATTCTTCCCTACGGCTGAACCCACTGTGCCTGTCCTTGAAGCACAGCCAGCCCTGCTGTGCTCCTGTCTCCTCCTCCTCCAGAGACCTGGAGTTCATCTGACTCCATGTCTTTGACCATCGCCTTCTGCCCGCCATCCTCTTCCTCCATCCACTCTAACTCCAGTCAAGTGCATAAACTTCAAGCTGGTGACTGATTTTCCTCCTGCCAGCACTTCATAGCCGTGCCTCTCTTCAGTGGCCTGACACTGTCTGAAATACATACTCTCTCCCTTTTATACTTCAGTCTGCAGATGACTCTGTGTTCTGTGCTCTCCTGCTACCCAGTGTATTCTCTGCCCATCACCTTTATTCCCCAGACCTCCTGGTTTAGTTTTTCTTCCCAGGGACCCAGCTGTTCTCCTCCTCTTTGTTATCCCCAGCCTTCTGTTCTTGCTCTGCATCACGTCAAGCCCCTTTGTCAGCTTTTCTTTCCCAGTCACTGCTGTTTCTCCCCATCCCTCTTGGGATCTCACCTTCCACGGTCTCGCTGCTCCCAAAGGTGCCCTTATTCAGCAGGTCTTTGGAAACTCTGATTGTCTCATTCACACTTCATCTCTGTCCAACCATACGTGAAGATGCCCCTTCTGGACCCGTCTCAGTTCCTTCCATCTTGTTTCTGGAGCCCAGCTCCTCTCTCTGAGTCAAGGAAAACAGCTGTCCACAAGCACATCCCCTTTGTTCTTACATTTCATTGTCTCTGTTGTCTGCTCCAGCCTTTGGATCTCATCCACCAGAAACATTCCTCGTGCGCTTCCCTCCCCCTTGTGCACGCACATCCCAAAAAATAATAATACCAGGAGATTAAAGGTCTGTGAAGTCTCTTTCTTTGTGCCTCTGTTTGCTTGGCTGCCTTGCTTGCCCCCTCTGCCTGTTGCCCAGGCAAGCCCTGCTCTCTCCCTGAAGGTTGGCCCTTGAGTATCCACCAGAACCAAAGAAAGGCGGCCGCCTTCCTCATGGACCTTTTGCAAACCAGTCAGACCACCGGCTCCACGGACTGAAAGAGCAAGAGGGGGGCAGGCAGAGGCATGGAACCCGTGTGTGGGACCCTGCTCCCTCCTCCCCTGGTTGAAATCCCAGCAGGAATAGGATGGCACCATCTCATTCTGTAAAATGCTCGGGACTTCCCTCGGGGAGCTCCCTGGTGGTTTATGTGGACGCTGTTCTTTCTCCCTGGAGATGTTTCGTGTGCTGGAAGTGACAAATTTACAGTACTGGAGAGTTGTTGTTCCTGCTTTTGTCCTATGTTTTGTTCACTGCAGGCCATTACTGTAACATGGCTGTGATGGTGTTATGGGGTGAAAACAGGCCACTTGTGGCATTTTACACCAAATCCCTGTAAACCAGGACACCCAGCAAAAACTGGGTCAGCACAGAGCGTGGTGGTGCTTCTGGGCTTAGAGCTGCAGGTCTCAGCTCATCATACTGATAAACAGACACTTGACTTGGGAGATGAACCTTTCCACAGCAACCCTGGATCAACCCTTACCCCTCAACCTGCTCCCTGGGGGTTAAACACTGACGAGGGAGGAAAAATTCCATAGTGTCCTGATGTACATTATATATTTAGATACTTGAAATGTTGCCATGTGGATATACTGTGGATATAAATCTCATTAAATATTTAAATGGTGATCGTATTCCACATCCTTTCTAGGACTGAGGCTGTTCTCATGGCAGGGCTTTTGCCCTTTTACTTGGCATGACTCCAGGGAGACCTTAGAGCCCCTTCCAGTGCCTAAAGGGGCTCTAAGAAAACTGGAGAGGAACTTTGGACAGGGACACAGAGTGACAGCAAAAGGGGAAATGGCTTCCCTCTGCCAGAGGGCAGAGTTAGATGGGATATTGGGAAGGAATTCCTCCCTGTGTGAGGGTGGGGAGGCCCTGGCACAGGTTGCCCAGAGAAGCT
>JAWWES010000150.1:17749002-17773903 GCA_035583135.1 Lophotriccus pileatus
TGGCCTTGGACACTTCCAGGGATGGGGCAGCCACAGCTTCTCTGGGCAACCTGTGCCAGGGCCTCCCCACCCTCACACAGGGAGGAATTCCTTCCCAATATCCCATCTAACCCTCCCCGCTGTCAGTTTAAACTTCCAGTTTAAACCTTGGTGTGTAGGAGTTGCTGCTGAATCCAAAGCAGTGAGCCAGCACTCTGGTGCCACCACCTCTCCTTGCCCACGTGCTTTTGGGTGGATGTTGAGTTAAACTGGGAAAAGTGTTTTTGCCTCTCAGCTTTCTCTGTGTGAACTGTGCTCTTTTGGAGCATCAGTTGAACGTATGCCTGATTTTGGGCCGATAGGGAGCCCTAGAAGATCAAGTTTTGGCATTTGTATTTCACAAGAGTTAAGTTCACTCATACAAGCATAAACCTAAAGAAACGCCCAGAGACAGTTTATTTTATATAATAGCATCTCTGCCTATTGACTGCAGCATTCCAGATTGAATTTCAGCTTTCTGCCTCCCCCTTCTTTGAGTCTTACAGCATTCACAGACACTCTTCTTTTATCCTCAAATTTTCCATGCTTCCTGTCAGCTCCAAGCTGATTTTTATTTTATTTTACTTCTGAAGTGGAACTGCACTGGTTAATTTGTTTTGGTGCTTAAGGAAAAAGATACCACCTCTGCATTTCTCATCTGAAAACTGGTGGGAGGGACTCAAACATCAGCTTTTTTATTTATTTCTTTTTTTTTTTTTAACCCTTTCCAAGCAAGCCATTCTGGTCTTGTACAAGTCGGGCATGTTGAAGATGCCTACGTTGCACTTCTGGTTGGATTTATGGAGTCTTTGGAAAGTGGTTTAAAGTCCTCAGAGCACTGAGTGGTTCTGGCTGCAGCTTGTACTTTGTTCAGACTTCACTGGTGGGTGCATCCCTAAGGCCCCCATAGCACAAACCTGCTTTGGGGATGGGACTGGGGTGGGGTTTTCTGATCTCCTCTAAGTTTTACACTCGGCACGGGCAGGAATCCCACTCCTTCCATCACATCCCGTTCCTTTCCATCCTGCCCGCTTGCTCTGCTCGGTGGGTTTTCCATCCTGGCCATGGTATGTGTGCCTACACAAACCTTTCCCTTCCCAGACTGCCAGGGATTCAGGAGACTTGCTTTCCTTTGCCTTGAGAATAAAAGCACTTGTGGAGGAGTTGCAGCAGCCAAATCCCTTTGGATACCCCATTTAATGCCACATCCTGGTGCTCCAGTTGTGGTTTAAAGCGTTTGTCCCTCCTTGGAAAGCCTCGTTGCTTCCATTCTCCCCCCTCTGCCTTCAGTGGAGCCACCAAAAAAGGAAAGACATGAGCCATGACAAAGGCCCCGGGCTCGGAGTCGGCACAGGTCTCTGGCTGGGATGAATGCACTCATTGGAATATATTTTTTTAATACAGAGATATCAGAGCGTGTTCGTGGATGAAACGACGTCGTATTTAAATTTCAAGGGTCATATCGTCCGTTGAGCCAGAAGTCAGATAAAAGTACATTCATAACTTTATTCTGCCATAAAAGAGCACGACGAGGTAAAACTACAAAAATCCTTAGGTAAAAAAAAAATCCTTACATTATTAGAAAGGCATTTTTTGAGATTAGGGAAGAAAGGCAAAACTCACAATAATTCTAACAATAATTGCTTTAAACTCTGTGTTATCTTCTGCCTTCCCTTGGCGTGGACAGTGACAAAAAGGCCACTGGGTTTTTAAAATCAGCTGTAACTCTCTGTCTCTGGAGCAGAAATACAGCTCAGGTGTGTGTAAGCTCAGGCACCACAGGGTGGGGGGGGGATGCTTTGTTTCTTTAAGAATCTTATTTTCCTGTTAATTTTTTTCAATGTTAATGGGAACATTTTTATTAGATTTGTTTTGGTTTTTTTTTAATAACCTTGTCAGGTTTGAGAGGCAGTATCCAGGTAACGGTATGAATATGAGGAGGGAAGAGTGGATGGGCTGGGTTTTTCAAACGTACTCTTGTACCTCTTCCAGCTGGCTGCAGAGGGGAGCTTGTTTACCTCTCCCTTCCACGCACATCACCACGCTAATTGGATCCATGAGGGAAGCGCTGCGCGCTCGCGGGAAGGGCGTGTGCTGCTTCCCAAAGGAGCGGTCGGGAAAGGTCACCACCAAACGCTGGGAGAAGGGGAGCGGGGTGGCAAACCTGAGCAGACCTGCAAGGGTAGTAACCCCTCTGTCTTTCTCTCGCTTTCCTCCCTCCCTCTCCCCTGTTCCCCCCCAGAGTTGCACGCCCTGGGCGGCGATGAGAGGCCCTGCAGCGCCGCCGAGGCCGCGGTGCCATTCCCAGCCCTGAGCGCAGCCCAGAGGGAGAGCCACGCGTGCCACCGAGCCCTGCCGGCCAAGAAGCCCTGCCTGCTGAGCCCCCCGTCGCCACTGCGGCTCACGGATGTCCCCGAGCACGCCTCGGATGACTCCTCCGCCCACGCCATCTCCCTCACGTCCTGCGTGACCAAGGGCATGAGCTCCTGGTCGCTGCCGGGAGACTGCGAGAAGGCTCCGTTCACCATGATGGAGCCCGGAGGAATGTCGGCGCTGACGGGAGACTGCCTGATGCAGCCGAGCCGGACCTGTCTGGGCTGCTTTATTGAATCCAAGGACGGCATTGATGCAGAGCCGGGAATAAGCTTGAAAGTGGGGGATATAAATAGGGATTATGACACCTGTTCAGTCTCTGATATAGGGATTCACTGCATGAGCACAGGAGAAACCATGAGATATGGGGATCAACTGCTTTCAGACCAGCTTTTAAGCTTCCCTATGCATAAATCGAGGGCAGCGGACAAAAGAGATGCAGAAAAATCTGACAGTGATTCAGAGGACCCCACTCAGAAAAATTATTACGAGGGATTACTATTAGACAAATGCAATGGTGAGGAACCTTTACTAACAAATCCCAACCAGGAATGGGGCTATTTTGAATCTTTCATTAGTGAAAGTAAAATTGAGCTGCTTGACCTCTGCTCCAAAAATGAGCTTTCTGTAAATCTGTTTTCTGAGGAAGACGTGGATAATTACATGTTCGATGATGATGATTCCACCTTGGGAAGTGATGTCTGCTCCCTAAAGATTAGATACGAATCTTTCCAGGACAACGTGCGGGAGAAGACCACCACCCTACAAGAGGACGCCCAGTTCAACTTCTTCCCCAGCGTGTTCAGCAACTGCACCAAAAGGGACAACAGGAGCACCCTGAAAAGGGGGCCCAGCGGTGCCACCGACCCCTCTCAATTCAAATCTGAGGAAGGCATCATCTGGGGGGAGGAGGAGGAGGATGGCGAGGAAGAGGACGGCGAGGAGGAGGAGAAAGCTGCCTTAAATAAATCTTGCAACAGCACAGAGATGGTGCAGTACGTGGGCTCCAAGAGGAGCCACTTCTTGGACTCGGTGAATTCCACGGAGGACTCCGGGGAGTTCAGTGATGACAGCACTTGCACGGAGTCCTCCTACGACGTGCTGCGGGACATCAAGGACTGCAGCCGGTACCTGGCCCGGGACCACTCCGGCTCCTTCATCCAGCAGAACTACGGGTTGCGGGCGAAGAGGAAAGTGCGGTACAGCGACGACTACCTGTACGATGTGGACTCCATCGAGAATGAGAAGATCCTGGACAAGAAGGAGTGGCTCCCGGACGGGCCCAAAGAGGAGGATGATGACGAGTGGTGCCCCAAGAAACGGCGAAAAGTCTCTCGCAAGGAGCCCCCCGTGATCATCAAGTACATCATCATTAACAGGTTTAAAGGGGAGAAGCATATGCTGGTGAAGCTCAGCAAAGTGGATGCCAACGAGACAACTGTTACTCTGAATGAGGAGCTGCTCAGCAAATACAAGAAGCTGGCCCCACTGAAGGGCTTCTGGCAGGAGAGGCAGCAGAGCCGGCTGGATTTGCTCAGATCGTCTCTCTACCACAAGCAGAATTTCTATCTTAACGGCTCAGATGCTTCGTTCCTCCCTCACCCACGGAAGCGAAAATGCAAGCTAGCAAACAGGCACCGGATTCAAAGAATAAAAGCCATCGAGCAATCAGTGAAGCTGGGCTCTTGCTCCTCTGATCACAAGCAGCCTTGCAGCAGTAAGGAGGACGTGGGCCTGAAAGGGCTGCCGGCGTTAGCCATCGCCACCCCCGGCTGTGCCAATGGATTACATATCCATGACATCGCGGGCATCGCCGCCGTGAAATGCAAATCGCAGGAACGGGAGCACAAGGGGACAGAAAGGAAAGTGCTCCGCAGGATCAAATTCAAAAGTGAGGCCAGGTTGAAGTGCAAGAAGATCAAAGCTGCTGCCAGTACAGCGGAGGACTCCCCAGCACTGGAAAACCAGGACTCTGCAGCGCGCCTGAAGGACGAAAACAGTCCCTGTGCTTCAGACAGCTCCCATCTCCCGGAGTGCCACGAGGATAAGGTTGCTAAAAATTCTCCTTTCCTACCATCCACCTCCTCTTCAGACAAGCCTCTGCCATCTGCTAATATCACCACCAATGTACCCCTGATCCCTGGAGGGTATCTGCAGACGTTGTTAGATGCTTCGGATTTGTCGAGCAACACCAGTATCCCGTACTTCGCCCAGCACCCCTCCGAGCAGCCGCAGCACCCGCTCCCCAGCATCGTCCCGCCAGAGAAGCCCTTCCCGGCCCTGCAGCCGGCGCAGAGCTGTGTGCTCTCCCCGCCCTCCGAGTCGGAACTGCAGCAGTCACCCGGCCACTTGGAGATGGAGCAGAGCAGCTTCGGCAGCCTGTGGCCGGCCAAGGCCGGCAGCGACCGCCAGGACTTCCCCGGTGACCCGCCGGAGGCAGCCGGGCTGCCGGGCGAGTTTGGCGGCGGCGGCGCCCCAGGCACGGACGGGCTCCCCGCCTCGGGATACACTCAAGTCAATCTGAACAGCGGCAAATTGCTATACCAAAAAAATTACATGCCGGATAGCCAACAAGTGCAGTCTGATGATTCTTATCAGTCATGTCATTTCAATAATGGAGAGGGGCGCTTTCATTTCCAACGAGGTACACTAAGTACAGATGATGGCAGGCTCATTAGTTTTGATTCAGTGGGTTCATTGTCAGTTAGTTCTAGTAATTACAGTTCTTTAAGTTTAAAGTCTTGTGAAAAGGACGGCGAGGATGATATTAATGATGATTTCTTGGCCCACTGCAGTCCCAAGTTAGTGATCCAGCAGAGCATAGATGAAATCACCCCTTTGAAGGAGTCCACAGACCTTTTAGACATTTCCAACTTCACGCCTGATAGGTTCCGCCAGTCGTCGCTTTCGGAGATGTCCCCTCCAGACACTCCCAACCTGTCCCCGCAGATAGCTGGCTCCGATGCCAAGCCTCTGGGCACCCTGAAGGGCTTTCAGGAGAGCCCCCAGGCCGCCCTCAACAGCTCCGAGAAGGTCAAGTGGAACTGTGGGGTCCTACAGACCGAGGATCAGGCAGATAATGGGTTTGCTTTAAATAATCACCAGTTCCAGTTCCATATGTTCAACGATGAAGATTCTGTCAGCCTTCTCGAAAAGAGTCCATGCTTGTCAACATTTAATGAGCCATCTGGTCAAATTAGCACCAATAGCAAAGTGTCAAAATCGAAGAGGAAAAGTTCATCCAGCAAGAATGTGGGTACAAACCAAAGCTCTTCCCAGAAAGCCACCCGGAAAAAATCGCCCAAAACCAACAAAGGAACTGATAAGCCCCAAGGGAAAAACTCCAGGCAGGCACCCAAATCCACCAGGAAAGGGAAAAACGTGGCGGGAGTCAGCGGTGAGAAGGTTCCGGCTGTTGGTGGCAGGGCAGTCCCTCAGCTGAGCACGGTGGCCACGGCCACCAAGGGCCTGGCCGAGGGCTCTCAGCACTGCGGCCCGGCCGGGGTGAAGCTGGGCAAGCACAATGGGCTCTCCGGAGAGTGGGCGCTGGGAAAAGAGGGAGGCACGGGCTGGTCAGAACCCAGCCTGGGCAACGCCACCAGCCTCCTGGACGACGATCAGAGGGAGTTCGAGGAACCTTCCAACATCCTGTCCAACATCGCGTCGGGAATGGCCGATGTCCAGAGGTTTATGATGGCCTCCATCGAGCCCTTGTGGGGGCCTGTTGGCCACAACAGCGTTCCAGACATATTCCGGTCGCCGGAGTCCAACAGCCTGAAACTGAAAACTCTTAAAATTTTGGCAGGGACGTCCCAAGAGTCGAAGAAGAAGGCGAACGGTGGCTCGCCGGGGGCGGTGAAGAACCACAAGTCAAACAACAAGGGCTCAAGCAAAAACAGCAAAGCCGCAACCTGCGACCCCGGCCGCCCCAACTGCTCGACCGGGTTCACCACGGACATTCACGCTCCCTTTTTTGATAAAAACTATAGTAACCTGAGCACTTTAGGCAATAATGGACCTACCCATAAAAAACTCTACCGTCATAAATCCAGTTCGAAATCGCTGCGGGATGAGAACTGTAAAATCAAGCGGACGGACCGCGAACAGCCCCACAAGGACCCACCCGTGACAGCTGCTTTTGAGAAACTGAGGTAATGCTGCACCAAACTGGCTGGAATGCCCCTAACCTCCCTCCCACCTGCTAGGCCCGCTGTTCCTCAGTTTTTCCTTCCTGAAAGCAAAAGTTGCATGAAAAAAAAAAAAAAAAGACATTCCCCTTTTACAGTTTTGGTTGGTTTTGGTTTTGGGGGTTGGTTTCTTTTTTTTTTGTTCGTTTGTTTGGTTTTTTATTATTATTTCTAAATGCATGAAAATACTTATGACTTGCAAGCTACCTAAAAGAATGACCAATTTTCTGGCTTGGCTGGGGTTAAAAAAACTAACAAGGCTACTCTTTTCTGCTGTTTGGCTTCTTCAGTTTTTAATTACTTATTTATTGGGGAAAAACAAAAACAAAAACAAAAACATGATTACACGATCTTTTTAATGATTTTGACGAGGAAAGACTTTTTTTTTTTTTTTTGGAACATTTTGTAAAAAATAAACCACAAAAAAAAAAAAAGAGGTTCTGCATCCAAAAGCCAAGATCTTGAAACTTAAAGGCTCTTTACTTTGCAAATGAGAACTTGTTCCTAATTGAGCTTCACGTGGCAATTTTTGAGTGCTTTCTGGCCCCCTCTGCTGTTGTATCTCCTAACCTGCATCATCTAAAGCTGCATCTTCTCTACCCGCCCGCCTTTAGCGCGTTCGCTCCGTCGTGGTGACTCCAGACGAGCTAACTAAGATGGCATCAAATGTTTGATTTTTTCCTGCAGGGAATCAGACTCCATTCTTCTTAAAGCAGAAACAACATTTTTGGGTTTTCCTGTATTTGAAGAAGAGACTCCCTTTTCTAGAAAGACGGTTGATGTTTGGTTCTTTTCTTACCATTTCTTTTTCAGTTGGGTTTGGTTTTTTTCCCGTCGGTTCCTTTTCGAAATCTGCCTTGTGGTCTGTTGAAATGTAAGTGCTGAAATGAAGAGTTTGAAATTGTGGGAATTTTATTATTTGAAAGCAAACCTAATCTGGTATTCTCTGTGAAAGACTGTTTTAAAAGTCATACTGTTGTACAGTAGTTTATGCACTATTACCCACAACAACAAAAAATTGTGCCAAACTATGAACAAGTGACTGTATTGTATATATTTTTACTTCTCTATCAACATTGGGTTGTGAGTGTTTTCTGCAGCTATGCCTTTTGGTTTTACTAGAAACATTCCAGTTGTTAAGTACTAACCACCCCCCTTCGAAAGCACCTGTAACTCACAATGACAAACGATCTTGTTCACTGATACAACTTACCAAAAGTTTTATGGACATGACTAAAAGTGTGCCAAATTTACTTACCTCATTTCATGGATTCACCCTGTGGTTTAAAGCTTATAAAGGGAAAAAAAAAAAAAAAAAAAAAAGAAAGAAAAAGTTAAAAAAAAAAGGGGGGGGGAAGGAAAAAGGAACTTTGAAACCGATGCTGGGAAATGGTAACATCCTCTCTTTGAAACCACGAGCGGATAAAGTTAATGGTGAATGTTGAGTTTCATTCTAGGAGAGAGTTGCAATGGTGGAGGAGTTCAGAAAACCACTGACGGTAAGTTTGCCAGGAACTCAAGTGTCTGCATCTAGAGACTATAGAACAGCTGCTTTTCAAGTGTCTGTTTTCTTAAAGCAAAACCTGTAGCTGAAGATCATTTGAAATGCAAAGTTACATTGCTAATTCTTTGTATCTCAGTTTTATATATTTTATAAGAACCTGGGATAAATTCTAAAATAGGTATAAAAACAGAACTAATACATTTCATACATTGATTGCTATTTACTTTTCCTTTGAGTAGTTTCTTAAACATTTTCGATGCAGAGCCTGTCAGAAGCGCTCTCCTATCATAGCTTTGGTGTTTCCTCAGTGTCTAACCTTGCGATGCCAATATAGTTTGAACTTTCAAAAGCAAAGTAATTCATTTTAAATACAACTCTGAACCTTTTCTTTGAATCAGTTCATCAAAAAAAAAAAACAAAAAACAACGGAGCTATTTGTGATCTCACTGATCAGGGCCGGATCATCCATGACTGGACTTTTATTAAGACAGCGTTAAGTATTGAATGCTAAATGTATTCTCAAAAGGCCTTATTTGTAACCCTACTCACCACACCCTCGCCCTCCATGAGAATAACGAACCCAACCAGTATCTATTTTCCTTGTGCAACTGAGAGCCTGTGAGTTCTGCTGCTGATTTCTTACGAAAAACCTTGATATGCAAGAGCCCTGCGAACTGGGAGCGATTGGGAGCAGAGGGATGCGAGGCTTGGATGTGATATGCAATAGAAAACGATGAGGAAGAGGAGCCTTAATAATGCGGTGGGACAGATCATGTTGTCGATGTGGTCACGAGCAGAGATGGTGTCCCACGAGGGCAGGACGGGTTTCCTTCCTAGGGGGTCGTTTTCCGCCCATGCACAAGGCAAAGCAGCAGAACTGGTTTAAGTTAATTTAGCAAAAACACCAGAGCGAGCACTCGTAATCAAAGTGGAGATGCAGAGTGTTGTTTTGAATCAAAATGGTTCCAGCGCTCGCAGGTGTAGCTGAGGCTCAGCTCTGTGATCCCAAAGAGAACAGCTCGGTGGTTGTGTTGTGCTTTATTTAACAGAGGAAAGAAAGAACCCTGAAAAAAAATAGGAATTAGAAACCCCATCCTTTACGTTCATTTTTTTTCTTGGAATAAATGCTGGCGTTGCTCTGGATGAGAGTGGTCCCTGGGTATCTCACAGGGTGCAGCATCCCACCCCAGCTCTGGCTCCAGGAGGGAGATCCAGAAGATGTTCAGGATTTATTTTGGAGACAAGAGCTGAGGTAGGGCTCCATCCCCGGGTGCTGGGCTTGCCTGCAGCCACCATGCTCTCCCCACTTCCCCAGCAGCTCTTTTCTATTCGTAGGCTCATCAGATACTACAAGCTCCAGCCACTGCTGTGGTGTTGGCACATCCCATTTTTTATAGCGTTCCTCCCACGTGCTGCAGGATGAGGGGCTGGCATCTCCCTCCTTTCAGACGTTCTGGCTGCTGCTTTTACGGAGACAGGTGAAGTGCAGGGCTGGGATGTGGCACAGACCTTCTTTTTGACCCCAAAACATCATTTGAAAGCACATTTCACCTGGCCTGCACTGTGCTTGTTATGCTCAGTGTTATGAATATGGGACTTGTAATAAAACACCTTGTACAGGACTGGATAGCAATATTTATTGCATTTGAGAAATGTGCAATAGGGCATGAAGATCAGGCATAAAACATATCGACTATTTTATTGTGTCTCGGTGATCCATGAAAACCCAGCTCGGTGTTTCAGGACGATGGTAGTCACAAATACCAGCTGCCTCTCTTTTATTCCTGCTGCTCTGATTTCACTGCCATCTTTGGTGTGGCACTGGCCCTTCCCAGGGTTTGACAAAGTCATCCTTCTGCTACTTCACCCCAAAATTTGGAAATTGTCTCGAGCCAACCATTTACCCTCTTCTCTTTTGATCTTCGTGGAATATTTGGGTTGAAAGGGACCTTTAAAGGTCATTTAGTCCAACCACCCTGTAATGAACAGGGACATCTTCAACTAGACCAGGTTCCTCAGAGCTCTGTGTGACTGACCTTCAGTGCTCCCAGGACCATCCCTGGCAGTCACAGCTTCTCTGGGCAGCCTGTGCCAGTGTTTCACCACCCTCCTAAAAAATGCCTTTCTCAGGTCCTTCTCGGCAGGGCTGCCCTCAATCTCTTTATCCCCCAGCCTGTGTGGATCCCAGGGATTGCCCCATCCCCAGCACAGCACCTCTTATTTGGCCGTCCTGAACCTCATGAGTTTCCCATGGCCCCACTTCTCGAGCTTGTCCAGGTTCCTCTGGCTGTCACTCCGTCCCTCAGGTGTGTCACCCACGCTGCTCAGCTCAGTGTCATCGGCACACTTGCTGAGGGTGACTCATTCCCACTGTCTGCATCACTGGTGAAGATATTGGACAGTCCCAGTCCCACTATGGACACCACTGTTCACTGATATCCATGTGGACATTGAGCTGTTGACCACTACCCTCTGGATGTGATCATCCAACCGATTCCTCGTCGTCTGAACAGTCCATCCATCAAACTCATCTCGCTCCAGTTTAGAAAGAAGGGTGCTGTGTGGAACTGTGTCAAAGGCCTTACAGAAGTCCAGATAAACGACATCTGTAGCACTTCCCTTGTCCACTGATGGAGTCACCCCCATCAGAGAAGGCCACTGGGTTGGACAGGCAGGACTTGCCTGTGGTGAAGCTGTATGGGATGTCCCAAACCACCTCCTTGTCCTCCAGGAGCCTCAGCAGAGCTTCTGGGAGGGTCTGTTCCATGATCCTCCCAGGCAGAGGTGAGGCTGACAGGTCGGTATTTCCCAGGCTCCTCCTTTTTATACTTGTTCAGAAGGGGTGCAGTGTTTTGCCTTTCCCATTTTCCAATTTCACCTGACTGTCATGACTTTTTAGACGCCATGCAGAGTTACTTGGCAGCTACATCAGCCAGTTCTCTCAGGACTGTGGGATGCATCTCATCAGGTTCCATAGACTTCTGTACGTTCAGGTTCCTCAGGTGGTCACAAACTTGATCTTCTCTCACAATGGGGGAGGGACTTTGCTCCAGCAGTCCCTGTCCTGTGGTTCATCCACTCAAGGGTGGTGGGAAGAGAGGTTGCCTCAGCCTTCTCATCTCTTGGTACCCGTTTGCCAGTCATGTTGCACGTTCTTTGACCCTCGTTTTTCAGTCTGTAGAAGCCCTTCCTGTTATTCTTGCCATCTCTTGCCAAGTTCAGCTCCATCCGCCCCTTGGCCTTCCTCACCCCATCCCTGTGCAACCTGGAAGCATCCCAGTACTCTTCCCAGGATACCTTTCCCTGCTCCCACTGCCTGTGCATTTCCTCTTGCCCTTCAGTTGGGACCAGCAGGTCCTGACTCAGCCATGCCAGTCTCTTGCCTGCCTTGCCCAGTTTCTTACACCTGGGGATTGAGAGCCCTTGTGCTCTCTGGAGAACGTTCTGAAAGATCTGCCAGCTCTGTTCTGCTCCCTCATCCCTGGGGGCAGTTTCCCAGGGGATCCTATTGACTAACTCCTTGCAGAGCTGGAACTTTGCTTTCCTAGAAGTCATCGCCACCTGCCTATCACTACCTCAAGGTTTTCATCACTTCCCACCTTTGCCTCGTCCCTTACTGTACAAGCTCCTATTTTCCATTTGCCCTTCTTGGTGCATTTTTGTTTCTCATGGCGCAGCTCACAGCTGTGGCAGGACTGAGAGGTGGGTCCCATCCATCCCTGCCCAGTCCCACTGCAACTTCCATCCTTCCTGCACCTTCGAGTTGGGCTCCTGGCTGGAGGGACAAAGCCAAGCCACACAAAAGATGTTTATTCTGCAGCATCTTTTCTACTTTATCTCATTCCACTCCTACTCTGGCGTGTCCCACCGAGCACTGGTGTGGGCAGTGCTGCTCTCCTGAGTTTGGGGGACTTACAACTGGCAGTGACATTAAAAAGCAGAAACCAACCATCTGCTTCCAAAGCATGGTCATAAAGTCTATCCAAGAGGAGAACAACACAGGGCAGTGCAGCTCGAGCCTTTGGCTCCTGCTCACCTCGGAGCTGGAGCAGGAGCTGCCTGCGAGCTGGGGAAGGCGGCACTCCCCGCTGTCCCACGGGGTGTGACTCTCCTGGGTCTGGGAAAGGATCTGTTCTCTGTGCCAGGCACAGATGTTCTGCAGAACAAAACCCTGCAGCAGCTGAGCAGGAGACAACCCACCCCATGGCCATCGCTTGCTGAACACACTTGCATGTAGAGGTTTTGTAAATAGAAAAATATCACTGATGGGGATCCAATAAAAACCTATCGGGTTTTTATTTTTAAAAAATCTTACCAGGTTTACATCTTGCTTTTCTTTTTCTAAGCAGAAGAGGGTGGATGTTTTTGAAAAATGTCTTCAGAATAATGACTTGCAGACCAGAGGTAGCCAGGCATTTTGGAAGGAGGAGGAGGAAGAGGAGGAGAAGGAGGGCAGGGGCAGCCCCAGGGCTGTCCCATCCACACTGTGCCATCTCACTGCTCAGAGAGGAAAAGCCAGGGCTGGCTCAGCCTGGCCGTGGTTGCTTTGAGAAACCATTGTTGCTCTGTTTGCTCTTTTAAAAAGTCAGGACTGCTGTTAATTTTTTGGCATTATGGCTCAAATGAGCCACGAACCAAAATAAAGATGTTTGAAGCACTGTCATCCTTTACCTGCTGGACCGCGTTCTTTCCCTAAGCTCCCGATCTAGCAAAGCACTTAGGTGGAAGCTTTTCCTCGGGGCTCCGGCTCCCCAAGTGCTTTCCTGACTGGCTGGTGATGTCAAATCCCAAGAAAAACTCCCTTGAAGTCAGTGTAAGTGAGAAGAGATTCAGGTGCGTGGGCTTGGGTTGGTGCAGGATGAGGCCCTCGGTCTTTTCTCGACTCGGTGTGTTGGATTTGCCTGTGCAGCTCCCAGGGGGCCCAGAGGAGGTTGCAGGTTCAAGCCGCTGACATCTGTCTGAGAATGTGCCTCTTTAGCTCTTCAGCGTGTGAAATAATGCAAAAAAAAATAATTAAAAAAAAAAGAAAAATATATAAAATAAAGTACAATGTCTGTGGTAGAAGCAAGGCTTTTCAAATCTGTTTCTCAGGTAAACAAGTGACACTAATGACAGTGGAGTAACAGCCATCTAAGGGAATTGGGATGTGAAGCAGGAGGATTCCCTCCATCTCGCAGGACGCTTGGGTTGCCAGACACGTTTACTGAGCCTTTAAACACTTGGTGCAAAAGGAAACAAGAAATCCAATTGGTCTTTTCACTACCCTTCGCTAGCTAGACAGACAGACAGACGTCCATTTCAAAAGCACAAAGGGAAGACTTAAACCTAGACTAAACCACACACACACAGAAAAGAAACCAAGGTACCAGTGAAACTCCTTTTGTCTCTTACTCCCGGTGGGAAGCAGGGTAGAAATCCAAGGAGCTGCTCTGTTCCGCTGCCCCGGCGCCGGCCGGGCGCCTCGACTGCTGCCTCCAGAGATGTGAATGTACTGCTCCTTGAGTTCCCTTCCATAGAACTAGAGGCACCTCGTTAGGAAGTTGCTCCTGTTTTATGGTGCTAAAGAAAACTTTTATCCCCCCCCTTGAGCATTTAAGAACTATTAAATGGCCCTTTTTATGAATGTAACATATCCATTTCTGTTCCACATTTTACACTGCAATTTTAACATGTTTGGAAATGATTTGCCTTTTTTCTTTTAGAATAAGCTTTATAAATATTCTGTAGAGTCAATTGAAGTATAATTCTTAAGGATCACTCTAAGACGCCTACAAAATCTTGTATATTTTTAAGTGTGCCAATTTGTAAAATATTTTGTAAGTGTATATTTTTCTTAGAAAAGTGCTGTGAAGTGTTTGTATGTGTGAGGTTTCCCTTTTTTTGCACCTTCGGGTGTTAATAAAAGGATGTATACTTAAAAGTTTCTGGTTTTAAAAACCAAAATACAAAGAAAAAAATTAAACTTTTGTTGGGAATTTTGTAATAAAAAGAAATGTTGTGAAAGAGTGTAGTGATATTGTGTAAAGGAAACTGGAAAATTTGTGAGCGCTTTGCTGTTTTATAGATCCTCTTGTAAATTATTCTTGTAATATTTTGGGTTTTGTTGTTCTTGTTGCAAAGGTTTTAAATATTTGTGACTGACTCTGTATGGTGAAAACGTCATATTGTTAACTTGCTGAGTTTTGTTATATTGTTTATGGAATAAATAAAAAAATTAAAAATCTCATTTTAAGATCATGTATGAAGAAGAAATTAAAACTGCCATTTATTGAATATTAGGAATCGGTTTTTAATTGAGAAATGAAAACTTCCAAGTCAACGCTGAGTTAACACTTTGCCTTTCCAGGGCGCAGAGATGGGTTTGGGCTTGTCAGAAGGGGAGGCTCTTCCCAGCCTCCTGTGCTCAGTGGATTCCCCATCCTGGCAGAATCCCAGCAGTGCCAGGAAGCACCCCCAGACTGGCCTTTTCCTGGGAAGGAGCAGGTGGGTGCAGTGAGCCTGATCTGGTGCTAGAAGGGTTTGCTTGCCATTAACTAAAACTTGTAGAGGGACTGTCCAAGCCCATGGCCACCAAAACCATCTGGTCTATCCTACATGGCATCGATCCTATGAGTGGAAATACTTCCAGCTCCATAGTGCAAGTGTTGGTGACAGTTTTTAGCAGGTCCTGTTGCCATAAGACAAGGGATGATGGTTTTAAACTGAAAGAGAGTAGATTCAGACTAAATCTAAGGAAGAAATTTTTTACAGTGGGGGTGGGGAGGCCCTGGCACAGGTTGCCCAGGAAAGCTGTGGCTGCCCCATCCCTGGGAGTGCCCAAGGCCAGGGTGATGAGGGCTTTGAGAAACCTGGAAGGCTGATGTTTCTCTGAGCTATTACTGCAGGTTGCCTCCAAAATCGGGGTTATGTTGCTCACATTCTTTGGGGATCCTGTTGCAGTCTTGTGCTTTCTGCAGGGAGACCCAGCACTGCCACCACCGCGGGCCGGCCCGGCCAACATGCCTGCGATGTGACGGGTCTGTGGTGGGACTGAGTGGTACCAAAACACACTTCATTAACAGCAGAGCCTTCATATACCTTAGTAATGCCACAGAAAGGGCCTGCTAAATGTGTTTGTGTTGATCAAGGGCATTTATATTATAAGCACATATAATTAAAGCACTCAAAACTTCTGGACACACTGTCATCCCTCGCTGCGTACAGCCCAGCGACTTTTCCTTGTGAGTGAAGCAAAGTCAGATTTTAATTAGGATGTAATTTAATGTCACTGGCTTCTCCATCCTGCCAGTGGGAACTGCTCTCTGGCTGGTGATGGTTGGGCAGGGGCAAACTTGCCCTGGGTGACACCCCTCTTTCCTCAGCGTCTCTTGGGTTGGCCTAATGGCCTTCACTCCATCCCAAAGCAGCAATAGAATTTTCCAGTCAATTTCATAGGATGGTTTGGAACACCTTCACCTCCACTCAGGAGCTGAGCTTTCCCTCTACATTTTCTTGCTTGGTGTTTGCTTTAATTTAATGCACCTCTTGCTGCTGAGCATGCCAGGGGAGGATTTGCAATATGCTACAGCATAAGAAGCTGGAGTGTGAGATGGGAAAAACGATCCATCAGCACCTCAACTTTATTTAACTGCCCAGTGAGCTTAGCAAAACCCCTCAGAAAGGGTCAGAAGTGCCAGCCAGCAGGCCCGGGCTGCATCCCAAGGGATCACTTTATGCAGTGCTTAGGGATAGTGTAGATCCAGGCTGAAGGGAGATGCTGCAGCCCCAGCACTGCCGAGCATTTCAGTTTGTGTGCCATGTCAGCACCTTGGCTGGATTTCTTACCTCCCATTTCCAAAGGAAGAGAGCCTGGGTGGCCTGCAGCACCATTTTTCTCCAATCTGAGCCTTTCCTTGAGTTGGTAACGTCACATCTCAAGGACTCAAAATGTTTCTTCCCAAGTCTCGCCTGTGGGTTGGTGTCTGTCTTGCTAACAAAACCTTCACACTGCACCACCAGCCCAGAGCACATGTGCCACTGGCTCTCCTGGGCTCCTTGGCTGAAACAGGTTAGCACAAGGTGGGAACATTCCCATAAAATTACCTGGTGCTGCAGCATTTGCAGGCTGGAGGCCTCTAGGGCTTAAACTGTGGATGCATTTTCTGTCTTCATGCAAGAAAGTCAATAGAAAAAAAAGGTGAATGGCTTCATTTTGGGTATTCATTACTGCTGCTCTTCAATGTTTCAAACCTAGAAATATCTTTAACTTCCCCAAAGTCAACACAGAGACCAAGCCTGCCCCAAATCTCAGATGTAAGCTCTGCAAGCCGTGCAAAACCCAGCAGCCACGCTGGGACTGTCCTTTCTTCCCCCCAGCACAGCTGAGCACCTTCCACTGGCAACATCCCATTCAAGAGGATTCCTACACCTCACAAAATTCCAGGTGTCAACTGTCAGAACAGGTGCCATGTGGTTTATGTTAATAAATGCCCACAGTCTCCCCCCCCCCCCCCCAAGTTTTTTATGGGATTACACCTATAGCAGCAGCTTTTGCTTTGCAAATATACTTTGTGTAGCAGCAAAAGCATTGGTTCAATAAAGCACTTAAGCATACACTTTATCTTAAGCATGTTGGAGATTACATCCCTCTTTAGCAAAGCATTTAAGTATGTGCTTAATTTAAGGATTTAATTAAGGATTTTAATTGTAGACTTCAGTATGTGCTTACCTGCTTGGCTGAATATGGGTGAGATTACTACATGCTGCAGATTTCTACATAAAGTAACTAACTAATTCTGTCTGAATGAAGATGTTACATTATTCTCACACAAGGCAGTTAAAATATAAAGAGGAAAAAGGCAAGTGGCAGTTAACTCAATTCTTCCAGCTGGAAGTAGCATCCACGACCAAATCTCAGTTGATTAAAACCTAATATTATTAGTTATAACCTCTGAAGTGGCATTACAGATCAACAGAAAGCAGCACCTTCAAAATGAGTCTCCAGCTCATAAGCTTTAATTATGAGAAAGGAAGGATTCAGCCACCCTCTCCCTCTCATCGGTGACAGCAACCTTGAAATGGAAATGGCCACCAACTAATGGGCTGTGGTGTCATTTCCCCAACCATTACAGGGTTTAAGCTGACCTCCTAAGGAAAGAGAATTTCTGCAATTGCATTGCCAGCCTGTCCATTGGACCATTTCCATAGCTTTTGAACTCCGACAAATTTCATCTAATTGAGGAAAATAAAAGGATCCCAAAGATGCCAAGCTCCAACAAGTCGAATGCATAACAGGTAACTGGTTTTCTTTTTCTCCAGTAGCATTCACTGTCGCTGGAGAGCTTTGTCCATCCCAGCACTGGGACAGTGGTTTGGCTGGGGTGGAGTTCATTTTCTTGAATTCATTCTTGACAGTGCAGGGCTGCATTTTGGATTTGTGCTGAAGAGAGTGTTTTTGTTATTGCTGAGCAACATCAAAGCCCTTCCTGCTTTTCCTACCAGCGAGGAGGCTGGGGGTGCACAAGGAGCTGGGAGGAGACAAAGCCAGCACAGCTGACTCCAACTGACCCAAGGATACCCCAGACCATGCGGCATCACGCTCAGCATAAAGGTGTGGGAAGAGAAGGAGGTGGGGATTGAAACTTCGCTCCTGCATTTCTTACTCCACGGGTATCTCTGAAGCTCACAAGCTGCCACGTGCTCAGGAGACATCCATGTCTGCAATCCAAGGAATGACTGGATGTGTCACTCAGTGCTCTGGGCAGAGTGACAAGGTGGGGATCTTGGAGGTCTTTTCTAACGTTAATGACTTTGTGATTTCAACACAGCAGTAATACCCCTCAGAAGCAGTCCCTGTGCTTTACTGCTAAAAGCAGCCAAACACCCTTGTCATTTCTTTGCTGGCAGCAGCCAACAGACAAGCAAGGAGGGCGTGATGACCCAGAGCTGCTGCCCATGGGTAGAGGAGAAGGTGGCTCTGGCTGTGCAAGGTACCTGAGATGAGACCAGAGAGACACCTGGTCCTGCTGGGATAGGATGGCAGAGCTGCATGGTCAGCCCCCCGTGAGCTGCAGTGACCACCATGAGCTGCAGCAACATTCAGGACAGTGGCTGGGAAACGGGTCACAGGTCGGAGATCAGGCACTGGGTAAGAGCAAAGCTGGTAAAAAATGGCAAGGAAGAGGCAGCCTCTGCTCCTCCAGGCTGTAATGGTTTTCCTGAGAGGCATCCTGCATGTTTGCAAGACCAGCTGAAATCCAGCCCCTTGTTGGTGCTCCAGCTTTGCCCTTGGGCTCCCTGCCCAGCTCAGAGGGGGAGCCTGTGTGTGCCCATCTGCCCACGGCCCAGCCAGCTTTAGCTTTAACCACACCGAGGGACACCGTGGAAAGGCGAAGGCTGAGGCACCATGTGGCTCTCTTAGGTCTGCCCTCAGGCTGCTCAAAGCTGAGTGCGCTAAAATTGAGGTCTTTTTGTGTGATATCTCAAGGTATCACAAGCCCTGACTGGGTTTTTCCTTTAAAGTTTATATGGTGAGCAATCTTAAAATGCAGAAGGGGAGGTGATTGTCATCCACAGAGAGAGAGACCAGCCAGCAGATACACCGACAGGGCACCCATTCAAGAGCCTTTCCTGCAGATGAGTCGCCCAGGGAGACAACCCAGGCAGCCCAAATGACATCACAGGTGCTTGCTGGTCTCTCTCACTGGGACAGAAGGATTTAAACAAATGAGTTTCTGTGGAATTTTATGTCTTGCATCTCTTTGTTTTCCGCATGAAGCACAAGAGATGCTTCTACTTCTCCTTGTCTATACCTGCACCTTTTTTTCTTTACCCTCAGATTTCATTCAGGGATCTTTTAGACTGCATGATTATGCAAGATTAGGCTTCCAGCCTTTTAATGGAAATACCAACAGGGGCAGCTTCAGACAGCAAATCCACTTGCCGAGAGAAAAGTACTTAAGGGATGTGTTCTCTGGAGCACAAGGCATTTTATAGCTCGTTTGTGTGGCAGAAGTGTCTCGAGAATGGTGGCTGTGAGATGGCAGAGTGGGGAAAAAAGGGGAAGGGAAGGTTTGGAAGGTTTGGCCCATCTTCCATCTTCTCTGAGAGGAGGGGAAAGAGAAACCTGTGGCACTTCAGAAGTGGAAAAGCAAAGCTGTCTTGAGCTGTGGTACCAAAGCCGTGATGAGCAGGACCCTTTGTGCCTTCTACTGTGCAGCACAGCGTGACCACAGGAACCTCTGTGTGGAGGGCAGGGCTGGCACTGACCTGCTCCTGTTTCAGTGCACTGCCAGTGCAGGGAGAAGAAAATCTCTGCCACTTCTGAGCTGTAAAAGGTACATGACCTACAGATGAGCCAATCTAATTTTATCCTGTAGTGAGCACTGGCGCACCTGTATAATGAATAGCACATTATCACATCTTTGCTTGACTATCTCAATATAATATATTAATACAGTCTTCATAGCCCTTGGTTATCATGTTATTTGTTCTTTAATCTAATGTATTTGGAGCAACTGGCTAGTGAGATGCAGCCCTATTTATCCTTCTAAGGACAACAATAGCAGGGATAAATGTTAAACTAAAGGAAGGAATGAAAAAAAAAAAAATAGCAGCTCTATTTGTGCCGTGCCAAGATGCATTTCTTGGCAACCCCAGAGATTCAACAGTCTGGTATTTATCACGACGAAACGCAGAAATGTCTGATGATTACATGAAGGGAAATAAAGAGACTGAGCATAAACTGCAGACTGAGAGATAAGAGCACATTTTTACAGCAGGCAGCTGCTAAAACAGGGCTATGTCAAGGCAGCCCCGAGCTGCAGCAGAGGAGGGTGCTCAGGCCAGGGCAGTGAGGGGGCAGAGCTGAAACCAGGGATAAAGAGGACAGTTTAAAACCAAGGAGAATTAGGCAGCCTGCTTAATCACGTTATTTAACACCATGAGGATTATTTTCAAGGAATTTATCCCTCCTTCCTCTCCCATCGGAGGGAAGCAAAACACCAGTGTTGGCTGTGGAGACTATTTCACATCCTTCTGTTTGAAATGAGCCCCTGGCGTGTTCAGCGAGGGAATCTGTCCAGCAGTGGCTGGAGCTGTGTCAGGGATTTAGCATCATCCCAAATCACTTGAGGACACAGTCTGCCTCTGGCTACACGTTGGATCCCAGGCACTCATTTGGACCCAGCTCTGTTTGAAGGTGGGTGCGTGGCATGACTCCTTGGCAATGCTTCCAGAATCTGTTGGAGTTCTGACACCAGGATTATTGAAACCAGGAGTTGAGGAGTCAGTTTTCTTACTGTTCCTGTTGTGAGACAGTCACTCTAAGGCTTTGGTCAAGGTTGTTTAAAGTTAGGATTGGGATTTGAGAACAGAAATGTGCAGATCTCTCAATTATTGCCAAGTCTGTGAAGTCTACCATCCCACAGGACACCTGATGAGATGGATGGATGATCCCATAGGAAACCTGATGAGATGGATGGATGCTCTCCCACAGGAAACTTGCTGACATGGAGGTTCTCACTGGTTATGGAGAACAGCACCTGTGTTGTCAGGCAAGGAGCGATCACCAGTTTAATTTTAGGGCTACAGTTACGAACCAGGTTAAGATTACAGTTCAAAAAGGGAAATGTGCCATTGCCTGCACTGTTCTGGACATCACACAGACCCCGTTCTTGTTTGATGGATGAAGGATAAAATATGATGGATGACGGATGATGAGAAATTCATTATTCTATACAGGAGAGAGGCTCTTGATTTTTAGCAGTCATATCCCAGTGGTGGAAGTCCTCCACTTCCCTGACATGAGCACAGAGATGAAGTAACACATGATCCTTGTGTGTTGGCTTCATTTTATCCTTTTGCAGTATGGCATTTTTGATGCAAGACTCCAGGGAATGGTGAGTTGCACTCTAGAGCTGGCACCTCCTAAGAACAATTTAATTGAAATATATGGACATGCTGTATATGATAGAGATCTTAGGGGTTCTGTAGGGATAGCATGGGTAGTACCACAGCCTGGCAAACTGATGCTTCCCTCATCCTCTTTGCCCCAAATAAAACAACCAACCTTTTAGGATCAATCATCTCCTCTTCTGCAGCCTCTGAGGCTGGAAAGCAGCCCCTATCACTCAGCAGTGCCAAGGGCATCAGAAGCAATTAAAGAAAAATTAGAATTGATTTGCAGAATGTAATAATCATTCATCTAGCTGAGGGGGGAAAAAGGGTTTTATCACTGAAATATTAGAAAGTGTAGTAAGCTAAGTATTATGGCACCCACAGAAGTAAGTCTGAAACCTCAAGGTGAATTATTTAATTCTAAATAACAAGAAAACAATAATGTTGCAAATCAATGCAAGAGGCTAAGGTAGCTAGAAGTGGGCAAGGAAGGCTTTCTGACTCCAGTCTGGGCCCAGAGAAAGAAGCCAAGTATCTCTCTCTGCCATGCCTGCCTTTCCATAGCAATTTTGCTTCCCTGCACATCATGCCCAGCTCATTTTGTTACCATTCCTACAGCTCCTGTTGTGTGGTCACCCATCATGGTTCCCACACGTCCTGTCCTGGTGAGGCAGATGTGCCCACTGCAGGGTAAACTTCAACGAGGATGGTGATCTCCAGGTACAGAACACAGAAAACCAAAGGTGAGTAACAAAACCAGGAGTTTGGAGGGAGAAACTGAAAACTGTGGCTGCCCTTGGACAGGCAGTTTTGCTGCTCTGTGCTCGGCTTCTTGCTGCTCCACCAAGGGACAAGGAGCTTCCCTGATCTTTGCAAAGCCTTCAGTACGTGCCACGTTTTTCTTTCATGTTCTTGGATGTCCCTGCTATAGAACACATACATCAAACCCTGTCCGAAAAGGAGCAATTAAACTGCACTGCTAAAGGGATATCATAGGAAGGGCCTGATTACAGCTCACCCAGAAATGTCTTCCCTAGTCCCAGGCTCTTTGACGTGATTCTTCCCCCCCTTCTCTGAATCTCTTCCCGCATTAATTTCAGCCAGTCCTGGGATTATTTGAAAAAGGGCCTTGGGGGACTTGTTCAAAGGCACTGCCACCACGGACGACTTTGCTTTCTGAACTGAAGCATTTCACTCCTATCTGTCTGGACATATGAGCTGCTCAGCACTGCTTCATTAGGCAAGTTATTTTTAAATTCCCAGAAAGAGCAAAACATTGAGAGAGGAATTAGCATTTGCCGTTGAAACAGCTGCAAAAAAGACTATGCAGAAGGCACTGCGGGTCCCCCCTGCCAGCACTGTGATTAAGCAGGCAGCAGTACCCAGGCCCTGACACAGCTCAGGCTGCACAGGGGACACAGAAATCATGCTCCAGGATAAGGGCTGGGAAGTAACCATCACAACTGTGTTCTGGATGTAAGAGGGTGACCATCAACACTGAAGAGCAAAAAATCTTGGAACTATCTCTCTTCCTCCAGCCACAGCCTGGTTTTCCCTCTTTTTCTTCCCCACATTTTTCTCCTAAGGGTTTTGATCCTTCAAACGTCTGTTCTGGTTTCTCCACTCAAAGGAATGAAAGGATAAAGGCTGCCAGAGTCCTTCCTTCCCCTAAACAACAACCAAGACCTGGTGGGCACCCGGTACTTTCAAAATGCCAAGGGACAGCAATAAAGCTGATGGTGCTGGGTTGTATTCTCACTTTGTAGCATGTTTAAGTTTCCCAGTGGCTAATCCTGCTCTTCCAGCATGGAAGTGAAGGCAAAAGGCCCAGCAATAAACTGTCAGAGGCATGTTTGGGTAGCTGTTGTTTTGCAAACGCTCATTGCCCTGAGGATGGTGCTGCTGAGGGCAGCTGTGACTCACGCTGATAACGTTCATAATGTGGAGAAAAGGGCTGAATACAGCCTGGGCCTGAGAAGGGAGGAGAGTTTAGGTGAAAACGGGCCTTTTCACCCACGTGGGAGCACACAGGCACCACAGCCAGGGAGGTTGTGCCTGGTTCACCCCTCCCTTCGGCCCTGCCTGCAGCCACGGGGTTTCTGTATTTATTCAGAACAAATCTAGCAGGAGCTGTTCTAATAACCTGCTCCCAATTCCTGCCTAATGAAGGCTGCTAGATTCCTCTGAATTAATTCTTGTTCAAACTAGAGTGCTTTCTTTGGAACTATTAAGTATTTCCAGTGATTCTTCAGTGACAGGAACTCTGCCACAGTCGGCCAGTTGTGGGTGAATTGTTTCAATGGACAGCTTTCCCCGTTTTTAAAATATCCAACAACCTGGATTGATGTCCAGCTACCAAACACCACTTCACCAGCTAGATCACAGAATCCCAGACTGGTTTGGGTTGGAAAGGATCTTAAAAATTATCTCGTTCCACTCCCTGCCATGGGCAGGGACACTGGAGCCAGACCAGGTTGCTCCAAGCCCTGTCCAACATGGCCTTTCCTTGAACACTTCCAGGAATGGGTCAACCTCTGCCAGGGCCTCACCCCCCTTTAGTGTTAACTGCCATTTCAATGTCCCTTCACCTTTTATTTCTTAGTAAAAGGTGTTCCTTGGGTGCTTTCTCACTAAGGTGTGCTTTCAAGCCCTCAGGGAAATTTTCCTGGAATCCACAGACCATTGTTTTCCTTGGCACCTCCCTCTTGGAAGAGCATCTCATTAGGAGCTCATCTTCAGTTGATTATTTCTCTTCTGAGTCACTGCTTTCCACGACTTTGTCACCCAGCCCTTAGTCCAGCTGCTGCTCTATTCCTAGGCTAACGACTTTACACCTAGTGGCATTGAAAAACATGTTTATTTAAGCTCGGCTCATTAAGTGATCTAGATTAGGTTTGGTATCAGCAACCTGCCCCAAATTCTGTGCAGCTGCAGATCACCAGTAATGATTTGGCATTTTCTCGCAGGTCAGCGATCACACATTAAGTGTGTGGGGTCAAGATCCCACAGGAAGGGAGCTCTGCCGAGTTCCATGGTGCTTCTGCTTATAATTACCCTTGGAGAACTATCAGTTAGTTTTCAGTCTAATTAATATTTGCCATAGTTACTTTCACCATATTTTGATTGAGAAAGAGGAATGATGTAAAACAAGATGATGTAAGCTATGACATTAAGGAAAATATCTGGCTAATCTGACAAAGTCTACTTTTCTTACTGTTACAGTATCTCCTTGAAATGATTTATTAACCCATTATTTATTAGAATTTATAACTAGTTGTTATTTGTTCTTAGACATCCTTGATCACAAATGTCCAGGAGTATCTTTCATTAACTTTTTAGGTAACAAATGGCTGCAAGGGATTTATTTCCTCTGGCCTCTTCTCCTCCCTGTGAGGGGCCAACTGCCCTCCCCTGGTTCCCTCTGCCCACTGCTGCCCAGAGCCAGGGCCCCACTCCAGCCATGCTCTGTGGTGGCAGAGTTATGTCCCAGTGCTGTGCAAACCTTGGGATCTGCTGTCAAATCCATCGGCCCTACAGCTCCTGCCCCACACTCTGCACCGGGGGGGCTCCGGGCAGAGCTCAGGATGTTCCCCAAACCCCTCACGCTGGTTCTGCCACTGCCAGCTCTGCCCCTGAGAGCTCAGCTCTGCTGGGTGGGAACAGCAAGAGCCAGGGATTCAGGAACAGCAAGAGCCAGGGATTCAGGAACAGCAACAGCCAGGGATTCAGGAACAGCAAAGCCAGGGCTCAGGAACAGCAAGAGCCAGGGATTCAGGAACAGCAAGAGCCAGGGATTCAGGAACAGCAACAGCCAGGGATTCAGGAACAGCAAGAGTCAGGGATTCAGGAACAGCAACAGCCAGGGATTCAGGAACACTGAGGAGATTTGGTTTTCTGTCTCGGCAGAGAAAAAAGGAAAAGAACTTCAAGTGTTTTTAGAACT
>JAWWES010000150.1:17779241-17798973 GCA_035583135.1 Lophotriccus pileatus
CGCCTCCCGCCGCCAGCGCCGCCCTCCTGCGGGGCCCGCGGGCCGGGCCGGGCAGCGCCCGGAGCAGGCCCTGCTCGGGGGTGCCGCGAGCGGGTGGCGGTGGCTCTGCCCGGGGCCGCGGGCACGGCTCGGGGCCGGCAATCGCGGCTCCCCGGGCCGTGTTCTCGGTCTGCTGAGCCGAGACAAGCGGCCCTGCCGAGGAAGACGGGCAGGGCAACTCTTCCCATCCTGCTGTGTGCTGGTCAGCTCTGACCAGTTAAAACCTGTGCTGTTTGCTGTACCTGAGCTGAGTTTCTCTCCAGTTAAATCACGTCATCTTTGCTCAGTCACCGTAGTTTCCTGTGCAGATTATCCCTTGCCCCTTTTAATGCTGTTTGTTAACATTGAAGGTTTCTGTGTGTTTTAAAGCCGTTGTCAAGTCCAGCTGGCTGTATGTGTTTATCTTCAGTCATCTGCTTTAATTGAGGAACAGTACCAGGTTATATATAATAGTGTGTATATATTATGTGGTTATTAAGATCTGTTTTGTGTGTAGGAGGAGCCTGACAAAAGGTTTCACGGCAAAAGGCACTGATTCACTTTTTGTAATAGTAGTTTTGTTTGTTCCACCATTTTCCAGGAAGGTGGAAATACAGAGAAGCTTCTGAACAGGAATTCAGGCTTGGTAATACCCAATAATATCATCACACATCACATTTATTTTCCCTGTCCATATTGCCAGTAGTGCTTAATTTCAAGTGGAAAATAGTTGTCAGAATGCTAAAGTTCTGACTCTAATTTGTCCCTGAATTTTAATTGCAGTGACTTGCCAAGTCTTTAAAAAAAAAATAAACAGTTGGCTGCTTCTTGGGCAGTTAATTATCCTAAATTGAGGGTCAGATGTTTAGTTTTGTTGTAGTCCTCAACTAGCACTCAGACTGACTGTGTTCCCTCTACAGGTTTACCATTTTGGAATTAAAGGACTTATGGCTTAGAATTATGTCCTGGGAAGGGAAAACATACCACACATGATAAAATTAAGGGCTTCTTGTTATGTTAGACCACTAAAGCCACAATGTCCTCTTCAGCAGCAGCTCCGACTGGGTAAATGTTTGTCCCTGAAACAACCACACCAGCATTTTGCAAGCCTTTAGTTGCTGTCGTGTGTATCATCTTTATTTTCCATATCAGTGAATTCACAGACGTGCCAGGGTGTACTGGACAGAAGTCTTACAAGTGTCTGGTCTCCAATATATGTGTTTGGGGTTTTTTAGTGGTTATTTGTAGAGGAATGGACATTGTGCTCCTTAAATGGAGATGTCTTCAAAACATCTATATATCATATACCTGCCTGGCTTTTTGTTTCCTGTGGGAATGTATCAAAACAAATTCCTTGGTCATAGTGGAATGATTCCATTTGCAGTGGAGGTGTTGTACCTCTTTTTTTTTCTGTCATAATATACTGTAATGACTTCATATACTTCAGTCTAAAGGTTGCATGTAAGTCCAGTTTAATGTACCTTAACACATTACTGGCTTGCTCTGATTTTTTTTTTTGTAGGGGACTTAACTTTCCACATATTAAAACATTTGAATTTAAACGTGATCATTGGGTGTTTATCCAAATTCTCATCATTAATCTCAGTCTTGGTGAAAATTTATCAGCTCTTGAGCTTGCAAAAATTAGTGTTGAAGGGATAAAACCAAATGTGAACGTTTCTGTCATGAAGATACTTTTATGACAGACCTGTGCACCTCAAACCCAAAACTTCTAAGCAGTGTAACAGTGTAATAACTTAGTCAGGAGCTTTGTGTGGTGAGCAGGGATAGCCAGAAGCATCCCAGGAACTGGTTTTGCTTTAGCACAGGTTCCTGGCTGCAGGTAAGAAACACCATAAAAGACACAAGCCTGTGTCTCGTTCAGACTGCTCAGGTTTAAATTAACGAGGTTCCTGTTAATAACTTTTGGCTGATGTGCAGCTTTTTACTCAGGGAGGTCTTCAGACTCATGTGATCTCATAAAACCATCCAGTGATAGTTGAATGTGGAGGAAAAGCCATCACACATTTTATCTTAGTTTAGTAATTTAAAAAGGTCTTGCTCAGAGCACTCTGAATTTTGATATGCAAGGTGCATGTGCACGTAGTCTTGTTAAAATGCAGGGGCTGCCTGCCTTGGGATGGCAGCAGAGATGGAATTCTCATCCTACACATGCCTCTGTAAATTCCAGTAGATTGTACTGCGTTTTATTTTGCACTTCTGTCGTGGTTGGGCACCAGATGCCAACCAGAACAAGAGTGCACGTCTGGGAATTCCTGTGTGGGTTGTGGTTGTAGTGATTCTCACTGTTCTGGTGGCCTTTTACCGTTAGTAGTAGCGGCACTAGCAACAGTTTTGTGGAGACAGTAAGAGTCAGCAGTAAATTTAAAGGTTTATTGAATTCAGTGAGTTTTGATTGGCTTAGTGCCTTCACTAACCATGAGTTCTGTTTCTCCAGGAATCGAACCACTCATGTCCTTGGATATCAGTCCTGTCTATGCTGCTGTCTCTGTCCACACTGGTTACTTGTGTGCAGGAAGCTCATTTCTGGGTGAAAAGAGCATCATTTCATGAGATAACAGTGCTGGAAACTTGTTGTACCTCATGTACAGTGTTTCTCTTCTGTGATATCTGAACTATCTTAATTTTATTTTCCACTTGTATGTGAAAAGAGTTGTTTTAGTAAGCGCAGATGATAAAATGTGAAGCCCTGTATTTTGGCAGTTGTTCCCACATTTTATTTTCAGAGCTCCATCTTGGTTCCATATGCTCTCAGTGTTCTGGAATTGCAAAGCTCTGCCCTGATCACTTCTCTCTGGCTTACCAGGAGTTGTTAGTGTTTCTCTTCTTTATCTCAACAGTTGGTTCTGCTGAAGTGTTTTGTTTTGTTTTGTTTTTTTTTAATTCTGTGGAATTTTCTGCAACTGTTCTGCAAAAGTATTCATCTGCTTTCTATTGTTTCAAACCTACGTTCAGAATGGCATCTTGTTTCAGGGCCTTTGCTTTGAAACACTGCAGTAGTGCAGTAGTGAATGGACATTTAATGCTCTGCTTTAAAATAGCTGAATAGGTGTTTAACACTCCTCCTTAAACGGGCATTTCAATTTTACACCACTTTACACAGAACACTTCACGGGAAGACAAAAATCCCTTCCAACTCTCCAAAAGTGATGCGTGTTCCATGATAACTTTTGAGTCAAAGAGGACACAGGGAGTTCTGGAGTTCAAAATTTATGGTAAGTTTAGTAGAAGTCTAGTGGGAACCTCAGTCTGTTGTTCATTGAAGTGGAAATAAAAAGTAACAACAATAAGAGGGGGAAAAAAATGTCCAAAATTCATGATGCAACTTTGAAAACTGGGGAAGTTTGTTACTTTTCACTGTAGATTGAGCAGATTGGACCTCTGGTACCAAAGCCTTTGGTGTGACCACAAAAGGGAATTTGTGCACCTGCACAAAAAGAGAAAAAACCCAACCTGACATACCCAAGCTCCTTGTATAATGGAGATAGATGACTTTCACTTCACTGTCTTAAGGAATCTTCTTCCCTTAATGGTGGGATCCACTGACAGTTTTTGCTTTTGCCTTTGAGCTTGCAGACTTGAGTGATGAACTATTTAAGATGAAAGTGTAGTTTCTGTTATGTCTTACTTCCTTGCTAGTTTTGAATATTGAGAAATTGGATACTGACTGGCATGGAACCTATTTTTCTACTTTTAATCTTTCTAGGAAAATGTAGGACTTGGGAGGTGGGGTGGGTTGCATGAATATTGCCCATGAAGCTGGGTGTGTTGTGCTCGTGTGAAGAACTCCGTGTAAGAGAACTGCCTGTTCTGGCGGCTGCTCCTGTGTCATCTGAGCCATGGAATCGGGGGCAGTGCTGGGCCTGCCAAAGGGGATGGCGCGTTGGAGCTGCTGGAGTCACAGTTCGTGGAAAGCGCTTGGCCAGGCAGCTGTGCTGGGCTTGTGAGGAGCTGCCATGGCTCTGAGGTTTGTTCACTGAGAGCAGGGCAGGGCAAAAATAGGCTGTAACAGCCCAAACCAAAAATACGTATTTCTGGCTTCCACC
This sequence comes from Lophotriccus pileatus, assembly GCA_035583135.1. Classification (NCBI taxonomy): domain Eukaryota; kingdom Metazoa; phylum Chordata; class Aves; order Passeriformes; family Tyrannidae; genus Lophotriccus; species Lophotriccus pileatus. The sequence continues at coordinate 17,783,327 of JAWWES010000150.1, forward strand.
GCTGAGTCACTTCTTTTAGTCCAAGGGTCAGATAATTTGTGCAGACTGGAAGTAAGCAAGGTGCTCAACTGTTTGAAGGACCTAATTAAGATGAGGTTATGAATCATAAATGGGAAGTTGGCCTTGTGCTGAGGACATCTATGAAACACTCCCATTGCCATCCTCTCTTTTGTGTATACAAAGGAATTAACTGTGCTGCTGGGACGTGAGGGAGCTCAGGAAACATTCCTGCCATACAGGGCATGACAGAGTCTCCTGTCAGGTTGAAATACCGGTAACACCTACTGGGGGGAGTTCTGGAGGAACTTCTTGTTGCACAGCTCTCGTGAGCAGCTGACTTGTGTCTGCAGTTTAACTAATTCCATGCCCTGACCTGTTAGAACTTGAGACTTGCCCCCTAAATCTAGTGAGAATTAGAACTTTAAGGTATTGCTTTTTCATTTAACCCTGCTAATGAGTCACTTCTGAATTGGTTAGAGCTTCTAAGTTTTGCCTAGTTGGTTTAATGAGAGTTTTAATGTTTTATGGGACTTCTTTTAAATTAAAAAAACAAGAAATGCAGGCTAAGGTATTGTCTTGGTGTTTACAGTTAACTCATGTCAGGAGATACCACACATTTCTGAAGGTGGAAGGACTAGTGATTTATCACAGAGCTTTATCTCCATTAGTACCTTTCCTGGGAAGAATTCTGTAGTCCACAGTCAATACACTGTGTTTTTAAAGATAAATGGATAACACAAGTATGTTATTCCAGTTTGCTGTCCCACTAGGTTATGAGCTCTGGATTTGGAGCAGTAGTACATTCCTGACTGGATTTAGTTTACACACAACTTGGCGTGAGAGAAAACATAAAATATTTCTTGTACTGTGAGAATGATAACTTTGCATTATTGAGGGAATATCTAGTACTCTAAAATTCTTTCCAAAAGAGCATAGTATTACTTCCTCTTGAGTAAAAGAATGTAACAAACAATAGCTTTTGTGGGCTTGCTGCAGTCTGGAGCAGCAGTGGAGAGACAGCCAGTCATTTGTGCTCTGAAGTCTCTGAGGCTGTTGAAGGGAACTGCAGGGAAGATACTTTGCTGACTTGTGGAAGGATGGGAACACCAGTTAAGAATTCACAGTCGTTACTGTGTCTGGATATTCAGCTGCTGAAGAATATTTCCTTTTTTTTTTTTTTCCCTAAGGAGAAAATTATTTGTTCTGTCAGTAATTCTCTTACTTTGTGCAACCTGTAGGTGATCATCCCCTCCACTTTGTCACTGCTGGGTGTCTCAGCTGAAGTTGGCAATAACTGGGAGGTCTGAACTTCCTGCTCATAGCTGTGACCTTCCCCACCCTTTGTCAACCCAGTGCTGACAAGGAAGGGCACTAAAGAAGGAAATTATGAATCTTTTAGCTTGGATAAGAACAGAGTCTTACTTTGAGTTGAACTAAACCACTGGAAGAAATAGGAACAGTTGAAGCCTACCTGCTTATGAGATAATCAAATGCTGATTATTTTGTTGTAAGTTAATAGGACACCTGTTGGGTTTCCCTCCTCAGGTTTCCCTGTGTTACTGGCCTCAGCTTCCTTCAGCCAGTCTTAGTGTCCTGTGGGGTGTGACCTGAGAGCAGAATCCTGAGGGAGGCACAGATTTTCAGGTTATTTCTGCTGTGTGCTGTGATAGGAGTCGTAACTCACAGTGTTGAACTCCTGTAGGACACCCAGACGGGCCCTGTGGAGCTGTGCTGAGGCAGGAGGAGTTAAACCTTCCAGTAAGTTCAGCCTGGCCATGAGATCTGCAGCAGAGGGGGAGCTGAGGCTTAAACTGCACAGAGTGGACAGGGAAGAGAGAGAAAGTAGCAGAAGCCTTGGGGGGAGAAATCCTGTTTTTCATTCACTGGTTTTAATATCAGAGCTCCAGTTTGGAGAGTATCATCCCATTTGCTGTCAGCAGTAAGGCAGGGACAATGTGTTGCTGTGCATTTATGTGCCATCTGTATTTCCATCAGTGTAAACATCCCATGTAGGTTCACAGCATTTCCAGGGTAGTGAGGCTGGGCTACAGTGGGCTGCTGTCATCTGTTACAGTGGCTTGCAACAGGAAAATAGAGTGAGTCTGTCAGTAGTAGAAATAGTCCTAATGTAAATTAAATTCTTCATTCAAGATCCCACTTCTGAGGCAATAAAATCTTTTCAGTCTTGCCCATTAGCTGATTTTATGGTTTAGGAGGGAAGCTAAGAGATGATGGAGGAGAAGAGAGGAGCTAACCTGGAAGTTACTTGTTCTGAGCATTTTGTAAAGAATCACCTGTTGAACTGTACATCAGTCTGCTGATAAAGAAGGGATTACATTCTTTTTTCCCCCCACTTGACTTGTTTGGACTCTCCCTTTTTCCCTGACCAAGGATGGTGCCCCTTTTTCTCTGAAATGGAGTAGGCAAATGCCTTTGAATCCAATGGGCATTATAAAGCCAAGGTAACTGCAAGCACTGGAATTTTTAGATAAAAGGAAAATTTCGAAGCATAAGCAGTAAACCAAGGTCATGCTTTGTATGCATAGTGAGATTTTCTTTTTTAAAAGCTGTTGTAGAATTAGTCTAATGCTTACAAAGATATTAATATTGCCAGATTTATGGAGACATTCTGTGTGTTTTGCAGTCAGTAAATCCCAAGCTGGCAGTCATTTGGGTAGAATATTTTACAAAACTTTCTGCTGCTGCTGTCCCTCAGCATCTTACAGCATTCCCTTATTTTCTTAATCTTATTGTTGACTTTGCTTCATTGTTATCCTAAAGACAGGAATAGTGGTTAGAGTTTTGATGTGTATTCCCAGAGAACTAATGCATCTTTCAAGGCTTTATTTTGGATGCAAGTCCCTCATCCTACTTGAGCCTTTTATTCAGATGTTACTTCTAAAAGCAGCTGTCTTTATTTCTGGGATCTTCTCTAGAATGTCTTCAAGTGATGTTACTTGGAGCCATAATTCTGCTCCAGGAAGCTTGTAAAAAGTTGATTGACTTTGAAGCCAGCTCTGTTCTCGTTGGCAGTACGTGCCTGGCGTGTGGAGGGCACACAGATTTCCTCACTGAGCCCAGTCAGGGTGGAACGTGCCTGCTGAATCCATTGCTCAACACTCCCTGGGAATGGGGCCACTGATGGGTGTCTGACAGCACATCACATGCAGGGCTGCAGATGGGCAGCCTTTGCCTTGCACCAGAGAGTCAGAAAGGCAGAGGAAGCTGATGACTTCCCTTTGGCACAGGGGTGACCCTGTGGTTGCTGCTGATTCCTGGAAAACAAGGTGGAACTGCTTGGGTGAAATGGCAGAACTTCACAGAACTAATAACCCTGAGTGGCAACAGCTTAATACCACTAACCCAAAAACCAAGTTCCAACTCAAGACAAAGAGGGTTGAAGCAGCAATTTCATAATTTACAAGTCTGCAATAACATGATGTCCTTTCCTGTGGAATTTTTCTAGTGTTCCACACCGAGGTCGTCATGCACTTTAATTTTCCCTGTAGCAGCTGAAGCAAAGTGCCCGTGGAGATCATGCAGTGCTGCTCTTCTGTGGAGGAGCACTAATGTAAACTGTGGGCAGTCTTGACTTGACAGCTGTGCTGACAAACCAAAAAAAGATGCTTTTTCCACTAGACAGATGTCTAAGTGTTGGAAATTTTCCAGTGAGAAGCAGAAAAGCTTTATTCTTCCAGTATTTTCGTGTCACATGAAGTATGGTTTAAATGAAAGGAATGTTTTCTGATGGGGAATGTTACTGCAGAGCTTTTCAGCATGCAGAGGATTAGCTTGCTAATCACCTCTCTGAGTAACTAGATTCTACCAGTTGTGCAGGAAAATTCTTGATGCTGTGAGTGGCGAGGCACAGTGATCAAGGAAACTAGTTATTTTATCTTCATTTGATATATTTGCATGGCCAGTGCCAGAATGTCTCCTGCATTTGCATGTATTTCATTATAATAGTTATCAGATATAGACGTGGAATGCATCGATAATTTTCTTTGAAAGAGAGACTCAAGTATTTCAACCAAATGAAAAACAATATGAGTAGATTATACTTAAAAATATGCAACATAGAAGACAGTTCTTGAAAGCAGGCGTACACCTGGTGTGTGCTGGGGGTTTGTCTTGGAAATTTTGATTGTCAACATCAGTAATTCGGTAAATGCTGAAACTTGAAAGGAAATTCTTCTCTTGATGTAAAACGCTAAATGTGATTTTACAAACCTTCTTCCTTGTTTGTGGAAACAAAAACCTTTTCTTTTTTTGTGCACACAGTGTTCCATAGCATCAGAAGATGCTATTTGAGTTCTTCATATCCCTTCATTCTGTTAAAACGCACTTGGATGGCGAAGAGGGTGTTTCTGGTAGGAGGCAGGGAAAAGCGATGAACGTCTTTTAGAGTCAGAAAGTGCGATCAAGGATGGCTTATGCCTTGTGCTACATCATTGTAAGGCTGCTTGGGGAGGCAGCTGTGGTATTAGGGATGTTTTATGCCAAAAAGCACGGACACCTGGTCAACTATGTGAATGTAAAGGTGGACTGAGGCTTTGGCAGATGATATGCTCTGTGTTCATACTTGCTGCTTGCTGAGTATTTGGTCATGATGGGCATCAGTTTTGTTTGTGCTCCTTGAAGAGATTTGTGTTTTGAGAAGGGTTTTGGTTTTGATCTCTGTTGTTATGGCACCTGATCTTAACTGAAGCTTCATTAGCAAACTGCCTTAACCTGTACTCTGTTCTACATTGTAAACATGCCTGAATGTCATGCACCTGCTTCACTGCACTCAGTGAAGGGTTTGTTTTCTCCTTTTTTTAGGTACTCTCCCACTCGTCAAGATGGAAAGCTCAGATTCTAGTGATAAAGGAAATATCGATCAGTCAGAAGCACAACGGCAGAGTCAGCTGGACCGCTTAGATCGAGAGGAAGCTTTCTATCAGTTTGTGAACAACCTGAGTGAAGAGGACTACAGGCTTATGAGAGATAACAATTTGCTAGGAACACCAGGTGGGTAATCCTTGTGCATCCTACTAGAATTGCTTGTAGGCAATTTGTGTCCTTTCCTGTTCTCCTGAAGCTGTTTCACGCGTTCAGTTTGTGTGCTGCGGTTGTGTTCCATGCGAGGAAGTGGCTTCTTGCTAATTTGTGCATACTCAACTTTGAGTGGCCCCCTGACTAGTGGAGAGGTAGTTACAAAAGTCTGGTGTTTACACAAGTTGGCACGAATACCCAGGTTTGACCCAGTTCCAGTTATGGACCCTGAGATGGAAAAAAATCTCCTTTAAGCATCTGTGTGCAAACTTTCTGCTGGTGAGGTTGAGTTTGTAACTGGGGTAGGTAGTCTGGTGAGAGATTCTGCTTGGGCATTTTGATTTCAGTTCTCAATGAACTTATTACTTTAAATTGACTCTTTATAGGATTTCAGACCGTGACTTCAACTAATTTAAACCTTTTTTCATGCTTGGGAAAGTGTTACCTCACATATTTTACTCTGGACAGCCATTTAATGGGTGACAAATAGGATGACCAAAATTGCTGCTAAGCTGTAGAGGTTACAGAACCAGAGGGCACATCTGTCTTGAATAGGATGGAGCTGTTGGGTATCTCAGCTTCGGCAAAACTTACTTGGGACAACAGTGCTGAAGGGTCTGAGCTTCCCCTTAGCAGCCTATTCTGCAGTGTCATTGTGGCAGGGTTTAATTAGACAAAAGACAAGCAGTGGCTTGTACCTTCTTGAGAAGCTTTTGATAATGCTTGCCATACATATATGATTTGGAAATATTTTTGGAAATTTTTGCTTATTTTCTAAGGTGAAATTACTGAAGAAGAGTTGCTGAGAAGGCTACACCAAGTTAAAGAAGGTCCACCACAGCAAAACAGTGATGAGAATAGAGGTATATACAGTGTTTGTGCAAACTCTTACCTTTAGCACCCATACGGACCTTAATTGGGTGCGGGAGTGGAACGAGTTAAGCCTAGGCAGGTGCAAGGTGAGCTTTGTTCCAAAACTCAGTGCTCCTTATGTCTGATACCTGCTGCAGAGGTCAGTTTGGGACAGATTTCATTCATGACACATCTGTTACTCGTATCAAGATAGTTTCATTTGGGTTTGTTTCTTTTTGATTGCCTTCCTCTCTGCTCCCTTCTGGGATGCTTTTTGGTAACGTCTCTTCTTTAATTCGCTATTCTCCCCTTCCAAAGGTGCTGTATTTCTTTTGTTATCACCCTTCTGCAGGGATTGGTGGAGGATGCTCAGAGCTGACCACTGGGATTCGTTGTTCAGTGAGACAGATTTGCCATAAAGCTCTTCACGTGAAGGCTCAGGACAAACTTAGTTCTCTATTTAATGGTCAATAGAACACTTAATTGTTAGGAAAAGAAAACACAGAAAATTGATGTGTTATGACACCTGAGGTGTCTTTCCATTTGCTTATAGTAAACAGTATGTGTTATCCTGGTGACTTGTTTGCTCTGTGATGGCTGCAGCCTATCTGTCCACATTAGAGCAGCGTCCACTCTGCTCCCCTAGAAGAGCTCTGGCAGTTGGGAGTTGTCACGCTGTGTGTGACACCACGGCAGCACTTGGTAGGATTCAGCACTTCTAAATTGTCACTTGTTAAACTAAGCAATTATGTTCTTGGAAAAGAGCACTCCAAAATTAGCTCAGTACTCTAATTTTGGTAGTTCCCTGTCTTTTTCACAGGTGCAGAGTCCGCAGAAGATGTTTCAAATGGAGATTCTATAATAGACTGGCTTAATTCAGTCCGACAGACTGGAAATACAACACGGAGTGGGCAGCGAGGAAACCAGTCCTGGAGAGCAGTGAGCCGGACTAACCCCAATAGTGGTGACTTCAGATTCAGTTTGGAAATAAACGTCAACCGTAACAATGGGAACACAAATCCAGAAACTGAGAACGAGCCATCTGTAGAGCCTTCCAGTGGGGAGGATTTGGAAAACAGCCAAAGTGACTCTGAAATTCCAAGGTCTGAATCACCATCTGTAAGGCAGCCTGGATCAGAAAGGAGCACTTTGGAGGAGGCAACGGCCGAGGAGGCTTCCCCTCCTAGAGGGCAGAGGAGAGCCAGAAGTAGGAGTCCAGAACAGCGGAGAACGCGGGCTAGGACTGATAGAAGTAGGTCACCTATTAATCCAGTGAGCGAGGCTGCTCGCCGGCCTCACCACAACCCGTCATCTCAAACACTGGAGCACTCCTCGCCGCATGAGGCTGAGGGCAGCTCTAGAACTAGGCAGCACGTGACCTTAAGGCAGCACACGGCGGGGACTGAGGTGCCAAGTGAAAATGCGGTTCTGTTTTCCCCCCCTGAAACGAGACCTGCTCCTCAGGCAGCAGGTTCCTCAGAAACTACCGGCACCAGTGAGTCCGCAGCTCCTGGGCAGAGGCCTCCTACCATCGTGCTGGACCTGCAGGTGAGAAGAGTCCGGCCGGGGGAGTACCGGCAGCGGGACAGCATCGCCAACCGCACGCGGTCCCGCTCCCAGACCCCCAACAACACGGTCACCTACGAGAGCGAACGGGGCGGCTTCAGGCGCACGTTCTCCCGCTCGGAGCGGGCCGGAGTGAGAACTTACGTCAGCACCATTAGGATTCCCATCCGTAGGATCTTAAACACGGGCCTGAGCGAGACCACGTCCGTTGCCATTCAGACCATGCTGAGGCAGATCATGACAGGCTTCGGGGAGCTCAGTTACTTCATGTACAGTGATAGTGATGCAGATGCCAGTGCCCCGACCCCCAGCCCCAGCGTGGATACCTCCGAGCCGCAGAACGGAGCCGGGGGCACCTCAGGCAATGAGAATGCAGATGTTAGCTCAGGGGAGGTGTATGAGGGTGGCCATGAAGCGAGTTCAACATCTGGGGCCCGACGGGAAGGCCGGAATACGAGGGGATCGGTCACCTTTGAAGAAAGTGGTTCTCTACCATTCCTTAGCCTTGCACAGTTTTTCCTCTTAAACGAAGATGATGATGACCAACCAAGAGGACTCACCAAAGAGCAGATTGACAACCTAGCCATGAGGAATTTCGGTGAGAGCGATGCTCTGAAAACCTGCAGTGTGTGTATCACGGAGTACACGGAAGGCAACAAGCTCCGGAAGCTGCCTTGTTCCCACGAGTATCATGTCCACTGCATCGATCGCTGGTTATCCGAGAATTCCACTTGTCCCATTTGTCGCAGAGCAGTCTTAGCTTCTGGTAACAGGGAGAGTGTTGTCTAAAGGAGCTCTGAATGAATGGCCAAGCAGCTGGTGTGATAGTGATGGGCAAAGAAGTCACTTCCTTTATGGCCACTTTTTGAGTGGTACCTCAGTGTATAGTAATGACTTGGAGTGAATCTTCCCTCATTAAAGCTTTTTTCTCTGGATTCAAGCTTCGGAAATTGGAAAATTTCTTTAATTAGGTTTTTTGAGTTATAGTCAGTTTGGGTGTTAAATTTCACTTGTCCAAAGATGTCTACCCACTTAAAAATTTTTTTTTTTTTTTCTTTGTGAAGAGTATTAAGTTTCTTTCCCCCACCCAGCCCCTGCCGTCCCAGTTCAATAAACAGTTTGTCCTCAAGATCGTGCTTATGAGGAGTTCTTTGAGAAGTCATCCCAGCACAATGTCCGTGAGCCATAGGGGAATTTTTGCAAGAAATCCAACTATCTGAAAAAATAATATGAATATAATTGCACACTTAAACATACTTTTAATTTTCCTCCTGGGTTAATATTGGACATGTCTGTGTAAATAACACTAATATTAGTCCTTTCCCCATCACTATGGCACGCTGTAGGATGAGCTGTTAGCTTAATTGGGATATTTATCTTGTTGTGGAAATATAAGAATTGCCTATGCTTGTTTAAATAAAGAAAACAAATCTGTTTTAAAATTGTAAAGCTTTTTTGTAGAAGCTCAGTACTTTTCCAATGCACTGTTGTACTAATGCATTAAGAATTAAAACTGTACCATGCTTAGAAATCAAGAACGCTTTTCATACAGCCCCCACCACACAGAGAGCAAACTGAACACGAGAGAGCTGCTTTTGTGACTGTGTGCCTGTCAAGAGCAGTGCATATCTGTACTATTTATGTGAACAGCTACTGTAACATAAAGCCAGTTGGATTAGACATTTAATTGCATTAAAAAAAACAAAAAAAAAACCAAACAGAAATTAAATGTTATAATTGCAGTGTTTTGGCTCAGTAATGCCACTGAAAAAAAGATGATAAAAATTAGAAACTGTTCTAATGGCTGGTTATTTCTTGGTACGGTTGCAAATATGTGATGGTACAAAGTGGTTCGTGCCAGTTCACTCGGTGAGGTTTATGCCCAATTTTTCTATCAGCATTTACTCTCAGTTTTTGAGGCAACTCTGTAACTTCAGCAGACACAGATTGGCAGGTTGTTTATTTTTCTTCTTCATCAACTGCATTAGTAATCTCTGGATGTGTTGAGTGGTCATGCTGATATATCCAGTGGTGGTAGCCTGTGACTCAGGAGCCACCGGGAAATAACTCAAGCATTAAGGAAAACATTATTAGGGGATTAGATTAAATTAAAAAAGTATAATTGATAATGAGTACACTTAAGATGTGTGGCAAATTCTAGGGATAACAATAAAAAAACTTCGATAAGCTCTTTATATTTCTGATGGAGAGGTGAAAATGATTTGAATTTACCTTTAAAATCATGTACATGACGTGTTGCAATTGAAAATTGGAGAGTGCACCTCAACTCTCATCGGCGTGTGTGTGTGTGGGGGGAAACATCCTTCACCCCCAGTGACCCTTTCTTTTGTTTTGTTCCCTAAGGATTTGTTTCCTCTGGCTTACATGTGCGGAGGGAAAGTGATTTGTCTGAATTTTGACTCCAGGGCAGTGGTTCTGAAGGGATAGGAACTAATGTGTGTTCCCCAGATGACAAAACCAAAGCTGGCCTGTTTCTTTCCTCCAAATGAAAACACATTTCTGGTGTTTTCGAGTGGTGGTTGCATAAACTATAATCACTGCTCTGAGCTGTTTTAACATCTCATCAGCTAGTTAAGGATTCCACAACATCCCAAAATTCCAGTTATTTTCTGCATCTGTGCTTTGTGGTGTTTGCTTTAGTGGGAAACCCTGAGTGGCTACTGAGCTCTCCTTCCCCCTGGTGGGACACGCCAGACAAGTGTTCTTTGGGAACAGAAGAAGAAATCGGCTCCTGCTTTTGACTTTTTCCTTGGACACACATCCCTGTAAAATCAAAGCTGGCTGTTGATTTCAGGTCCTGGGTTCCCTATGCCAAAATTTCCTCAGTGAAATAGCGCTTCTGAATTTCTTCCTGTAGCATTCCCACAGTAAACGTTCTCAGTTGCAGTTTCCAGTGGCTTTGCTGACTTAGCAGAGACTAGAATTAGAAGGAAAAAGCCCCCTCTCTGTGTGGGTACCGTGTGAGGTGTTGAAAGCTGGAGGTACATCTCTGAGACTGGAGCTGGGGACCGCAACGAGGGGAGCCCACGGGCCCAAATCCACGTGAAACACGGCTGTGATTTGAGCTTCCAATAACATCATGTTGGTAGAGCCACCCTTCCAGTTCTGTTACAGTTTAGAGGGCAGTGTCTTAACATTTTATCCTTCTGTAACAAGAGCAACTAATGAAATCTTGGAGGTTTCCCAAGTGGTACCAAGACCAAATAATTTAATCTGAGCTCAGGAGACCTTGAGTGTTCTCAGTGTTTCCTCTGTTTTTTCCAGCGCTGAGTGTGCTGAAGGGGCTGAGTGCTCATTATCTGGAGGAGACAGCAGGAATTAAATTGATGCAGCAGGAACTTCTTTATCTAACCAAGTTGTCTGTTAGTCTCTGGTAATTCTATTTACCTAAGTTTAGATTGGATTGAAGAAAAGCCAATATTAACATTTCAGTTGCTTACAAAAGAGGAAAGACTTCAGTAAGGTTCACAATTAGCCTGATTTACAGTTTATGAAATATTTGGGTAGTGACCATCAGTATTTAGTGCTTCCCCCAGTTCTCTTGGTGTTCCAGCAGGGGAACAACAGCTTTGCTTGTGGGTGCAGCCGTATGAAGGGTTAAAATGGTGAGTTTTGCCGTGTTCTGGGGCCTGGTTGGACAGAAATGATGGGTTTGGAGAGGCAGAGCCTTGTGCACCAGCACAAGGTCACAGTGCCACCGTGTGGGATCTCCTCGCCTGCCTTCAGCACCAGCGTAATTCCCGGCAGGATCAGCAGGTTTTATTTTAGTTTTGGAGGATTCTTCTTGCCATTGCCCAACTCAGTAGTTACCATGTTCTATTTTTTTCAAACATCCAAACTCCTACTGGGAATATGTGGTGCATGAGCTTCGTTCTTTTCTGACGGGTCAGACCTGTACCCACAGCAGTTACAGCAGTCACAAGGCCAAGCCCTACAAGAACACGCAGTCCTTTTTCTTTAGTTTGATAGTTTAACTTGGATTTTGAACCGACACAGTTGTGGGTGCTCACTTTATTTTTTTTTTAATTGGGGTTTTTATCCGTTAAAAGACTGACGGGATCACCCTTCATATTCCTGATGTTGGCTGGATTTCCCTTTCAAGTGCACTTTGTTATCTCTTTGGCAAGCTGGGTTTTTTGGGAGGAACTTGGGGGCAGTTAATTGGGTTGTTTCAGAAATGATTTGATTAGAGTAGGTGCCGCATGCCTGGAATTCACTGGGTGCATTTTAAAGGCCCTTTGTAGGAAGCGCTGGTGTGCAGGCCCAGCAGCTGCGGGAGTGAGACCATGAGGGTTTGAAGGGGCCGTAATTGTCCATTGTGTGGACTTGCAGACAAGGGATTTCCCACCAGGGTTGGCACAATGGACCATAACGACTGTCAGCCCAGTTTCCGGCCACTTGTCTGGGTTATGCAAATGTGGGAGTCCCAAGGCCCCTGTCCCCGGTGGATCTGCAGGACAAACAGTTGCCTACACAACCCATTGGGCTCACAGTAACGGGGTAATGTGAGGATGAGAACAGGCCAGGTAAGGCTGAGCACCAGCTTTGAGCAGTGCCACGAGGGGGTTTCTGAACTTCCTGGGGTGATCCTCGCTGGCACACTGCAATACAAACCTGCATCCCTTCGGCTTAGCCACCCTCTGGTCCTTAATTTGGGATCCTTGGCAGGAGTGTGCATGTCCATGGAACTGGTGGGCTGGTTTTCTCACTCCTACTCGTGTGCTGAGTGAGGGTCTCTGAGCAGTGAGGAGCTGATGAGGAGCCCAGGCCTTGTGGAAATGGCTGCGGGCTCCACTGCCTTCTCCCGGGAGGAGGAGCTTTGGATGAGGGTTGGCTTGGAGCCACATTGAGGGAATTTATAACAACTTCAGAAATATTTCCAGCCCTTGTGTACACTGGGCTTTTTGTTTACCCTCGATGAGGGAGGGAGGCAGGAGGGTGAAGAGACAGAATCAGTGGTAACATACCCAAAGTACAAATAAGTTGTGTTGTGTTAAAAAGGAGGTTTGCATCTGTTACACCAGGGCTTCCCAACCTCTATGATATGCTGTGTCTTTTTTTTTTCCTTCTTACGAGAAAACATACCACTGAATTTGGCTTGATTTATTTTATCTGGATTTGTTCCCTTAAGCTAAAATATTTGAGCCCCGTTTCTGAATTTCACTCTTTACTGGTAAAGCTGTTGGTTGGGAAGCCCTGAATTTCACTGTGAATGTAACAGTTTGGGGGGGATGTGGGTGTTGTTGTTTTATTTTTGTTGTTTTGTTTTGTTTTTTATATCTGTTTATACTGGACTTGTTTAATACAAACTGATACTCTGAGGTCGTTGGACACAGTTTGACCAGGTTTGCCAGCAAACATTTAGGAGGAGTTTGTTCCTTATGTAAGATGTCATAATGCAAATTTAAATAGACTCAATAAAATGCATGAAGTGTTCATTTTGTGCTGGATCATCACTCCTTGGGTTTATTCTTATGGTGGGAATGCACCGGAGTAAAAGGGTGGTGGATGTGGTAGGAATTTATTACCCCATACACCATTTCCCTTTAAGCTGGGCAGAAAGGGAAGAGCTGGAATGGTACAGAGTTAACTTCTCAGAAGAATTTATTGCTTCTTGGTGCAGAAAACTGAAGCAATAAATCTTGCTGTGTCCCAGACATCTGGAAATCTGTCAGTGGATGTTTTGGAATACCCAAGCAGCCTCTGTAAGTTGTCTCTCCAGGAGGAGCTGTGCCTTGCACAGGTTTCCATCGGAGCCAGGGCCCCCTGCTCAGGGCTCTCAGGGCTGAACCTCCCTGCAAATCCTCTTTGCAGCTTCCAGGAGAGTCTCCTGCATGTGGCTAAAAGCTTCCTCCTAAAATTAGCTGCTGAGGTACGTGCAAATGCTTACTTGAGTGGGCAGGAAATTTTGTAGGGCGTGGGAAGCCGGGTTTATTACCCGCGCTTCCCTCACCTCGGCTCCGCTCCCCGGGTAGGAAGTGGGAGCCGCTCCCCGAGAGAGGAGATGGCACCGAGACAAAACAAGGGGTAGGAAGGTGTTGTGGTGCCTGAAAACGGGTGTTTTGGTACCATGGCAGCGGGTACAGAGTCACAGCTGGGCTGGGGCTCCAGCACTGCCAGTGATGCTCTTTTTCAGACAAGGATGAAGGTCGTGGGCTGTGCCAGGGATGCACTGACTCAGGATTCTACTCCAGCTTCACTCTCTGCAGGGAGAGCTCTTGGATAAGGCTTTCCCCCCCACCCCCATTCCCATGTGCTTCTTGCCCTGCAAGTGTTCAGTCTGAAACTGGGTCTTAGCACAGGTGTTAGTTTTGGTTTCAGGGACTTTATTCCTGAAGTGACTCCCGCACTCAGTGTTTCAGAAGCTCTTTGCCTGGTCACGGTCTCCAGCCCCTCATCTCCCTGCAGGAATTCCTTTGGTTTGGGTAACCCTGTATTTGTTCCTTAAAAGCTGCCAATCAACCCCCAGATTGCTTAAAGAGCACAAACCAACCTTGGCACACGTGTCTGTCTGACTTCATCCCTCTGTTTATTTTCTTTAATATATTCGAGGTCTTTGTCCTGACCTGTAAAACTTTATATAACCTTGTTCCTCCTTCTTGGTGCTTAAACCCTGTAACCTTTTACGTTTCCTTACTCCTCCCTTCAGGATATATTTCCATGGCAGATCCAGACCTTCACAGGGGAATGGGTTTGGCCGCTTTGCTGGCCCTGCTGCTGGGTGAGAGGAGAAAGGTTGTGCTTCCCAGAGCGATGGGAGGACAGGAATAGCCATCCACTGGGGTACTTCTTCCCTTTTCTGAATGCTCCTCATGGGAGGGAGTGTTTGGAAAGAGAGAGGCAGGGAGAAAAGCACAGGCCAGCTGCTCCTCCCTTGCCTTCCCAGCTGCTTCAAGAGTGATTGAACCTGTATTGGGATTTTTAATATAAAGAATCTAAACTCGGCTGTGTTGTGGCTCCATAAATCCTTGCAATAAAATTATATAGGGAAACCATACCCACTTTTTAGACTTAAACTGGCAGGGCATTATCCGTGACACTAATGAGATGCTGCTGCCACATGCTCCAACTGTTCTCCTGAATAAATCCCCTGCTAAGCCGAGCATGTGAAAATCCAGGCGTCAGGTCCCCTCAGCAGTGATTACTTCATCAAGCAGGAGTCGTCCCAGATCTGTGAGGGTTTCTTAAGTTCTGGCATCCCATGCCAGCAGGGTCCTGGGATTTCAAGGGGAAAGCTTATGGGATGGCACCCTTGTGATGGTTGAAAGTTTGAGGCCCATGGTCTTCTGCTCAGGAGCAGCAACTTTGCTTGTTGTGATGGGTCCTGTAGAAAAGGCCATGACACACAAAGTGCCTGGATTGGTTTCTTGGCCTTAATACCTGCTCCAGTCTTCCCTTTTACAGCAGTGAAACAGCCCTGGCAGCTGCCCAGACCCAAACCCCACGGTTTGTCCTGTGCCTGCTGAGCCAGACCTTGCTGCAGGCTGGTTGGTGAGTTTGGAGGGGATTTTAGGGGGGTGAAAGCTCTTGAAATAGCTTCATTTCAGGAGCCCACAGGGTTCCTCTCCAGAGCAGGGATTTGTGGGATGGGGGTGGGACCACTGTGTGCCTGCCCTGAGCATCACTCGCTGCTCACCAGGCAGCTGAACAGCCAGAAGAGATATAGGGGAATATTAACCTATGGGGGTCCTGCTGACTTCTGCCTCAACTAAATAACTCCTAAATAAACTTGGAAATGACTCAGTCTTTGCTGCTGGCACCTTTGGGATGATCGTGTGTTAATTTGTAAAGATGGACTTAAATACATTGAAACACCTGTGGGAGGGGGAGGCTGGGAAATGCCCTGAAAGGCACTCGCTGTCAGCAGTGCTGGCTGTCCATCCTCCCTGCACGTGTGGCATGGAGGGGCCCCCTTCCCAGGAGGGGCACGTGGAAAATGGTGGGAAGGGATGAAGGACAGAGCATGGGAAGGGAAAGAGGAGGGGAATCGACAGGAAGCTGAACATGAGCCAGAGTGTGCCCAGGTGGCCAAGAGGGCCAAAGGATCCTGGCCTGGCTCAGGAACAGGGTGGCAGCAGGAGCAGGGCAGGGATTCTACCCCTGTATCAGCGCTGGTGAGGCCACCCCTGGAGTGCTGTGTCCAGCTCTGGGCCCTCAGGGCAGGAAGGACATGG
>JAWWES010000150.1:17800133-17840174 GCA_035583135.1 Lophotriccus pileatus
TTGGATGTGGCCTCAGTGCCATGGGCTGGAACCACGGCGGGGTCGGATCAAGGGTTGCACTTGATGATCTCGGAGGTCTTTTCCAACCTGGTCAATTCTGTGATTCTATGAATTAAACCAAAGGAAAACTAAAGGGTAAAAAAAGAAAACACTTTTGGATAGTGGTCGTCTGAGCAGGACTGGTAAAACATCCAACACAGGGAGAAAAAGAATACCTGGGGAGGGAGGAAACCCACGGAGATCCTGGTGGTTGTCAGGATGCAGAGCAGGTCCAGGAGGGACATGGGGGCCGTCCAGGACGGCGGGGACCGAGCGGGAGGGCAGCAGGCGCTGCTGGGGCGATGCAGCATCGGCCACGTACGCCGGGGCTGGCCCGGGCTGAGCGATGCTCCAGATGAGACGGCAACGGATTTACAACCATCAAACCCCGATCCCAGGAGGAAGAGGTGCGTGCCAGAACAATGGAATAGCTGGAGCCTGCGAGGGCGGGGGGGGACACGGGGGGCCCCGCTCGCAGCCCCCCCCCCCCCCCCCAGGGCTGTTTACACAACCCTCCCAAAAAGCCCCCAAACGCTGCTCGCGTTTCCAGTGCGGGATGGAGCGGGGCTGCAGGTGATTGGGAGAGACTTATTTAGTGCAGGTCTTGTGCCAAAAAAGAAAAAACAGCTAAACCAGGCATACCCCGGAGCCCCGGCCGGGGTAAAGCAACACACACGCGGGGTCCAAGAGCAGAGCCCAAGGAACTGGTGTTCCCGCACCGGGACTGGGCTCGGGGGTGCTGATTGCAGGGGTGTCAGCGGGACCCCAGCACGGGGAGCCGGCTCTCTCCGCGCCGTCCCAGCCAGGCTCACCTCCCTGCTCCCCCTGCCCCCCTCCCCTGTGCCGTGTTTCCCTTAGATCTGAAGCACATCTTTGCTTTCCCTCCCTTGCTTTTTGCCCTGCTGCCAGTACCAAGCGGTTTCTCTATTGCGTTTAAAAAAGCCCCTTCAACCCCACCCGAAGGAAAGCGGGCGCATCCCGAGCTCACCCCAGCGCTGCCCCAACCCCACCCTGTGTGTTCTCCCTTCCCCCTCCGGTGATGCCTCACGGATTTTGGATCCCCCTCTCCCGGGGCAGAGGCTCCCCCGACACGCGGCTCGGTGCCCTCCCAGCCCCGCCGAGCCTGGGTGCGGCTGAACAGCCCTGGGAAGGGAACTTTTCCAAATTATTGCTTTAAATAACGACAGCAAGCAACGGCTCTAGGAAAGATTTGCATTTAGACGCAGAGATGATTAAAAAAACCCAAACTGCCGCCGCTCCTCAGTGCTGCCTTCGAGTCCTTCAAAGGCGCTTGCAAACGGTTTTTTGTTTGGTGTTTTGTTATTGTTGTTGTTGTTTTTCTGATGGATTATAATATTTAAGTCCTGCAAAAAGAAAACAGATGGAGAAGAAGACAATAAACGAAACCAAGCCCAGCCCAGCCCTCGGGGGGAAGAGGAGCAGAGTGGCCCGGCACGGCACCCGCCCGCTGCCTCCGACTGGCCAGGAACCCCTTGCAGGGATCAGCCTCACCCTGCAGCTCGAGTACACACTGCACAGCTATAAACAGAGATATTTGGGGGGTGAATACATGAATACATTTTAAAAAATCAATTTATAGGTAAGTAGATGCCATTCGCATATATCGGTCTAAAAATAGACATCATTAAAAACTGTTAAACTAATACAAAACATTGACATGTGGCTCGCATTTAATATAGAAAACACACTTGTCATTATATATATTTAACATATAAAACATACACACGTTTTATAGTGCAAATATCAGCAATTATATATAATTAACTTGGTTTAATCCATGACATTTCAATTTGAATGTATGAACAGATATCTAAATACTGAACTACTGTTTTACAGTAATGAAAACATCCTGGTTTTGTTGTTGTTGTGGTTTGATTTGGTTTTTTCTTGTTTGCAGCCTTTTCATGGAAAAATCTCACAGTTTTGCTCTGATGCAAGGTACTTTTCCCCCACTTTTTCCATGGATTAGGGCTTGATCCAGCAGCGTGGCAGAGCAGGAGGAGGTGACTGATGCTCCATGCCCTGTGCTCAGCCAGGTTGAGAGGGGATTCCCAATGGGCTGATGCACAAACACACCCTTGGAGACACATATATGTATGTGGGTATATGTTTATACCTATATATGTATGTCTGTATTTATTTATGTGGAATTTGTGGAACGTGGAGGTACATATTTATTTGTATGGAATTTGTTCAGATGGACGTGCTTTCCCCTCTCAGGAATGGGATGCAGCATTCCCTCTCCTTGCTCTGTCCCTGCATGCACAGCACCAAGTCCTCCAGAGGAGCTCGTTGCCGTAGTCTTATTCCCTTTGAATCTTTATTTACCGTCTCTTATCTCCTGCTGTTTTTTTTTTAAACATTATTTGCAGTAAATATCCCCAGCTTGAAAAAGGGTTGAGGTGTACATTAAAAAAAGAGCCTGAGTTTTACAAAACCAATGCCTGTGTAAGCTTTCATCTAATGGCAATTAAAGCACCTCACATAAACAAATCATTAATATAAACCCCTTGATAAAAGCTGTGTTTTCAGTGTCTCACAGCCACCGTAACCTCGCTTGTGGATAATCACCCTCCATCTTTCCCAACCCTCCCAAAACTGCTCTTATTGACACAAAATCATTAGTTCTCCTCTGATCAGTGCTCCTACCTGGGAGGTCTCAGCGTGCCCCTCAATCACAGCCAAAGGGAAGAAATAACATTAATAATAATGCTTAACAAAGCCCTGGTGCTGTGCCTGTGTGAGAGCCCCTGTGGAGCAAAGATGCTGCAGCCCCCAAAAGGGCCAGACCCAAAGTTGTACCCAGTGGAACAGAGGGAAACTTGTCTGAGTGGCTGGGGGCTCATCCTGGGCACTGACCCCCTCTGGGTGATGCTCTCAGGGCTTTCTTTCCTTATTATTTTTAGCTTTTGAGGCACTGGGGGGGACAAGGACCATCCACCTGCCACTGCCAGCTCCAGCTTTCACCCTCCAGCGTCGTGTGGGAACATCTCCCCCATTAGGCACCAGGACCTTGGCACAGTCTTTCCTCAAGGCGTATCAAGTGCTCGATAAAAAGTAGTTCCCAGGTTAAACTGTTGCTTTTCCAGTGCCTCTGAAGAGTTGGCAGCATCTGGGAAAGCTGCTGGGGGACCAGTGCCCAAGACTGGACATGGGGAGAGGAGACCAGGCAAAACACAGGCATGGACCCCTTTTCTTTTTAAAACTGGTTTATTCTACACAATTTTTTTAAACAACATTCATAAAACATTAATTACAAAAATGTGCTATTATGGGGTAGGTTTTTTCTTTTTATTTATTAATTTTTTCTTCCAACAATCAGAGATTCACACTTAGAAGGATAGTCATACTTTTAAGACACACATTCAAATACTTTACTTCCAGATACAAAATTTTCAGGGGATATAAATCGTTTACAAGAAGCAGATGTAAAAAATAAAATAAAAAAAAAATTTAGTCTTCAGGATCTGATTTCAGCATTGAATTGAGTGATTGCTTTTGGACCACTGGCTCTGCTGGTCTGCCCGGGGTGCCCAGCAGGCCTGGGCATTTCCCAGGACCAATTCTGGAGCCACACATGACTCCTGCTGAGCCAGAGCCAGGAGCACAGTGGAACAAAATGGGATTGCAAAGCTACTCACAGTGCTTGCAGCCTTTTATTGAGTCTTTCTAGTGGGCACAGACACCGCGAGGGTGAGCGTTACCAGCACATCGTAGGGTGAAGCAATGCATCCCACCCCAAAAACCCACGGGCAGGCTGTTTTCCATCAACAGGGAAGCAAATGCCAGCTGTGACAAGGCTGGAGAGAGGCATGGCATCGGAATCTGCTGACCAGGGCTGATGGCAGCAAGCTTGGAGGTCCTGCTTTAAAAACAATTACCCGAAACGGCCAAAATTCAAGCCTCCGCCCCGCTGCTCTTATGTGGAGCCAGCTCCAAAATCCACCCATCTGAAAGCAAATATTTGGCTTCATGCTGCTGGATTTCAGGGCAGGGGAGGGAGAGAGGGGTAATTTCCTAATTGCCCTCAGCCTCCCCACCAAAAAAAATCCTGCCTCTGGCTTTAACGGGTTCAAATAGCTGAAACAGGATATGCTGGGAAAGTTCAGGCCTCGAGAAGTCGTTTTCTTTCCCGAAATGATTGGAGCGAACGCGCTCGGCAGCCAAACCCCAGCTGCGTTCAGGCAATTTGGCCGTCACCCACCGCGAGAGGAGCATCAGCTCCGCGCGAAAACCTGCTCCGGTAAACAACTCGTCCGCCACGCCACGATTAAAAATGTACAAAAAGGGGGAAAAAAGAGTTTAATTCCTCAGTAAAACAGTCGCTGAGCCTTGTCACTAACGCTACGGGTAAGGGCTACGCTGGCCGTGCCGGGCGGAGGTGGATGTGGGGGGAGCGTGGGGAGTATGTACAAAAAGAGGGGAAACTTCGGAGGTAGAGAGCCTCCTTCAAAGCCACGTTTTGCAGGAAACAGGTGGAGTTTTGTGTCTTTCCTCTCCCGCCTCGCCTGCGCTGGGAATGCTGGTCCCAGCCCTACAGCTGCGGTGGGAGCGTTGCCACCACAGCGCGTGGGAAGAGGGGACGTGGGGGCACTCACAGTGTCTGTCCTTGAGAGGAGCACTGAGGGCATTGCAATGTTTGAGAAAGCAAACCAACAAAGCCCCCCCGAGAGGGGCTGTGTGGGGTGAACCCACCAGAGCCCAGCGATAACCTCACTGTCACCAGGGCCAAAGTCCCCGGCGTGCCCGTGCCAGGTTGATAAAGAGCCTGGAGAGAGTCTCACCCCATGGCACGGGGAGGGTCACCCCTACAGGGCTCCCACTCAGAGCTCCATCCACCCCTCTGTCTGCTTTCCCTCCAAGGGCTCTCAAAAGGAAGGGAAACAGCTTTATTTTGGGTCGTTACTGGCCTGTGGATCACCTCTCTGGTGCCAGCTCCATCCCCACACGGAATTATACAGAGGACCTCAGAGGAGGAGTATTTAAGGAGCAACTTTCAATCACATCATTCTCCCCAGAGGTTACAAGCGTGGCTTGTAAGCACCCAAAAGAGCTGCTCGAGCTCAGGTTTGGTGGCACAAAGGCAGAGGGAGGGGCTGCTCCGCTCGCCTTGGCAAAGGAGTCGGGGCTTTCAAAGCCATTCCAATTTTCCCATTCCAGCTGGATAAGGAGATGCAAACTCTGCCAGCGTGAAAATGATTGAAGCTAAAATAACCAAGGTAACCCCCAAACAAAACTGTGGGGTACAGAAGCACATGAAAGCTGGGAATGCTTTGCAGTGAAGGATGGAGGGACGGCAAAGGTCTCAGCTGGATCTGTCCCCCTGAGTCCAGAGGGTTTGGTCCAACTGCACCTTTATCCAGGTTTTCACTCTGAGGACCATATGGCCACAAAAAGATGCAGATGCCAGACAGGGTTGAAATCCACCCTAAGCCCCCCAGGACGCTGAAATGGAGTGATCTGAGCAAGAGGAGGTGAGATCCTCAGCACCAAATCAGGCTGCCAGAGCAAGTCGCTCTTGGTGCCCACGTACCAAAGAGACCTTCTATTGCCATGCAGAACATTCCTGTGGCTCTGCCACACAGGGAAGGGAGGAAATGTCCTTGCCTAGCTGCAGACCACCTCCCTTCTGGCTCCTCCAGGCAGCTCAACCCAGAGGGTGATGAATCTCCTCGACTGGTAGCCCCAAACCACCACATTGGTGGGAGGCAGAGCCAAAACCTCTTGAAATTGGGGGTCCCCAAACCCCGTGGTACTGCAGTGGACCTGCAGAAGCCCTCAGGCTTGGATGGCAGTTAGGATGTGGCCTTCCCACAGCTCCCACAGAAATGTGAGGAAACCTCAACCCCAGCCAGTGAGTGGCCAGAATTTGTTAAAATTAAGCTATGGGACTCAGACATGTGTGTGTCCCTGGCCACAGGACCTCGGGACAGGCCACACTGCAATGCAGCAGCTCCTGCAGATGGTTTCACAACTGGAAAAAGCTCTGAGCCATGAATCACAGCACTTCCCAGGCAGCTCCTGCAGCATTGCTACCCTTCCCATCACAAACACCACTGTCCCCAGAGCCCTCCCAGCTCGGCTGTCCCGCTCCACGGCAGGAGCGAGAGGAGTTAAATCCAACGCCTCATCTGGAGCAGTAGGGAAAAAAAAAAAAAAAAGAAAAAGAAGAAAAGACAACAAGTTGGTTTTGAACACCCTCAAGGTAAAGATTTAAGAGGCAGCCCCAGCCCAGCCCCGAGCGGGCGCTGCTGGGACACGTCCCATGCTCACTGTACGCTTACATAAGGCTCTGCAGCTCTGCAAACACCCCGGCCATGGGGTGAAGCGGGGCCTTCCCTGCTCCCTTTCACCCCTTTCCCACCTCAGGGGCTCAACCTGCTCCCCTGCCCTTGCTGGCTCCCAAAACTGGCTCAGCCTGGAGTGTCGGGCTCCCCCTTCCCCTCCTGGAGCAGGAATCACAGCCTGGCACTCACAGGGGAGGGAGAAGGTTGGTTTTTTTAATTAGAAAACTGAGTAAAAGGCAGTTCTGGCTGTGAACGTGGCCGCCTGCTCAGCTCTCTCCTGCCCAAGGAGGATGTGGATGTGCTGGGCCAGGATGAGCAGATCTGAATGGAACAGGATGGGTTTGAGGATGAAGCTTTTTGCAGCAGGTGGGGACCCATTTGGTGTCACATCACCAGGCCACCACAGGCTAAAAGGAGGTTTCAGAGACCAGTGCAATTCCTCCCTGTTCATAGATGCTCCAATCACCACAATCCCACCTCTCACAGGGCACCATCTGCACAAGTCCTACCCCAAAGAGCCAAACTAGACCCACAGCAGCAGTTTGCTGACAAACCAACCCCAAATACTCCCTTTATGTCGTCAGACTGCTCCAACCTTTGCCCTTCCTGTTCCCATCAGTGTTTGCTGATGAGGTGACCCTTTCATTGCTGTTCAAACCTGCCTCCCCTGCTGCAGAATTTGCCCCTGTCTTCAGCACAGGCAGGATTTCTGCCAGATAAAGATGCTGAATGTGGTTTTGGGAGGCTGGTACCAGGCATCAGTCGGGGATAGGATGAGGGCTGGCTCCCTCTGACCAAAATGGGGTTTGCCATGGACAAAGACCAAAATGTTTTAGGAACAAATGTGGGTGCCAGCCCTTCTCCTGGGCAGAGATTGACATGGAGCTGCTCTGATGCCACTGCAGTGCTAAGCACTGGTTGCACCAAATGCAGGTTGCCCCCAGGGAAGACCTCTGCAGGCATGTGGAGCAGTTTAGGCAAGTGAATTCTGCAGAAATTTGGGATTTGAACCATAAATCACTTTATGAGCCAGGGAGGTTTTACCGCAACAAAGTCTGAGCGCTGCCATCAGTGGGCTCAGCCCAGACAGGGTTTGGAGGCAGCTCTGTGCATCCTCTGCTTGGCCTGAAGAAGCTACTTCTTGAATTTAAATGCCTCATAACCTCTCCTTCAGAGGGCATTAAGGTAAAAAATACGATTTAAGGAACTTCATCAAACTCCAATGTGAACAAATGCCCCAAACCACGCAGAAGGAGTTACGATGAGTTCTTTCTGTCCTTCAGCTGTCAGAGGGCTTTGAAGATACCCCATTCCCACCTGAAATACATCACTTTAACAGCCTGTCCTAGGCTAAGCCTGGCAGATCCCACCACAGTGGAGCATGCACACCGTGGTGCCTGCCCTGCCTGCCCATGTGGCTCCAGCTGCCTCCTGTGGCTCCCAAAACTGAGAGAGTTTTGCAGGTCAGCAGAGGGTCAGCAGAGCCATAGCAGACGATGCCATGAAGGGTAAGAACAGTCATGGAAAAGCGTGTTGAAGAAAGAGACAAGTAGACATCTCGTTTTATAGTCATAAACAGACACATCACAACACACCAGGTAATTTTCCAGCTCGTATGGGGACAGAAGGGCCACAGGACCACAAAACCTTACAATGCATTAACCAACAAAGGTTAAAAACAGGGCCAGAGGGGCATGCAGGGGCCTGAGCCTATGTACAAATGTCCCACCACTGCCCACGGGAGGGGCCTTCCACTGAACCCAAATATCCACAGCAAAGATTTGTCTTGGTGTTACAAACCCCCACACTCACCCAGAGACCAAGGGGTGATTCCCATGGCCCACGTCCCCCTTCAGGCGTCTCAGTTTTTTAATGGCAGTTGAACAAAATGAAAATGCAATGAAGGATGGGTTTGCAGCCAGGATAAAAGTGAGTTTTGTTTCTTGCTCTCTCCCAGGAAAAGGTACCCCAGTCGCTGTTGGCTCCTCGTTTACACAGGGACCCACTGGGGCAGGAAAACTTCCCTCCTCACTCGTTAACCACACTCATTAGCACTGCCTGGAGATGATCACAGAATCATGGAATGGTTTGGGTTGAAGGGACCTTAAAGCCCATCTCATTCCACCCCTGCCATGGGCAGGGACACCTTCCACTATCCCAGGTTGCTCCAAGCCCCATCCAACCACGCCTTGAACAATTCCAGGGATGGGGCAGCCACAGCTTCTCTGGGCAACTGGAATTTCTAACATTTTCTCTGGGCAATGATGAATTTCTCCACAAGGCTGAACTCTGCTGTCTCTCTGTGTGGTGGGTACCCACTGCCTGTGTGCTTTTCTTGTGCTCTCTCCCTCTCCCCTCAGGGACAGCACTGACCCTGCACCAGCTCCCCACGACAACACACAGGCGACGAGTGAAATGCTACTGGGGCTTTCCAAACCTTTGGAACACTGGGCTTCCCTTGCCACCACTGTCTCCTGGTTATTGCTGCATAATACACAACTGGCCCCTAAAAAAGAGGAGTGGCACCCTGTGCCCTGAGCCAGCAGCATCCCCACACCCATGGGTGCCCCTGTGCCCAGCAGGGAAGCCACATTCCCAGCACGGAGCTGATCCAGGACTCACAGGGCTCTGTCCCATCCCTGTGTGCCTTGATGCCTCCAAAGTGCCTGTCCCGGTGGTGATCCCAAGGATGTGGCCCTGTGGATCCAGCCACTCACTGTGGGCTGTGCCAGGAGCTGCCCCCCTCTTTTGCACCTCAAAAGCCCAATCGTTAGTCACTGGCTGAGAAAACAGAGACGGGAAGTGGCCAAGGGACCTGCTGGTCTCATCCGTGCATTTTTAAGGCATATTTTGCAGGAAGAGTGTGCTCCCACGTGGCTCCATTTGGTGGAGCTGGCCGAGCTCCCCATCGTCCGGGCTGCAGCTCCCTGGGTGTGCAGGAGAGCAGCGGGAAGGGGGGAGAGAAGAAGGTGGAAGCGGGACTTGCTGATATTTATTTGGTTTGTGCATCGGACTAAAGCAGTGCTGCCTCCTTCAGACCTCTGGCTCCAAACAGGCCCTGGTGCTGGATGGGGAGGGGGTTGTCTCCCTTGGAAGTGACACCCCAGTGACGCCAGAGGGGGAGGAGGAGAATGGACAGCTGCAAAGTTCAACAAGCTCCGTCCGTGGCCTGCTTGAAAAAGGCAATTATTAACTGTAAACCTCTGTTGTGACGTATAGAAAACCGGGGGGAGGAGCGGGAGATCGATCAAGTTTGAATCCTGGTGAGAGTTCTCCTTAGAAAAATGGTTAGAGGAAAAAAAAAAGAAAAGGTGGCTTTGAAATCAAAACTGTCCCGAGAAAGAGTGTTTCTGCTAGTTAAGAGCCTTTTAACTAGAAGAACTTCTTGTGTTTTCTCCTTTACAAACATAGTGCATCTGCAATCACTGGGAATTATGGTCTGTCTGGGAAAGGGCCTGTGCTGGGGCTACGGAGAGGCTGCTGGTGGCCGCGGGGCGTGCAGGGAGCGGCGTCACATGTGCGCTTCGGAGGCCGGGCAGCCCGGCAGCAGCTCCCCGTTCACCACGGCCTCCGACACCAGCATCTTGTCTTTGCCGGAATCCAGGCGCTGCTTCTTCAGCATCCTCTGATGGACCAGCGGGACCACGGAGAGCACCAAGCCGCCGATGATGGGGGGGACTCCGGCGAAGTAAAAGGCCGCGTCGTAATTCCCAAAATAATCATTGAGGTATCCTGGAAGAGAAGGACAAGGGAGGTTAAAGCCACACCAGTCTAAGCCCTCATTAGTCTAATGACCGGCTTGTTTCCTCCTTCCCCGTGAGAGCTGCAGCTTGCGTCAACCACCAGATTTGGGGAGATTTGGGTT
Source organism: Lophotriccus pileatus (assembly GCA_035583135.1). Lineage (NCBI taxonomy): Eukaryota > Metazoa > Chordata > Aves > Passeriformes > Tyrannidae > Lophotriccus > Lophotriccus pileatus. The sequence goes on from JAWWES010000150.1 coordinate 17,810,346, forward strand.
TTTAAAATAATCTCCTTTTTTTTTTTTCCACTGCATTTCTTGAAGGTTTTTATGCCCTGGATTGAAGGATGTGTGCAGCCAACATTGTGTACCAAGAAGTCAAGAAGAAAACCCTCAGCCATCCTTCCTGTTTAACCAGAACGGGACACAATCGGACACATCCCAGACGATCCCAAATACAAGCTGAGACGCGTTAAACCAAACACTTCAGGTGGCTCTTCCCAGAGGCTTGCCAGCCAGGAGACAATGGGAAAAGTGGGCAGGGGCTGTTCCTCTGCAGACTCTCTCCATCTGGAAGCCCTGCTTTGCTTACAGATATTTTATCTACTCTGCCAGTCACAAACAACAGCCGAGCCCTTAAAACCCAACGAGGTTCTGCATTTGTTCATTTGGCAAGTTCCAACACAGCCAGGCATCCTTGGAGAATAACACATGGCCATTGATCAGCACCAGAATATCCCTCTGAGTTCTCCTGCATAGACACCTCCCTGGGGATTCGGTCGATAAAATGGGCCCCTTCACCCAGTCCAATGCAAGGGGTCCTGCAGCAGCACCCTCACAGTGAGGGTCTTCAGCCCCCAAGTTCCTTCACGAGGGTGTTAAACTGAACTTTGCTGCCAGAATCAGAGAGCCCAGAGGATTTTATCCAGCTTTAGCTTGGTGCTTGCTGATGCAGACATTCTGCTGTTCAGCAGCAGCTCTGGCAAAGCCCTCGCTGCTAAGGATGTTGGGGTTATTGCTGTGCTTAAACACAGACCCAAGCCTTGTGGAGCTGAGATGTCTCCATCTCTAACTTCGAATCAACCCTAGAAAACTAATATCTGCCAATTATTAGCTCATCTTCAAGCAGAAATCAAGTTAATGTGACCTTGGTTCACTGTTCCCCCAATGGTCACCTTTGGAGAAAGGCCCCGAGACACTACAGGACGTAGCACGGAGTGATGCCACACCCGTCCTTCCACCCCCCTGGGACATGATAAGCCAGAAAATTCCACACCGTGAGTCCGGTCTCACACCAAAATGCCACCATGGGTGAAAGCTGCTCCCAGCATGCCCCTCCCAGAGCTGGCCCAGGCCCGGCCCCGCGGCACTACCAACCTGCTATGGGTGTACCCGCGGTCATGGGCACAGCCATCAGCCCCATGAGGTACCCTATGGCCTGGGATGCCTGCATGGGCCCCACCAGCTCGAAGGCGATGGGGGCCATGATGGTGGTGAAGAAGCCATCGCAGAGGCCGAGGAAGAGGCAGATGACAATGACGCCCTCAAAGCCTTGGCACTGGGGGATCATCATGCACAGGATGCCCAACAGCATGAAGGACGCAACCTGGGGAGGCAAAAGTGGGCGTGAGGAGTGGGCATGTGCAGCAGAAAGAGTCATGAAGGTGAGACTGAACAGGTCAATGTCATTGCTCTCTCTCCTTCGGACCCAGCAATGCCATCCATCCGCTGCACCCGTCTCAGAGAGGCCCTTAAGAACAACCTTTTAAGAAGGGTTAAGAAGGATTAGCTGCTGGATTAGCTGCTAGATTTCAGCAGTTTGTTCTTCAAAAACCACAGGAAGGTGAGAGGGTGTCAGTAGTCTGGGAAGAGTTGGTATCATGGACTTTCATTGCTGAATGGACACTGGACAAGTATGTAAATTCCCTTACATATTTCTGTAGTAAATTTTCTCCCCTAACAGCAGATAAGGCTGTTAGAAAATAATCAGTAAAGGGTTTGCACTCTGTGGTTGGCCAGATTAAGCAGACCAAGCTAGAGATGCCATTCCCTGACCTGTGGTTGTTGGCCAGCAGCTATGAGAGTGTTGGACACAGCATACCTGCAGGTAAATCTTCTTCAGCCCAGGGATGCAGTCGCCAATACGGCCTGAAACCAAACGCCCCAGCCCCGACATGGCTCCGAGGCAAACCAGGAGGATCCAGTCCTTTTTGGTCTCTTGAAATCGCTTCTCCACGTATTTTACCTATGGTGGAGGGAAGGCCACAAGGACATGATGGCTCAGTAAAGTTGATCCCTGTCACCTCCCTAGAGGGGATGAGATTTCCTGCAGCTGGCTCGTGTTTTTGGGGGTGATGGTGTGACCCTCATGTCCTCACCACGCTGACCTGCACACACACCACCTCAGCCCACCTCAAACCCAACAGGCCCTTCCTCTCCTGCTACCGATGCTTGTCCTCAGGAGCCGTGGGAAGCAGCTGCACTGCCCACCCTGGCTCAAAGGACACACAGAGGCATTAAAAGGCCCTATCCTCTCATCACTGTTCCTATTTACAAGATGTGCAGAAGCTTCTTGGCTTCGAGGCTTTTGGTGCCTCTGCCCCTACCGCCCATCCCCACCCTGCCACCTCCTCCTCACTTGCAGGAGCCCTGGATCTCCTTCCCCTTCCAGTCCCAACCAAGGGTCTTACCAGGTTCATGTAAGGTACGAGGTATCCCAGGACAGCGGTAGCGATCCCAAAGGCCCAAATCCGATAGGTCTTTCTCCGGAAAACCCTCAGGCTGAAATACTTGCGTGTCTGGGCCCAGCACTGCTGCCGCACGCTCCGGCTGCCCAGCTTGTCCTGCCCGTCGTGCTGAGAGTCACAGGAAGGCGGCAGGATGGGCCGGTAGGTCATGGACAAGAAGATCTGGATGAGCATTAAGGCACTGAGTACTTGGAAAGTATGTGCCAGCCCAATGGCCTTCCCGACCATCTTGAGGAAGAAGGGCAGCGGCACGGAGATGAGGCAGCTGCCGCCGGCCACGACACCGTTGGCCAAGCCAAGGCGGCGCTTGAAGTAGTGACCGAGGATGACCAGCGAGGGTTGGAAGGCAAAGGAGCTGCCACAGCCGAAGAGGATCCCATAGGTGAAATAACGAACTTCCAGAGACCTAGTGGGCAAAAAAAAACACGTGGAGCTGGTGACGTTAGGCAGAGGCACACGGAAGGTCAGGAAGCCTCCTGCCCCGTGGCCCTGCAAAACCGTGTGTCAAGGCACAGGTCTCACATACCACAGGTGCTACACAGACAGGCTGACCCCAAGGAGATTACTCCCTAGCCAAAGCAAGGATTATCCTCACTTCACAGCTGGCACATCAAGTCTTTGGGAAAATGGAGTTTAGCTGGGAAGAGTTTTCTGCAGCCAGGAGAAGCAGCAGCCAACTCGCCCTCCTTGGGAAGCTGACGTAGCTTCAATGGTTTTTAAATTACAGCAAACAAGATTTTCTTAGGTAGGAAGGGTGGCCTATTTTTAGCCAGAAATCCTTTTTATTTTTCCACTGAAAGGACTAATTCAAAACACTCTGCACCCAGTGTTTGAAAGCACCAACCCTGCTGGTTATTAGGCACGTAGGAAGGAAACATGGTGTTTCTGCCCAAGCTCCAGGTTGGTTAATTAGGTTCTTCTTCTTTAAGCTCCTCTGGGAGCTTAAATTAGACAGTTAATAGATCTCATTTGTACCTTACATTGGTGGCTGCACTCGAGGAGGGAGTAAAGTAGCTGCTATATAGAACAGATGGAGAGTCCTGAGAGCCCTTGGAAGGAGCTGCTTCCCAATTGCCAACCCAATTTTCCCAACAGAAGCATCTGAGAAAGGAGCCTGGTGTTAGGCTGTGCGAACAAGCTGTTGTGTTTCTCTCCAGATGAAGGATGTTTTTTTCTTCATCATCAGGCAGTACATCCAACTGCAAAGGGCTGCCACGAGACACTGCCTTGGGAGGGGAGCGCGACAGGGGCTTTCGGGCAGCTCACGATGCCCAGCCCTCCTGTGCAGAGCTGAGTGCTGCTCATGGAGCAAGCGAGCAGACAGCAGCCCACATCTGACAGGGTAGCTGGAAGCCGAGAAAACCTTTACAAGCCCATCATTCCTTCCATTACACGCTTGTCTCTTCAGCTTGCCAAGCAGAAAGCAGAGCATGCTTGCTGTGCCCAACAGCTCCAAGACAAATGACTGTCAGGAAAGGCACTTTCCAGCTACTCCCGAATGAAACCACATCAGAAGCCCCCTCTGTGGGAGCCAGGGAAGCCGCTGGGCCACGCAGGCTGTCTCCGACCTCCCACGCACCAGCGCGGCCACCTCGGCCGGGTCACACCAGCTCTGGTGCTGCAGCTAAGCTGATGCGTCGGATAAGTGGAGGCAAATGCCCCGGTTCCCATCTGCTCCCTGCTGATGCTAAGACACCCTTGCATGAGCAGGGGCTCCTTCCAGCCACGCTCCTTAGGTGGGATTTCCCAGCCTGCTTACTGGGAATCGGCCAGCTGCTCTCCGGTGGGAAGGGCGGCATCGTCTCCCTTGGATAACGAGGTTGCCCGTGGATAATGATATCTCCTGGGACAAAGAGGTCTCCCTCCATCAGCTGCCTCCTGCTTCCAGCTCTCAGTGGGAACAGCCCTGGTTCACCTCTGCTGGCAGAGGTTTGGGGGATTCCTCTCTGCAGGATAAACTGGGCAGAAATTGTGGAGGGGAAGGAGAGGCAGATGAAGAGGGACTCAACCACCCCCACAGAACACTTAGCTGTGCAGAGGAGGAGGGCTGGGAGGGCATATGAAGGCAGCCCTGCTGAACTGGCCATCATCTAAAGATGCTAAAACACCTCCCTTCACACTGGAGGGAAGGTGACACCTTAACTGGGATTTCTCTTTTCTTGGGGGCACGCAAGATCTCTGGTGGCTTGAGCTGATTGCCACTCACCTCAAGCCCGTCTAGCCTTCCCTAGAGCTCAGCATTTCAGCATATTTGGTTTCTTTCATGGTTTTCATGCCAAACTCCCAACATTTTGAAAGCAGGAGGCCCTGAGGTGGGTGCTGAGTCCTGCTGCACAGGCTTGGTGGCTCAGAGGGTTTTTGTATCGGCTTTGTGTAGTGCTGGGAACTGCTGCTCTTCTGTTTGGACAAAACAAACCCATTTCAGAGGAATCAGGAGATAAAGGGGGGATGAGCCTTGATGCAGACCTGCCTCAGCCCACCAAACCCAGGCTGCGTCACTTTGCACCGGTGCCTGCAGCCAAGCCAGCACTGGGGGGTCATCTCCAGCTGTGGTGGGGAGAGCTGGCAAGGGGGACCAGGAAAAAGCTTCTCCATTGTTCTGGGCGAGCAGAAGCCACAGGCTCCGAGTTTCAGCAGCAGCCTCAGCACCCGGCTGGAGCAGTGCCAAGCCCTGCAGCCTCGCTGCTCTTCCCTCGGCTCCGCTCGGCTGCGCCGGCACAGCTTCCCCGCTCTGGTCCAGCTGCAGAGGGGCTCCTTTCTCCCTTAAAAGGGAGCCAAAGGAATGTGATCCAAGAGTGAGAGGCGGGAAATGGGGTTTCAGTTCTGCAGCTCTCTCTGCCTGTACTGTTCAATTTTCTTTTCAAGCCCAACACAACCAGCCACTCTCAGCGGCCGTGGTCCCATCGGCTCTTTTTCTTTGCACAAACGTTGTACAATAGAGGGGGGAAAATGTCCAAGCTCTGTTGATCAGAAGAAAATCAGGTTTACATGAGAAGGTGCTGTGATCTGCACTGCCAGGGCACGCCTTCCCTCAGGACCCACTGCACCCTCTCTGATTGCTGTTATCTTTGGGAACACAAGGCGGTGGCACCTGCGAGGAAATCGCAGAGAGTGGTTCCTTCCACGCCGCTGCCTGAGACGGGTTTAGCGTCCCAAAATCCCCGGCTGCAATCGGCCACAGCCCCAGGGGCTTTGCCCTTTACTGCATCCCCACTCCCAGCACAGTGTTGGGCTCCTGCAGCTGAGGATTTGGGGATCCAGGGAAGCAGGGCTGGGACAAGCCTGAGGGTCTCACTGAGCAGTGTGAGTGGGAGCTGGAGTCCTGCTCCCACTGGCTGCCATGCAGGGTGGGCAGGAGGAGCACAGTGCAAGCAAGTCGCCTTCTGGAAAACTAGTGTGTATTTGCTTTACAAACTCCACTTCTTGAAGCATTTTAATTAAAACAATATTGATTTTAACTGAAACCCAAGCCAAGGCAATGTTTTTGTTCAGAAGAACTGAGGCAAATGCTGCTTTGGAGGTGTCTCCACGGTGCCTCTGAGACTCTGTTTAACAAGTGTCATATAAATTACCCCAGAGGTGACCTCTTTTTGCTCCCACAGAGATGCCAATGTCGGGGTTGGAAAGACACACAGGTACACCTGCCATTTAAATGCACATCAGCCAGTGCCTGCCAGCAGAAATTCATGGCATGGGATCAGGGATGGAAAAAGAGGAACAGCAATGGCCCTGTGCTGCCGCAGACGCCTGAACTGGAGCAGGAACACCACAAACTGCTCCAGATCCTGTCCATGTCCCCCTCCCTGTCTGCCCTGCACAGAAACTCCCTCTTAGGCGTAATCCATCAAATATTATTTTAAGCATTAATTTACTTTCAGCACAAATGTGAAAATGGTTGCAAAGGAGAACAGTTTTCTCTCTGAGTGCCTCTTTGGAGCTGCCCATGACAGGCACGCCAACCTCTCCTCCCTGTTTTGAAGATCAAATTAAGGACCTGAGGGCTGAAATCCCATAAAATACAGTCACTTTCTCAGGGAAAATTTGATCTTGGTTCAATTTGTAAAGAAACAGGCTGAGCACACACGGGTTGTGTAGGGATGCCAGGGCACCTCTCAGCTGGCTGGGAACCACCTGCTTTGCCCCAAACGGCAGCAGCAATGTGTTGGCAGGGGGGTTGCAAGAAATAGGGAGAAAGAAGAGCTCTCCAGGGAGCTGTGTGCCCCCTCCCCAGCCTTACTTGGTGAAGGAGCTGCAGAGGAGCCCGATGAAGGCGATGGCAGCCCCCATGGCTGCTGTGGTCCTGCAGCCGAGCCGGTCGGTGAAGATGCTGACGATGGGAGAGCAGAAAAAAATCATGCCCATGGCCAAGGAGCCGACCCATGCTGGGGAGAGAGAGAAAGAGAGGTCATGGTCAGGGTGGGACATCAAACAGGGGCAGGGGGGACACAGAGACTGACTCCAGGCTTGACAGCAGAGAGGCAGCCCCATCACGTTGTCAATTAACAGCAGCTCATCAATAACACAGGCACCACTTGTGCTGCCCAACGGCATTGTGGACGGGGCAGAGTTGGAGGTGTGGGCAAATTGTCCTTGTGTTCCTCTCCACTGCGTTCATATGTGCCCCAGGGAATGCACTGAGCTTCCAGCACCTTTCCCTGTGCTGTGTGTGTGATGATGCCCCCCACTGGTGCCACTTCCATCAGGACACCTCCAGGCCAAAAGCTTCCCAAGCTTCTCAGAACCCTCTGCTCCCCGACTTTGGCTAGGAAGACTTTCCTATCCTGAGTTGCAGGTCTGCATTCCCAGGTACCACACTCATCCCTCCCTGCTCCCTGCTCTCCAGAGTCAGGATTCCTCACCTCCCCCTCGCCCCCACCTTCAGTGACGAGTCCTTGTTGCAGCTGAGCCAATGGACAAACGTGCTGATGCCAGGTTAGATCACACCCCTGGCCCTGCCAGATGATGCCCAAGGAGGATCCCCTCATGTCTCCTTCCAGCCACCTCTGGAGGAAACCACTGTCTGTCTGTCTGTCTGTCTGTCTTTTCCCAGAAACTTCTACTCATCATGGGTTATTTCAGCCCATTGTGGAATCATGGAATTGTTACAGCTGGAAAAGCCCTCTAAGATCCTCGAGTCCACCCATTCCCCCAGTACTGCCAAACCCAGCACTAAACCATGTCCCCAAGTGCCACACCTACATGGCTTTTAAATCCCCCCAGGGACAAGGATTCCATCAGTGCCCTGGGCAGCCGTGCCAGGACTTGACCACCCTTTCAGGGAAGAAGTTTTTCCTGACATCCAACCTAAAATTCTCCTGGCACAGCTTGAGGCCATTTCCTCTTGTCCATCGTTTTCCCCCTGCCCTCCACCTTCTCTTTTTAATGGTTTATGTGACAATTTAGGGGAGGAAAGGCAACATTTCAAGAAAAGCAATGTGCTAAGGAACAAACCTTAAACTCTTTCAGGTCTGATGAGAAGGGGTTCCCTCGCCAGTGTGTGGGGCAGGGCAGAATGGGCAGATGGACAAGGGGCCTCCAGCCCTCCTCAGCACCCAAGTGGGGGGACCTCCTGGAGCCCCTCCCAGCTCCAGGCACTGGCTCTGGGCTGTCGAGCACAGCCCCAGGACACATGTTCCTTGCTTTTTTATACTTTTTGGGGGTTGTTTTTTTGAACCCAAACAAGGCTCTGCAAACCTTTTCAGCACAGCCCCGCACAAAAACACCCCATCCTTCCAGAGCCCTGAGATCTTCAGAAAATAGCCAGGTCCCTATTAAAAACAAATCCCAGCTATGGAACAGCCTCTCCAACCTCTGCCTTTCAAAAAGGACCACACAAAGAAGCCCTCCCCAGCCTGGGAAGAGCTGACCCTTCCAAATTAATTATAAGTTCACAGGGACCCAATTTACTTCAAAATCTTCTTTAATAAATGCGGAGCGGAGCAATAAAATGAAAAGCGAGGGCTGCGCGGGAACCTCGTGGGACCGGCCGGGCTCTTGTCTCGACACCAGGCGAAAAGAAGGGCGAGGGAGAGGGAGAGGACCCCCCTCTCCGACTGATTTTCTTGGTTATAAACACAAGGCACAGTGTAATGAAAGTCCTTCTAATAGGATTAGGTGGCACGGATCCAAAGAGCCGTCCAAAACAACTCCGAGAGGGGGTGAGGGGTGGGAGCAATGCCAGGATGGGAAAGGCTCGTTAAATTGGATAATATACTTCCAGAAATGTTCCTTCTACTGCAGCCAAGGCAGTAAAACGTTAGATGGCCCCGTCATGTTTGAAGTTTGTTATTTTTGGAAATTACTTTAAGAAACGCGGAAATAAAAGCATAAAGCAAAGTATTAAATTTAAAGGGCCAGATTCTGATCTTAATAACCCGGGGATTTACATGCAAATAAGCAGGATCAATCTCTGGCCCCAAAAATGCACACTCACCTGCAGAGATCAAAGCAAACCCGGGGTGGGAGGCTCAGCAACGGGCGCTTCAAAGCTCCTCCAGCTTTGGGTTTGTAAAGAGGAGATATCGCTCAATTAAAATCGGTAAACACACCAAAAAAAAAAAAAAAAGAGTCCTGTGGCAAATTGCTCTACCTTAGAGAAAGGGCTTACCACAAGCAATGAATAAAAATAGGCTTGGGGAAGAACATCAAGTTAAAATTAGTAAGAACAATAGCCTCACTTCCAGAGCGGGGTTTTGTCTTCCCAGCGTTTCCCAGCGAAGCCCCGGGAAGCCGGGAGGGCTGGGCGAGCTCCAGCGCTGGAAGGAAACCTCGGCAAAATCTGGGAGATCGGGAGAAAGCCGCCTCATTCTCGGCTCTGATCCTGGTGTGATCCACACCAAAACACCCCCGGAGAGCGGGTTACACAACTTTCCCCCCCTCTTTATTCCCACTGTGGTGCCAGTGATCTCCATCCATCTGGGTCTGGGCGAGGATGGAAGAAAGTCATGGCAGAAAAACACGGGTTGGGAAAATAGCAGAGGTCAGGTGAAGCACAGCCCCAAACCTGCCCCTTTGGACACGGAGCCGTAGCCCCTGGATCCACTCCAGGGAGTGAAGGTTTATTTTTGGCGATCTGTGTAAGTGGTATTGAAGTTTCTCCTGGACTTTCCTGGACGTGAAGGGCAGAGGCAGCCATTCCTCCAGTGGAAAGCAGACGGGGCTTAACCACCTTTATTTCGACAACTCCTCCAATGCTGGAGAAGTTATGACTTGATTTAAAGCCCACAGGAGAAAAAGGGAGGAATCTTTGCTTGTGATTTCCACGGGGATTTGGATGAGATGGTTAATTCCCAGCCCTGCCACACCTCCAACCCTCTGTGGCTGATAACCTGGGCGAGATATCGAAGCACAGACAAGCCCCCACAGGAGCCACGGAGCCTTATCAAGCAGTGAGGTGCAATCAGGCAGATCCTAAAAGAAAGGATGGACCAAATCCAGCTGAGGACGGGGCTGGAAGGAGCTCAAGAGCTGCCAGAACTTTGACAGGAATCGGGTTAAGACTTGATTGTCTTTCAAGGTGCCATGAGTCCAACCACCTCCTGGGAGCACGAGCTGAAGGGGCTGGTTTTGGAGCTGCCCAGCTGGGTGCTGTGGGGAAACCAGTCTGGTGACACACAAGAAACTTTCTCTCCAAGAGATGCCTTGACAGAAACACAAAATCCTTCAGAAACTACATTTTTAGCCTAAGGGTGGGGTTGGGGGGGGGCAAGGCATTTTAAGCACTCTGCTTGCGGTGAGGGGGAAAAGGAGGTGACTTCTGATGTGGGGGCTGGAGGTATTAGAGGTGACTGAAGGCTCACTGTCTCTCCCCAATAATCATTCCCACCCTGCTTCCAACACAGCCCCTCCTGGAGGCAATGGAACAGCAGCTGGGACGCCCCTGGTACATAACCCCCACTCCTCACTGCTCCTTGAGGGGGCTGGAGGACAGCAGCAGCCCGAGCTGCCACCCCAGCCCAGGCCACCCACAGCCCTGCCTTCCTCCAGAGCTGATGGGACCTTTCTGGTGCTCCTGGGATGCTCTGGGGTATGGGAAGAGCCCAGGATGGGGCTGGTACCACTTTACTGGAGCAGAGAGGGTGACCAAGGAGAGCATTCCACCAGCAGCTCTCACACAGGGGAAAGCTCCAGCTAAAGCTCCACAGAATTGTTCCTTCCCACCTTGGCTTAACAAAGGTAGCCAAACTGGTGGCCTGTGGCTGGTCCAAAGCAGTGTGGCCTTCACCATGGACAAGGAACACAGTGGTTGAATATCTCCAAGGGGAAAAGTGACTCAGTGGTGTAGGAAAACACAGAATCAGAATGGTGCGGGCTGAAAGAGACCTTAAAGATCATTTAATTCCAAACCCCCTGCCATGGGCAGGAAGACATCTAACAAGACCTTGTGGCTCCAAGCCCTGTCCAACTTCACCTTAAACCCTTCCAGCTGTTCTGAGTAACATGGTCAAGATGATCCATCTTCCCCAACACTGCTTACACTGGGCTCAAGACAGAGTGAAAGCTGGGGAGGTGACCCACTTGCCCACCAGCCCATTTGCCCACCAGCCCAACACCACCAAGCTGTGCCCACAGTGGAGGAGCTCTGGGACCAGGCTGTGGCCACCAGGTCTGCTACTGCCAGCAGGTGACAAGGCTGCTGGGGACCCTGTGGCAGAGGAGAACTGGCATGTGGAGGCCAGGGGGCTCAGTCCCACCCAGCAGTGGGGCTGGTGATGCCTGTGAGGGCTGTGAGCACCATGTCTGCATGTTCATGGCAGCAAGAGGTGTGGGCAGGGCCCCCAGGGTCAGTCCAGGCCAGTCCCACGTGCCAGACACCAGGTCAAGACCGTTCAGAAGGATGAAAAGCTCCTTCTTCGTTAGCACTTCCCTGAGTAGGAAAAGGTTTCTGGGAGAAAGGTGGGAGCAGGAAGGTGAGAAACAACAGAAAATATCACCGCTGAGACACAGATCCAAGCCCCGGCGGTACTGAGTTCATTGTTCCAAAAAACACCATTAAAAAATCATACTGTGTAGCGCTTGCGGCCAAGCCCATTTGTTCCTTTAAAACCGAATCTCCAGGGAGAGAGAAGGAAGGGACGTCGCTCTCAGCTGTGCTTTCCCGCTGACCCAAATACCCCGGGCTGGAGGGATCAAGGGCCAGGAGGTGACCTCAGATCCGCCGCTGGAGGAAGTGTCTTCCCTCGCTTCCCGCGGCTTCTCCCGCTCGCGCCGCGCAGCTGGGACAGGGACACGGCGCGCAGGGTCACCTTCCCCAGCACCTGGCCCTCCTCTGCAGAGGTAATCCACATCCTTCTCCCCACCTGCACTGCTCCTATGAGAAATAAATGATTTTTGGACTTGTTCCAGGCACAGGGAAGCTCTGCTGGTGTGACAAACCTCGTCGCGCACCTTCAAAGCCCTCCCCAGCCCTACCTGGCTCCATTTTTGGGTGGCCTGGGAGCCCGAACAACCTTGTGGCCCTTCCCAGGTGGACGCTGTAGGGGGGGCAGCCGGCTGTCCCCCCCTCTGTGGGGCTCCTGCAGCACATCTGCACTGAGGACCGAGCAGCTGTTTCATCTTGTGCCCTTGAAAAGCCATTTGCGTCATCCTCTGCTCGCTCAAAGTAAAGCCTGAAACGCTCCCAACGGCTCAGCCCCATGTGCTCGACACCCCCCGCGGGCCCAGCCTGTCCCAGGGCTGGATGGTCAAGGTTTAAATAAAGGCAGATGCAGAAAGTCACATCTGAGGAGGCCACCACGATGCATGGCAGGATGGAAAACTGAGCTAAAGAGCAGCAAAAAGAAGTGAAGGAGTCCTAAACCAAAGCTGGGGAACACCAAACAGAAGATGAAGAGCCACAAACCAAAGCTCTGAAGCCCCAGAATTGAAGCTGGGGAGTACCAAACTGAAACTGGAGAGCACCAAGCCAAAGCTGAGGAGCCAGAAACTGAAGATGGGGGGCATCAAAGCAAAGCTGGGGAGCCCCAAAGCAAAGCTGGGGAGTACCAAAGCAAAGCTGGGGAGCACCAAAGTGAAGCTGGGGAGCACCAAAGTGAAGCAGACAGGCTCCTCTGGATGGAGGTGGGGCGGTGTGGTGGCAGCCACTGTGCATCACGTGCAGCTAAAAGCCAGTTAAACTCATTAATTGTATAGCAAGCCCTGCTTGGTACCATACCCTAAAGCTTCAGAACAAAGTCCTCCTTTATCAGGTTTGGCTGACTTCTCCCCCCTCCCTTCTTTTGAAAACAATTCCACAACAGCCTGAAAATTGGAATAAATGGAATTATTCAGTGGAATTATTCAAGGCCAGGTCTGACTAAAGACCCTTTCAGTGCCGTGTTCACGGCAGTATTAGGACAGAGGAAGGGAAAAAAGTGAATGTTGTAGAAGGGGCAGGTACTGGTCTCGTGGCATGGTCCCATGGCCATGGACAAGGCAACCCCTTCCCAGAGACCAGACCCAGCAAGTGTCCATTCAGTTTTTATCTTAGGAGAGTTTCAGAATACTGATTTTTAACTGCTTCATGAGCACAGGGCCCTGGAGCAGAGCAGGTTGGGAATGTACTTTGCTTTATAAACCCCACCACACCTCACCTGATCGTGCCTCTCTGCCTTCCCTTCCTCTCTCAAGGATGCAGGGCACCTTCAAGAGATGATGCCCAGGCCACCTCCTGTAACCACTAAGTGACAGATATCAGCTCATGTGAGAGGAAAGTCCCAATATGAGCAGCCCTGTGGCCAGGCTAAGTAGAGATGGAGACAAATCTGTGGTTTGGCTTGGCAGGAGTAGGAGTGGAGTGTTTGCCTGAGGTTCGTGTGCTCAACATCTTGGAGAAGATCAGCCCCAGCCTTATTTTGCATCATTTCTTTCCAAAACCATAAAATTCGACCCTGGCTAGAGCAAAATGGCGTTACAGCTTGTTTCTGAGCTGCATCATGTCCTCCCCATCCACAGCCTCAGCCTCGAAGGCTCCAGAGCTGGTCCAGAAACGCAGATTCCTGTGAAATCCATCCAAAAGCAACAAGGCAGCATGTGCTCTGCAGCTGAAACCCACCATGTGCCCAGGCTGGATTTTAATTCCCAGAGCTCCACTCCACAGGCCAGGAAGATTTTTATTCTCTGTGTTGCCTCTGGCTTGCAATTTTTGAGGGATGATTCACCTACCACATGCTAAAGTTGCCCAACAAACAGGAGCTACGGTCGCAACAACTTCTCAGCATGGGCTGTGTCTCGTCCAGACGTCTCTCCGTGACCCACACTCTCAAGGAGGTTGGGGATCTTGTTATTCCAAGCTCTCCTGATGTTGGGTGGCTCCAAAGAAGGTTGGATTGGACCACGTTTGCCCATGTCCCATCTCCCTGGCTGAGCCCAGGGCTCCCTTGGCATTCAACTGCTGTTGGGCAAAACCAGTGCCCTCTTGCAGCTTCTGGCCAAATAAACTGGCAAAGACTCTTTGGTACTGGAGGGAAAACCCCACACCCCTGGGGTGAGCATCCCCCCCTTCCACTGTGCTGTCAAACACCTCGCCAGCCCCTGGCTGCATTTTCATCCAGCAATTTTACGAAAAACAGAAAAGTTGCATTTTGATTGGTGAAAATTCCCTCCTCCCACCCGTGGAGCACCAATCTGTAATTAGCCTTTCATGTAAAACGATGTTTATTCCTGACAGGGTTTGTCTTGGCACAAACACGCGCTCTGAAATGCGCACACATTTGAAGACTCAAACTCTGCATTTAATTCTCTATCTGCTTGTTAATCCTCATTGTTCCCAAGCCCCTTTTCAAAACACACCCACGGGGAGAAGAAAGTATTTTTTTATATATGTATAAAACCCCCTTCCAGCATCAGGACACCAGCAGCGAGCATGGCACCGGCCCCGGGTCCGGCTGTGCCCCAGTTCCCGGCACTCACCCAAACTCCCTGTGCCAGAACCAGGACTCCTTCCTCCTAATCTTTTCCATCTTTCCTTTTTTTTTAACATACAGTCTTTCTCCCCAGCTGTGATGCCCCTCAGATGTCCCCCCTTCAATACAACAAACTCCTCCAAAGGGTGAAAGCCTTGGGATGGGAGGGTGAGGAAAACATGGTGGGGAAACCACCAACTGCCCCCAGCCCTGGTTTGGAGAACCTTCCTTCAACAATGGGGGCTAGAACACAAGTTTCATGATTCCTGGGCTTAATTTGGAGTGAGTTGGGATTTAGACTCTCCCTCTCTCATCACAGCAGCTCAAAGCTGGACCAGCAGCCCTTGGGGAGCTCCCAGCTGGGACTGGGTGACCAAAGCACACAGACCCTTCCCCCCTGTCCAGCTCCAAGCACAGACAACAGCATAGGGCCCACTGCGGGGGGCAGTGAGGGCAGGGGGTTCCTGAGTAGTTGCCAGAGGCTGTTCCAGGTTGTCCCACTTCCAACAGGGCAAGAAACACAATCTCCACCTTACAAAATGAAAGGGAGAGCGAGGGATCAGGGTCAGGGTTAGGGTTAGGATTTGGATAAGGGGCAATATTAGGGTCAGGATTGGGGTTTGAGTTAGGGACTGGGTCAGGGTTAGGTTTTGGGTTAGGGTCAAGGGTTTAGGTATGGTTTTGGGTTAGGGTCAGCCTGAGGATTGGTGTTTGGGTCAGGGTTAGGGTTTGGATTTTGCTTAGGTTCAAATTCAGGGTGATGACTGGGATTTGGGTTAGGGTCTGGGTCAGGGTTAAGATTTGGGTTAGTTTGGCTTAGGGCCAAGGTCTTTGTCAGGAGGGCCGGCTCTCCCCAGTCCAACACACCCTGGTGGGTTGGAGTTCCCTCCAGGCCCCATGTGCTGGCTCCTCACCCTGTGATATTGGGGACCAGTTCCCACTGTTGTCTCCAGGCAGGTCCCAGAGCCGATGGCAATGATTAACCCTGGTGGGACGCTGAGGGTCAGCCGTGGCCCCAGACATGTGCAGGCTGCTGCATGTCCAGAACTGTCAGCCTTTGGAAAAGCCACAACCTGACCAAACTTCATCAGGCTTTGACTATGATTAACCACCTCCACTCACTGCACAAGGGCACAAAGCCTGGGAACAGCTCAGCACTCACACCCTGCCATGGCCATCATCCCATCCCCAACAGGACCCCCAGAGGTGACCCCTTTTCTCTTCCCCCAGCCCCAAAATGTGTCATGTCCTCTGAATCCCCACCATGGCCACTTCATGCACCTCACAGACTTGTTCTGGTAACCAGTTCCTGTAGCCACAGACAACTGGGAGGACAGTGCAGCTGGGGGAAAAGGCTGGTACAGCTTCAGGAGTTTGCCCTAGTGCTTCATCTCCTGTTTGCAAACAGGGCAGGAGGGATGGAAGTGGGTCAGGGAGGGATGGAAGGGAGCAGGAGGGATGGAAGGGGGCAGGTACCTGTGAGGACATGAGCACTGGCACCAGGACTGGGCCAGCAGTGCCAGGGCACATGGCTGGCCAGGGCCATCCACCACTTCCCAGCCTGCCATTCCAGATGAGTACTACCACTTTTGGGGGGACACCTGAGAGTCCCAAAGGGCAGGAGGATGACTCTGGGAGCACCTGAGGCCTGCTCTGCCAGCCCCCCGTGCGTGGCTGCCGTGGCTCTCCCCGGTCAGAGCTGTGATCGCTGCCGTGGCTCCTGGCCAGCCTGGGAGCACGTGGGGAGCCAGCACTGCGTCTCACGGGCTGGGATGAGGGGCCACAGCCAACATGCCACAGTCAGGGGTTCTCCCAGCCTGGCACAGGATCCACGTGCATCCCTACGGATGCCTATGCCCGGCACTGACCCAGCACAGCAGCCGGCAGCACATCTCCGTCTGTGTGCTGATATTGTACCTGACACACGGCTGCAGGGTGCCAAAAATACTCCAGGGTGAGAGCACCTGGGGCATCCCAACCCCCCGATGCATCAGAGAGAAGATGGGATGGCTCCTGGTCCCTGAGGGGAGGCAGGGTGGGTTCCCCTCCCGAAACGCTGCTGGTGGCCCAAGGCTGCTCCATCCTTGTGAAATCACTGGGCACTTTCTGTCTCCTCTGCCAACCCCCTTGGGCTGTGTTTGGGAACCCTCCTCCTTCTGTGGTGGGACTGGGGTGAGAAAGGATGCTTTTTCCAAGCTGAAAGAGACAGAAAAGTTTCCCTCTCTGCCAAATCTCTCCCGAGCCATCTCCTGTTTCCTATTAACTGCGAGAATAAACCCTCCGGCCCAGGTCCACGCTCCTCCCACTGCAACTCCCATGGGCACTGGTCAACATCCCAGTAAAAAAAGGAGAATTAAACCCATGCAACCTGGCTGGCCCTGACCCAGGGACCTGCAGAGCGAGGACTGGCGGCGGGTGGAAAACAACCCCCCTGCCCTGGTCTTACATCTCCCCCACAGAAACTTTTCAACTCCAGTTGCTGGCAGGAGCCAGGCTGATCCCAGCTGAATTCCTTCCACTTACCAGCAAATAAATAGCAGTTAAATGAAGGGAAAGAGAAAAACACCCTTTTTTTCAAAGGGAAAACAAAGAAGTCGGTGAAAATAAATGAAGGCAAAATGTTGGTCTGGTCACAGGCTCACAGAGATCTTTTTCTCTCTCAGTTGGGTACTTGACAGCCTTCCCTTTCAGCTAATTAAGGGACACTCAGAAAGAAAAATAGTCCCAGCCCTTTGCCAGCCCCGAGCATTAAGGGGAGAGTCACAGCATGTTGAAGACCAAACCCAGCCCTGGCCATAACTTCTCCACCCACCCAGGCGCCCAAACCACGGGTTTTTAGACAAATAGGTGCTGTTGCAGGACATCTATGGTCTTCTCCCAGCCCAGGCAGATTTTGGCACAGACTTTTCTCCAAACTCTCTGGTTGTGGGCATCTCCAACCTTGGAATCATAGAATCATGTAATTGTTTAAGTTGGAAAAGCCCTCTAAGACCATTAAGTCCAACTGTTAACCCAGAATTGCCACGCCCAGGACTAACCCATGTCCCCAAGTGCCACGTCTACACGGCTTTTAAATCCCTCCAGGGTATATTATTTGTATATATCTATGCCTTCCCCTGGACAAGGGCTACTCTTCTTGCACTCCAAGTGTTTCTTTCAACCTCCAAGCATCACTTTGCAACCTGTCCCCCACTGGAAGGAGGACACAGTTAATTACCTTGGGTTTGCACCTTTTACCCTTTTTTTTTGTTTAGGAAGTTGAAGGCAGTGATGCACCTTCTGCCCTATAGCAGGAACAACCCCAGCCCCCAGCCCAGGTTTCAGCACTGCATGTCCTTCCCCCTCCTCTCCTGCACACATCCCAGTCAGCCCAACCCTTTCCCACTGTGTGGTGACACCTTCCACATCCCTCCTGGGGACTGCTCGATAATTAATTGTCCCTTGTCCCTCCCCCTCAGCACAGAGCAGTGCCTGGCTCTGGTCACATTGCACCCCAAGTCTGCAAAGGCACCTCCCCAGAAACCTACCCCATGGGAGCTCTGCAGGGAGGGATGGCTCCTGTCTCACCCCATGGCTGTCTCACCCCAGCCCTGGGTTGGGGTGTCCTCACCGTGACCCACAGTCTCCTGCTGTCTTTTGAAGGGGTGATGATGGAGATGGGGATGGGGATGGAATGAAGTGCCAGGGGAGGGTCAGGTTGGATCTCAGGAAAAGGTCCTTCCCCCAGAGGATGGTTGAGCACTGACCAGGCTCCCCAGGGCAGTGGGCATGGCCCCAAACCTGTCTAAGAAACATTTGGACAGCGTTTCTTGGATGGGGGTGGGGATGGTGTGGAAAGAGCTAAAGCTCCCAAGCGTCCACTGGGGCACCCTTAGGATGAGGTTGGAAGCAAGCATCCCCCATGTTTTCCCCAGTGCCAACCACATGCGCTGCTGCTTCTGCCCCACATGCAGCATCCTCCCCACAGACACCCCCAGCCCATAACCACCCCACTCCAAGCTCCAGAGGGAAAAAATGCTGTGGCAACCTCAACCTGAGCCCCTCCGGCACAACCACCCCGAACCGGAGAGCGCCGGGGCGGCGGCGGCGCCTCCCCTGTGGCACCACCCGAATATTACCAAAATATTTCAGATATGTGACTTATTTGCTTACACCCAGAACAGCCCCAGGTTCCCCGAAGACGAAGTCTGCCCAACACCAGACTGTACACGGGGCTGGAAATATGAAAGGGAAAATCGTGTGGCTGCTGCGGGCGCTTTCAGAGGCATCAGGCGGCTTTTAAGTTGTTTTGCCCCCAAGCTTCATTCACAAAGGAGATAACACCTCCCTGCCATGGCCTCTTCCATCTCAGCTCTTCTGCCACACTGGCATCTCCACCAGGCAGTCACGGGGCTCAGCCCCAGCCCAAATCCTCCCGCAGCATGAGGGACACAAGGCGAAGACTGACTGTGGTGATCCATTGGTGAGTCCCCTGCGTTGAGAGGATATCTTTGAAAATCAAAATAGATGAAGATAAGCCATTTTTAAACAGGTTGAGCAGAGCCCTGAGCAGGCACAGAGCCAGGGCAGCATCCTGGGCTGCCCCAGCTGTGTCCATGCAGCAAAACAGCTCCGTGGTGGAACATTTGGGCTTTTCTCCCCATGGCCATTGGGAAATTACTTCCTCCTCCAGTACTGGAGAGCTTCCCCTGGGTCTGCAGCACAGACAGTAGTGCCTTTGGCTAGTGCTCCTGAAACCTAATGATGGGGAAAAAGATCCCCAAATGACACAGGACTTGCGTATCATCATTGAACCAGACACCCAGAGGCCAAACGAGGGGTAAAATATCCATGTGATTTTTAATCTCTTGAAGCTTCCTTACATTAAAGACAACATTTGAAAACAACTGGATATCTCAGCAACATAGAGCAGGCTGTAATTAAGCAAATCTGATCGCTAAAGGAAAGTGAAAAACAGCAATTTCTCATTTAATTCTTTTTTGTTCCCCAGCAAGGAACAGGTTCCACCCCTTTGCCAACGGGCTGTCACTTTTGGCTGACCTGCCCTCATTTGAAATTTTTTCAGACACCGAGTGGCTTCGGCCGCCGCCCACCGGTGTAGGGAAGGGCCAGCCCTGCCCTTTGGTGCGCCGGGAGGGCGGGGAAGAGCCGCGGCCAAGGCGTCGGGGTTCACCGCGGGATGATCCCCCGCACCCCAGAACACAGCCCCGGGGAGCGCCCCAGCTCCTGCCGCTGCAGCGGGAGCGGGCTCGGGGATGCCGTGCGGGGCTGTGCACACACCGTGCCTGTCGCACACACAGACATACGAACAGCCAGCCCCGCAGGGTTTGTCCCAGGAGACAGCCGCGGGCACAGCCGGGGCTCCCCGGGAGCCACACGGGGTTTAACAGGCCGAGGGGAACCGGGGACAGCCCGGACCACTCCAAGGCCTCGGTAGCAAAGGGCTCTGAAGGCAGGTGAAACATTAATGTGCTTTTCTGGGGAAATGCCTTTGCTTTTTGCTGCATCAAGGGCTTTGAAGTGGGAGTAAACAACGGGCAGGTTAATGAAGGCTTCTGCCAGTTACTGGGTGGGATTTGGTCCTGTGGGTCAGGGTTACAAGCCCCACATCCCACCTCTGTGGCCAGGGAGCCTCCTCTTCCTCCCCAGGGAAATACGGCATTCTGGGGTAGGGGAGGAATGGCAACGACCCTGTCCCTTCAGGTGCCAGGTGTGGGACTGCTGTAGGGAACACACCCCGCAGTTCCTGGGTTTGTTTTCAAGTGCCTGAGCTCCAACTTCTGTAAAGCCCATCCATGCCCAGGGGCAAAGGGAAAAGCAGGTGCCAAGCGGATTCAGCAGCGCAGAGCTGAAGCCTGACAGGATTCTGGGGTAAGGAGGGATGTGAGGGGCCAGGGGCAGCCCTGGAATGCAAACCCCCAGGCATGGGGTGGATCTCTGCTCTCCCCAGGCCCGATCTCTGGAGATGTGCTGGAGGACACCGTGCTCTGTGACAGCCCTGGGGATGCTGTTCACAGAAGCATCATGAGATTGCTCAGCCTCGGAATGATCCTGGCATGGAGCAGTCCCTTCCCAAGGGAGCTGGTGCACACACATGGCGGTGGCATTATGGACAGGCAGAGCAGGACAGGGGTGCTGGGAGCCAGGTATTTTGGTGGGTACCAGCAAAGAAGGGAGGACTGGTGAGACCAGGGTAAATCTGTACCACAAGGCCACAAAGACAATCACAGCTCATTGCTGCCCACGGGCCCCTGCCCCGGGAAGGAAGGGTGCCCAAATCCACGACTTGGGGAAATGGCAGGAAGATGAGTCAGGAGAGGTTTAGGTTGGATCTCAGGAAAAGGTTCTTCCCCCAGAGGGTGGCTGGGCACTAAACAGGCTCCCCAGGGCAGTGGGCACAGCCCCAAACCTGTCTGAGTTTAAGAAGCGTTTGGACAACACCGTCAGGGACAGGGTGGAATGGTTGGGGTGTCCTGTGCAGGGCCAGGAGTTGATGATCCTGATGGGTCCCTTCCAACCCTTCTGTGATTCTGTGATCCCAGCTGCTACATATGGAGTTGTGGCAAAATGTCAAGCCTTTTCTGCTGGCCAAGGACCAGCTCCAAGCTGGAGCTGCCTTGGGACTGGAACAGTAGAGACAGCCGTGCTCCCTGCAGGTACCACAGGCAACCTGAGGCTGAAACTGTCCCCAGAAATATCTCTGCTGTGGTGCTGGGCAAGGACAGAGGCACTAGAGAGCAGCAGGCTTGGGATGCAGGTCACTGTGTGCATCCACCTCTTGGTGTGACCTGGCCACAAAGCTTCGGTGAGTCCAGGAGCGGCACAGGGGTGGAAGGAATGGGGCGATGGAGGAGCCAAACCCCCACCAGTCAGGGCTTGGGGGCTCCTGTGCTGCTGCCAGTCCTGGCAGCCACGGGCCGGTCGGGATCACACGGAGTTTGCAGAGCCAGGGAGAGGCTCACTTTTGTCTCCAGTGCTAATGAGACTGATACCAGCTGCTTCTCGTTTAACCAGTCTGACCATCCGGCCGAGCCAAAACTGATTCATTCATAAGAAAATGGAAAAGGAGATCGACTCGTCACCAGTCCTGACTAATGGGGAACCCAGCCAACAACCTGCTGCTTCCACACCGGCCCCGCATCCTGCTTTTTTGGTTCATCATCTTCCCAAATTCAAATGTTCAGCGGAAGCCTGAGCTTTGCCCCGGCACAGTTGGGTTATAAAGCAAGAGTTATCTGCTGCAAAAAGTCTCGGCTCGTGGCCAGGGCTGGAATCACCCAGCAGTGCCTGACATTTTGCAACAGCCAGTGCCTGCTTCAGAAGCAGAGGGAACACCGTAACCCTCCAAGACATCGCTTTCTGTGCTGCTCTGCCTCGCCTCATCTTCCCCGCGGCTTTTGGGTTAGTTTTTTTTTCCTCCTTCCCCCTTCATCCAGGAATAAAAATCTAAGCAACCACCTTCACAGAGCAGAAAAACTCTCCCTGCTGTAAAAACTCCTTTCTGCAGGGATTTTTTTTTTTTATGTCATTTTTTGTTTTTAAGGCCAGTGGGACACAAACTGTGGAGGGGGGGGGAGGCTGCAGATGGTGGGGCTGGGAAACCTGGCTGATGCTCTCCCAAGGGAGGGGACAAGCTCTGAAAACCAGACAGAGCCTAATCTTATCTCCGGATGTAGATTAGGATGGGCCAGCGGGAGTTAACAGCCGGTCACAGGGGTCAAACCAGGACCCGAAGTACCTCCTCTCCAGGCTCTTCGGTTCATGCTTTAGTTGACACTGAAGCAGGGCAGAGTTTAACAGCTTTAAAAATATCTGCTATGATTCCTTAGCTTTGGGCAACACATTTGATTTTATAGGGAGCTCCCTTAATAAAGGTCTTCTCTTAAAATGCAGATCCCAAGGGATTTTTAGCTCTCCCAGTTAAAAGCCATCCCTTGTCCCTAGGTGACCTGAGTTTTTATCAGCCAACCCTGCAGACATCAGGAACGCATGGCAAAACTTCAGGTTTTTTCAAGACCCACCCTGGGTCTTGAAGATCCCCATTTTCAAGGCAGAAAATCCCCTGCCAGGCCAGTTTGGGCAGGGAAATGCCCCAAACCCTGATGGCTGGGAGTGCTCACCTTGTGGCACAGGGTTCCACGGGGACAGTGGAAAACTGGGGCCACGTGAGTCAGAGACGAGGAGAGACACCAGGGCTGATGCCTCGCTCACCTCTCCCACACCACCCCAGCAGGCTGGGAAAGCTGCCAGGTACGGACCCGGGGCACTGGGCGAGCATTTCACACGCGGCACCCGGGGCAGCAGGGCCTGGTGCAAGGGCTTTAGGGCAGGCGTGCCTGGCTGCCCCTCCCAAGGGCATCCAGACACTCAGCACCAGCCCCGTGCCCTCGTGCACCCCACACCTGAGAGCGGGGCAGGAAAAACCTGTGAGGGATGGAAATCGCCTTCCCGAGGCGCAGAGGGAAAAGCTGTCCGGAAAGGGGCTGACAACACCTTGTCAGTCTGTGCCCTTTCCCCTCCCTGGCTGGTTTCTCACAGGCTGTGAACCAGCTTCCCTGGCACCAAGGGGGTCGGCACAGCTTTTGCTTAATGCTGAATTATCCCACGGGGAGGGGACATGGTGGATAAGGGCAGGAGGAGCCCCATGAGGACCCCAAACCTCCAGCAGCACCGAGGCCCCAGTAGGTTATTTTGAAAAAGGGAAAAATAAGAACCCAACATCGCTGGTATTCCCTCCTTAGTAATGGCTTATCTCAATACCACTGCCATCATTATGCTCTGCAATTAAGTGATAAAGCTATAATTGCCTTATCTGATGGAGCTGGGCATGACAGGGAGGCAGGAGCTGGCCTCTGCATCCCCACTGGGTGGGTTTATAGGGTTGATGGCATCACCCTGGGCATTTTAAAGCTACCCTGTTCCAAAAGCATTACCCTGCTTGGCAGACAGATGGACAGACAGGACCCCACAGCAGCACTGGGCTTCTTCACCCCAAGGTTGGGGCATCAGCATCACCCCTGTGTCCGTGCACTGCCCCACTCCCATCCCTGGTGGGTATCCAGGAAAGTTCCAACCAGGAGATGGTCAGCTCTGGCCAGGATGGGAGCACACAGAATAAAAGGGGCAGTTTTGAATCCACTCTGACTGTGGGGAGGTAGAAGCAGATGGTGGAGGGACCAAAGTGCAAACCCACATCACCAGCTGCTCTCCAGCCCTTCCCACATCCCTGCTCCAGCATCCTGGGGAGCAACATGTGACCAGGCAGCTGGCAGAGCCTGCCAGTGGCCAGGGCACTGTGAGAGCAGCCCTGCAGCACAGGTTCAGCACCCTCAGCCTCACCAGTGGGATCAGGGCACTGGTTTTAGAGGAGGTGACCCCAGTTTCTCAGCCAGGCATCTCAGTGTGCCAAGCAAAGCCGTCTGGGAAGTCCAACCTGGTGTTTCCATCCCCACGTTCATCACCTCTGAAAGAGCCCTGATGGGTTATGGCATCTTCCCCAACACCACCAGCCCTGGTTCAAGCTGGTTTTCAGTTCAGTGTCCCTGAAATCCTGATTCTTGCCATTTTTCCAAGCCTTTTAGTATCTGACCTCAGCGCCGCTCCTGACCCCGCGAGCTGTCGGCAGAGTCGCAGGGAAGGAAAGTAAAGCCCTCCGAAATCCCCCCCGCGTGACCGCTTCCCAAATGTGCCCCAATCCACCCTCCAAGCGAGGAGCGAAGCTGCCCGTTCCCTGCCCCCCCAGCCCAGAGGCCACGGCGAGGGGCAGCCAGCCCGTGCCCCTCTCCCAGGGCGAGCAGCTCCCGCCGGGAGCAGCCACAAGAAAGGCCGATGCAAATCGCATCGTTAGCATTCTTTCCGTTTTAATAACCCAAGGTGTTACCAGCAACACTGTTACTGATTTTTATCTCCGCAGCGCCTTTTAAGAGCTCCAATTTGTTTTTCTTGGAGATCTCATTTTGTTTTATTAAAGCTGACACCGAAGAGGGAAAAAGGAGACGTTCTGGGCCCAGAACAAAAATATCCCGTTTAAATACCCAGTATTATTTTCTTGGAAACGTTTCTCCGTTGACTTTAATTAAGCTCTCCCTGGGCTCGCGAGCTTGGCATGCTTGGCTCTCAGGCAGGTTTAATCCCTCCACAGCCCCAGTTCTCCTCACTTCCACAAAACTTAAGGAACAAATTGGGTTTTGCTGAAATACCTGGATTAACAGCTGGCCCACCATCAAGAACATCCTGACGTAGCCTTTTCGTCACCGGTCATGGAGTGAGCACGTGGCCCAACTGCCCGGCTCGCTTTGCTGGCAGACCCAAAAAGCAGTTTCTCTCTCTTATTTTTTAATTCTATTTTATTTTATTTTATTTTTCATTGCCCTTGTGATGCTGGGGATGGAATGGGGAGGTCCACCTCTCGTGCCTGATGATGCCCCAGAGCTATCAGAGGAGGCAGGGTGGCCACAACCTGGCCCTGGTGATCGTGGTGCCGCTGCCGAGCCTTGTGCAATCGCGCCGGGTGCTGCCGTAACACCAATAATTAACCCCCCCTCCATGGTAGAAGGAAGCTCTTTAGGATGATTGCAAAGTTAAACACTCCAAAAGTTGGGAAATCCCAGGAGGGAGCTTGTCTGGGCATCATCTGGTGCATACCCATTATGTAATTACCGTTGATTTTTAATCACAGATGATTCTTTTCCGTCGGACCCGATTCAGGCAGAGCACGGCAGGCACAGCCCTCACCTGAGGAGCTGCTGTTAGGCTTGACTCCCACCTCGGTGGGGTCCAGTTTTTTTAACTAAGCTGCCACTGCTTTGCTCAGGGTTTGGACAAACCCTCCAGCCAATACCCCCAGCTCCTTGGCAAGCACCGCCATCCCCTCGAGAGGGAAGGATTTGGTCTCCCTTTTACGCACAGGATTGCGGGCAGGCAGATTAAGGCCAAGAGCTTGAAACAAAAGCTTTGTTTTGGTGCCCAACATGAGATGGCCAAAAAAAGGGCTTTCGGGGATGCCACTGGGCAGGGAGGCCGCGTGCCCTGGGGTCCTGGCCCAGCTGGGCTGGGGTGATGGGTGGGTGCTCAGAGCAGGTTCCTTTGCTGCAGGCACTGTGGTGGGGTTGTTTCTCCTCCCCGAGAAGGGCCCCGGTGTTTGCTCGGGGCGAAGCCCAACAAGTCAGCCCATGCAGTGAGGCCTGTGCAGCACACGGGGCTTCCCCGCCCCGGGACAGGCAGCTGCCAGCCCCACTCCCTGCTCTGCACAGGGTCATGGAATGGTTTGGCTTGAAAGGGCAGGAACATCTTCCCTAGACCAGTTTGCTCAAACCTCTGCCCAGCCTGACCTTGGCAAAGCAAGCCAACAACTGTCACTGAGCTGCTAAACACAAACCCAGAGCCAAAAAACCCCCAAAGATGGGGAGGAACAGGGTCTGGTGAGATCACCTACTGCAGTGTAAGGGTTTGCACGCCAGATTCTCCCAAACCCACCCTGCTGGCAGCACTGATCCCAAGGCATCCTTTCCATCTGGCACTGGGGTGCCTGCACTGGGACACCAGGACACAGTGCTGGGAGATCACATTACAGCAGTGTGGTGCAATGCTCTTTGCACCCTTTGGGATGCAGGGATGTAGGTACAGGATATCTCCAGGCAGGAGCTGCCCTGGGGTGTGCAAAGCAAAGGTGCAAAGGAGTGACGGGGCCCAGCTGCCATCATGCCATCATGTCCTCTTGGTGAGCCCTCTTGATGATCCCACATGAGCCTAGGAGACTGTTCAGAGCACCTGGAGCTGCTCCTCACACAGAGGGTGGTATGGCATGGCATGGCACGGCATGGCACAGCTGCCAGGCATGCCCAAGATGAGTTCCAGCAAAACCACTCACCAGAGGCACAGGACCATGACCTGGCAGCCTTTCCTGAGGGCTTTCCCCGTGCTTCACCCCACTCTGGCTCTCCAGGGGCGTGCTGAGGGCAGTGGAAGCTCTTGCATCGGGAAATGTTTTAGGGAACCACAAATAAAAGGTCAAGGGCGGGGGTGGGGGAAACGTGCTAATGGAATGCAGGGCTGTGCCACCCTCCCCGGCTGCAGTCCTGCCCCCGGGGTATCCGGCGGAGCGGCGGCAGGAGCGGCCCGAGCTGCGGGCATTGCTGCGGGCAGAGCTGCGGGCAGGGCACCGCGGGCGGGCAGAGCTGCGGGCAGGGCACCGCGGGCAGGCAGAGCTGCGGGCAGGGCACCGCGGCAGCCCCGCGGCCCCGCCGGCCCCGGCACTGGCAGGACCTGTTGTACGAGGTGCCTGGGAGAGATTTGGAACGGCTCGCGCCTGCGAGCGTGTTGCAGCAATTCCCAGCACACGTCATGTGGGTTTTGCAACCGCCCCAACTGTCTGTGGATGCACGGAAAGGGCCCGGAGAGCACCGAGCTCCGCGGTGCCCGCGGCGGGCACGGGCATCGCCCGCTCTGAGAGCCGGGCACGGCTCCCGGCGCTGCCCAGCCCGGCACACAGCGCTCCACCAGGCCTTTCCGCGGGGGAAAACGCCAAAAGGCAGCATCTCCTCCCCTGGCAACAGGGAACAAGCAATCCTTCGAGGAAGAGAAAACCCAACAAATCCCTGCCGCGCCGGGTGCAGCAGCACATTTGTACACGTGGTGGATCGGTGCGCAGGAGGCGCCCGGTCCTCTCGCTGCCCATCGCCATGGCGATGCCGTGGATACACACGCTCGCGATGTGGAAAGCCGGGGGAAAACGATCCCTCGAGGGAAACTGCTGGCTGCAAGATGTGGGTGCCTGGCCATTGCCCCAGTTGCGAAATGCTGGCATCCTCCTCCGTGCTCTGACCAGCAGGAAACCCCTGAGGGGTCATCATTCCAAAAAAAAGTGACTGGGACAGACCGAGGTATTTGGTGATGTGCCAGAAAATTCCATATGGCACCCGGACACCAGCCAAAATCCCAGTGTGGTTGGACTCGACAATCTTAGAGGTCTTTTCCAACCCACTACACGATTACTGAGGCAGGGTGGAGCCTCATTTCTCTCCAGCGTGGGGCCACAGCCCCGGGAGCCCACGCTGGGGGTGGTGGGTGAAAAGGAGCACCTGAGGCACCGCCCCAGTGCTGCCAAGGTCCCCGACAGCGGCGCTGTCCCTGCGCTGCTGGCACTGCCACACGGCCTGGCTGAGGGCCTGAGGAGTGACCGGGATAAAACAGTCAAAGGCTTCCCCGGCCCCGTATTGAGATGGTGCCAACTGATCCAAATCCCACCAGGTGCAACGGTGGCCTGGGCCACCATCCCGCCAGGATTATAGCTCCCTGTTAGCATGGCAGGAGCGGGGCTGCTTGGTTACCACCCCTGTCCCCAGTGGGAATTTCCCCCTGCACACCATGGGATAAAAAATCAGCCTTGAGACGGTGGAAAATCAGGTAATTCCTCCTTCCCCAAACAGCCCTAGGAACCCCCCGGGGAATTCAGCGGCCCTGGCTCCACGTCCACTGACCCTGACGGTCCCCATCACACTGCGGGACTTTTTGGAAGGCTGGTATATGGTGGGATGGGGTGATGGATGGTGCTGCCCCATGAGCAGGATTGAGCCCTGTGAGCAGACAGGTGTTGGATAAGCAGGGAGGGAGGGAGAGGAGCTGTCCCGGGGACACCAAGGCCCACGTGAGCAATGCACAGCCAGCCCAACGGCGCTGCCAGCCAGGGCAGCGGCGCCTTCGGCTACGGGGTTTGACCCAACCTGCTAGATTGGCTCTGTTTTAAGGTGTTGGATGTGAACTATCACAGCTGATGGTCAGCTTCCAGCTGCTAAAGGTTCTTAAGGAAATTAAAGGGTGACTTGTCAAACTTCTGGATTTTTCCACAAAACAGGAGATTAAAATGTTCCTTTGTTGCTGCCCACCCCCACCAGCCCCACAGCATTGCATTGCATCACATCACACCCCATCTTACCTCACACCTCCACGTCCATCCCAGTCCCACACCGTGCAGCATCACCCCCTTTGCCCTCCAATCTCCCTTCCTCCTCCTCCTCCCAGCCCAGTCTCAGGGATGGAGCTGCAGCCTGGTACCTTCAAAATTTAACCTACGATCAAATTTCCCCAAGGTAGAAGTACTTTTGTTTGTTTAGTTGCAACTAAAAGGACCAAAAACCCAAAAACTACAATCCAACTGCAAAACTCCACTTCTTCATATGCCACAGAGAGGTCCTGGGAGCTGCCACCACTTGAGGACAGCGGCCACCAGGAAACACAACTGAGACTGGAGCATCTCCTTGGCTGGCTGCTGGAGGACACTTAAAAATAAATTAAATCCCACTAAAATGGCAAGTGTGCTGGCTGAGAGGGCCCCTGCAGTCTTGAAAAACAAGAACCTCCCTTAGAAACAGCACTCCGGCCTCCTAATAACCTTAATCGCTCTCGACAGCCCCAAGAACCAGGTTTAACAACATGACTGGGCTTTGTTTGCTTTTCAGGCTGCTTTATCTCACACGGCACCTTGCAATCAGCTCAGGCAACAAAAACCCAGTTCCTCTCAAATTCACCCCTGTTTCCCTGTGATCACAAGCTCCAGCTCCCAAAACAGAGGGAGCTGAGCTGAGGAAGAGTCTGGTGCTGGCATACTGGCATCCCACCATGGGAAACCCCCAGTAAAGCTGGGAAAGCTCTGTGGTGCCCTTTGTACTCCCCAGCTAGCAGGGTTGGGTAATAAAAACATCTTTTTTATCTCTTTTTGCTGGATTTACATCCCCATCGGGGCTATGTAAATATTGTTCATGTCAGTGCATCCCTCCATGGGGTCAGGAGGAGGGCTGGAAACACGGATGGGCATGGGAAAGCCCCCAGGAATGCTGAGATCCACAGCACCCTCAGCCAATGCATCTGTGAAACAGGGCCAGCACAGCTCCCCTGCAATTAATAAAAGCTCCAAATCCTGCAGATTTGGGTAAGAAGGTGGCAACCACAGTGTGACCTTCAGGAGATGGGAGCCTCCCAAGCACCAGAACTGGGGCAATGACCCCCATGACAACTTCACTGGGATCATTTCAAAGAATTAGCTCTTGCAGTCAAAATCAGCATGACCAGCAGGTTGAGGGAAGGGATTCTCCCCCTCTGCTCTGGTGAGACCCCCTTCCCTGCCGAGTGCTACATCCAGCTCTGGATGGACATGGAGCTGCTGGAGCAAGTCCAGAGCAGGCCACAAAGATGCTCAGAGGCCAAAGCACATCTTCCTCTGGAGACAGGCTGGGAGAGCTGGGGGTGTTCACCTGGAGTGGGGAGAGCTTAGAGCCCACTGGAGAGGGACTCTGGACAAGGGCCTGGAGTGACAGGGCAAGGGGGAATGGCTTTAGGCTGTCAGAGGGCAGGGTTGGATGGGATATTGGGAAGGAATTGTTGGCTGTGAGGGTGGGGAGGCCCTGTCACAGGTTGCCCAGAGAAGCTGTGGCTGCCCCATCCCTGGAAGTGTCCAAGGCCAGGTTGGACAGGGCTTGGAGCAA
>JAWWES010000150.1:17853202-17877222 GCA_035583135.1 Lophotriccus pileatus
TTCCACGCTTTGCATCTTTGCGGGGAGGGGGCGGGCCGCTCTGCGTGCCCGTATTGCAGGGGTGTCCCCCCGGCTTTGCAGCCACGCAGGGGGTGGGGGGCTGCCCTCCTTCCCTTGCCGTCCTTGCCTTGGGAGGGGGCTGTCCAAGCTGCTCCGCATCCTTGCGCGGGGGGTCCCTCCACTTTGCGGCTATTCACGGGGCGGGGGCGGGCAATGCTCCGGCGTTTCTCACCTTTGGGCGCAGGGGAGGGGGTCAGGCTGCTCTGCACGTTTTCATGGCGGGAGGGAGGGATGCCCAAAGCACTCGGCACGTTGGGCCTCTCTGCGCCCTGGCGATGGGGAGGGGGCGTGCGTGCCGTCACTTTGCATTCCGAGCATGGAAGGGGGGGTACCTGGCCGCTCTGCACCCTGCCATGGGGGCGGCGTGGGGGTGGGGGGCATCACTTTACATCCGTGCGCCTCGGAGAGGGAGGATCCGTCATCTTGACATCATGGGGGGGGATAAACTGGGCCCGCCGTTGCCAGTGCGGGGCAGGGCTCATCACCCCCTGGCTGGAGAATGGGGGGGCTCCGGGGGGGCTGCAGCCCGGTGTGAGGCTGGGGGTGCAGAGGGGACAGCGCTGAGCAGGCCACAACCCTGGTGTCACCTGTCACTCGTGTGTCCCCCCCCCCGCAGCCTGGTCCCTTCCTTGGGATTTGGGGCCCCCCCCGGGTTTGGAAGCCCCCTTGCTGGAGCTCCCACCCAGGGTGCCCCTGTGGGCAGGCTGCAGGTAGGCCCACACCCCCAGAGGAGCAGAGCCTGGGCCTCCATGCTCGGTGATTCAGCTACTTGCAGGGAGCTTTAATTCTATCCCTGAAAACCGGAGTTCTTGCTGCCTCGTTGGTGGTGTCGGAGCGATAAAATACCCACGGATTAAGATGCTTTTGGCCGTAGTTTGTGGCTGCTTTGGGGCCCCCTGGAACACGGGAACAGGCGCCGGATGCGCTGCCGGATGCGCTGCCGGACAGGAGCCGGAGCAGGGGAGTGCAGCACCAGGGGGAGAATGGGCAGCTCAGCCTTGGCAGGATTAATAATTCATCTTCAAAACTTCAGCCTGCCAAGGCACACCCCTCATGCTGCAGCTCGTTGGATTGTAAGGAGATTGCTGGTAGAATTCCATAAAAGATGGCATTTTGGTGGCGTCTGTGTATCTCAGGAGCTCCCACCGTGACGGGCTGGAGGAAGGTGAACAGGGGAGATTGGTGGCAGCATCAGGCGGGCACAACTCCCTCTGGCAGCCAGAAGGTTAACGTGCACCGAGCTCTGCTGTCGCAAACGCAGAGCGGGCGAAGGGCTCTTACCCAGAACGCCGTGAAGCAACTCAGATCCCAAATGTCTGCTCCTTCTCCCGGGAGCTGATGCCCCCCGAGAAAACTCGAGATGAAGCATATTTTGCTTTGAGCTGTCATCTCCCTTGGCCCACTTCTGAACCAAAGATGCTCATCCTCCATTTTATGGTGGATGACAAATCAGCCACGGATGCCAAGATCTTGACAAGTTACGAACAACAGCCCTCAAGCCAAAGTGTTAAGAAACAAGAAAAAGAAAAGCAAGAATGCTTTTCTGCAGAGCTGCTCATCCAAAACGGCACCCTCTGAGCTGAGAGCCGCGGCGTTTCGCACGTCTCTGTGAGCAGAGGGGCTGCAACCTGGCTGGGATCTGCCCCCACTTCCCCGGATCCACCTGGATTTTTGTAGGGAGTGCGTCCGGCAGCGGTGGGAGAGGCCAGGCCCTGCAGGGCAGCGCGGCTGGGCTGGCTGGCAGCGCCTGCTCCGGGCCTGGAGGTGCCAGGCCTGCGGCTGTGCCCCACGGGCAGCGAGCGCTGGGTTTCCAGAAAGCCCCTTTCTGCTGGCTGAGGGTTTCCTGGGCTTATCAAAGCGCCTTCTATACTGGGGAGAAAAAGGCTGGTTTGTTCGGCAGCGTCCTGCTCACACAGACCGGCAGAGATCCTTCTGGTAATGAGCAGGGCACAAAGGGGAAAAAACCCGCCATTGGAGAGTTTCCTTTGGTGATAGAGTCATTAAAAACAACACATGATTCCTGGGCCAGCAGGGATCTTTTCCAGCCAAAACAGAGCCGGGATCTGTGCTGTGTTCCCACAGCCCCATCCCCTGACTCCTCTGAAGATCAAGGCAGCATCGCTGCTCCCAGGCAGGAGGCACGCATGGAGCAGCCAAAGGATGATGGAGGAGGATCGTGCACTTCCATCCACACCTTTCCCCCCACCTTTTTCCCCTCAGCATTAGGGTATCAGGATCGATTTTCTTTTCTTTTTTTTTTTTTTTTTGCATGGGTTTAATTTGTATCCATAGCAGAGACAGAGACACACACCACAGTGGGTGGTGCCAGCAGGGCTGGCAGCAGCTTCTGTGGGATGGGAAGGACCTGAAGAAGTGACCCTCAGCTCCATGACCAGTGCCAAGGGCTCCAGAGGGCTCCCCCCCTTTCTGAGATATGAAATAACCTCACATCAACTAAGCCCCAAGGAAAAGTTCTGCATGAAAACCTGCTTGCAAGAGTTGGGGTTGTTCAGCCTGGAGACAAGAAGGCTCTGTGGAGACCTTATCAAAGCCTTCCAGTACCTGAGGGGGTTTATAAAAAGGAAGGAGAACAGCTTTTTACAGCGGCACAGTGATGGGTCAAGGGAGGACGGTTTTAAACTAAGAGAGGAAAGATTTAGATTAGATATTGGGAAGAAATCCTTCCCTGTGAGGGTGGGGAGGCCCTGGCATAGGTTGCCCAGAGAAGCTGTGGCTGGACAGGACTTGGAGCAACCTGGGCTAGTGGAAGGTGTCCTGCCCATGGCAGGGGGTGGGACTAGATCATCTCTAAGGTCCCTTCCAACCCAAAACACTCTGAGATTTACAGCAGTTGCTCATCATATAACTGTAAAATCCCATCATTTAGATAAAAGCCACATGAGAGCCTGTTTGTTTTAACCCAGACTTGCAGCAGGACGAGGTTTTCATGCTAACCCCAAGGTGACAAGGCAGTTGCATTTACGGCATCCTCCTAAGCACGGCTGGTGCTGTGGAGCCCGGCCCTCGGAGGCGGTGGAGATTTAGAGGCAGTTTAGTCAAGTGCTGTTCCTAGAGCTGAAACATTTTGCAGTAGAAGGGGAAAAAAAAAAAAAACCCAAACTCCACCAACTGTGGCATTTACTAATAAAGCTCCTGGGGAATATTTTTAGCTGTGATTTAACGTTGTGTTGCACTTTGCTGGTGAAGTGTTTGCTCGCTGAAGCCTCCTGGCAGTCGCTCCCCGTGGTGGAGCTGCCTTGGCTGAGCTCGCAGAGGAGGAGCTGCAGATGGGCCGGAGGAGAGGTGCGGGCAGCGCTCCCGGCCGGGCGGGAGATGTGCCTTCGCGGTGGGACACAGGTCACTGCTCCAGCCCCAGCCCAGGCAGCCATGGAGCTCTGCCCCGGGGCCAGCCAGGCATCCAGCTCTCTACCCCCTTTGGCTGGAGGGCCTGACCCTTTCCCCACGGCTGCAGCTCCACCCAAATCTGTTCTTGGCCGGCAGCAAATATCCCTCTGTGCCATCCAGGATCAGGGCTGAGACCTCTCAACTCATTTCACACGTGCTGCAGCAGCGGGGAGGCCACAGCCTCCCTTGAGCTGATACCCCAAGCTGATACCCACGTCCTGGGCCTTTGCAGCCCCCGAGGCGTTTTGCCACCCGGTGCTGTGCCATGAGATGTGCTGACCCTGCAGTGGGCCTGGGCTGCTCCCAGACTCCAGACTCCTTTGGGATGCAGAGATCTCGAGGAAGGGGCAGGCAGTGGCATTCCTTCTCCCATGCCCATTAGCCTCAGTGCCATCGTGAGAGTTTTCCTTCACCAGAGACCTGCCCTCTGCTTTATTTTAAGCAAGGGGAAGGCTTGAGATCCAGACAGTTTTAATACACTTAACTAACCTTTGGACAGTAGCTGTGGAGCAGTGATCACCTTCACACAAAGCAGTAACATTTGCCATGCTGCTGGTGGTCACAGGCATTTGGGCTGGCAACAAAAAAAGAAGTGGTGGCAGATGCATTTCATAAATCAGAGCAGCGAGTCCTTGTGGTGCAGCTCGTGCTCCATTTTGTGGGAGTAAATCAGCAGATCTGGCCCAGCTCTAGCAGGCAGGTTCCCTGCACCACAAGGAGCCGCCTGCACAGCTTTTGCTGGGTGATTTTTTTTTTAGACAACAAAGCTTCAGCCCCTGTAGGCTACAGGCTCTGCTCCCCCTCCTGAAGGTGTTCATGGCCCACATCAGTCCAACATCTGGCATTGGGAAGTAGGAGTTTAGGGCCACCTGAGCCAGAGGTTGCCCTCAACCATTAGGTGGCTGCTGGTGGCCCTGTCTGTCCTCTGCAGGCTTGTCCTGTTGCTCTTTGAACCATCCCACACTGATTTCCAGCATACTCCATGGCAGAGTTCCACAAATCAACACCTCGAGAACCTGCTGCTTTCACACCAACCACCTATTTCTGTCTGCTCAAAACCACCACACACCCCCAGATCCTTCCCAGTTCTCTTCTGTACCGTATCCATCCTGCCAAACTCCATAGGACAAGCTCCTTCAGGCACCTGACAAGTCCAGCTGAGTGTTGCCTCTGCCTCTTGACCTTTCCCTGACTTCAGACTCAGGGGTTTTGTTGCTCCTTTAATATTTCAGGACTGCCTTGTGTCTCCCTCCTGTCCCCAGTCCCTCCTCACCTCACCATTTCCAGGGTCCTATGTCAAAACAAGGTCCTGAGCAGTCACTGCGAGACCTGACACTTCTTGTTGGGCTGATACTCATTTGTAAACTTTTTGTTTGAGGTTAATAAATTTTCCAACATACCACTTGGGGTTTTTGCACTACTCTGGCTCCTGGCATCCAACCAAAGCTTTTGCTCCCTTGCAAAAGCCTCCAGTCCCTGGCAATGTCCGGTCCTTGGGGTTCAGCATCACCCTGGGGGGCCAGATTTGGGTAAGAGCTTTGATTGCAAGGGCTGAACAAATGGACTGCCCCAAAGCTTGGCCCAGAACTGAGCTTAGTCTTCGCCCCAGTCTTCGGGCATTTGGTTCACCACACACTTCCCCACATTCTCCCCAAATCCAAGCTCAGGGTTTTTCTTGACTAACATGCAGTGAAGGAGGTTTCCCTTGTTGCTGCTGCTCCACACACCACCCGGTTGGTTGGGTGTGTGCTCCAACACTGCCACACCAGGTGCTGGAGAGCCCCCAATGGCTGATTTGGTTTGCAAGTGGGGATGTTCAGCACGGATATCCTTCCCACCAGTGCTGCCCATCTCTGCCATGGCTCCATGCCCAATCCAGGTTTCTCCTGAAGGGAACACTCAGCCATGGAAAACAACCCCCCAAAATGTCCTTCTGCCCCACTGTGGGCCAGAGAAGGAGGGTGGCATCTGGGAGACTTTTATCTCCTGTCTCATGAACAAAAGCAGGGCACCAGGTCTGGGACTGCAGATATCAGGCACTTACCAACCCAGACATCCATCACAGGGATTAGCCAGCACCTGGCAAACCTGTTGTCACCAGCTTGTCCCTCCTTGACCTTTAGGCCCCTTTGGACCTTGCTGCAGAGTTGTAAGCCCCATCTCAATCCCCTGCCCAGAGCGTGAGTGGGTCTGGGGGCTCAGGGGAGGTGAGGACGCAGTCATGTACATGAAAAGCTGTTGCAAAGAGAATAAAGAGCAATAGCTGGACACAAAACTCTTCTCTTTGGACCCTCTTGCAAAATGAAAACTGTTTTTCTGCCCCTGCTGGACTCCAAGGATCTAAGCTGCCAGATGTGAAGGATAACATCTGGAAGGAGCCAGCTGTAGGAGTCACCTCTGGGCCGGTCCAAGTCACACTCCCAGTCTGGTCTGCAGGGACTGGGGGCTGCCAGCTGGGATTCAGGGCAGCCCTTATTCCCCAGAACTCCTTGGTCTGGGAAAGCAGGGGCTGCTCCTCAGTAGCACCAGCAGCTCTGGATTCGGGATGCTGTGGGCAACTGGCTGATTGTTCCTTGGGAGAAACCAGCTTCTTAGGGCAGAAGATAAACCTCATTTCTGATCTCATCCCCTCCCCTGCCTGGGCACCTCAGCTGATCTGTGCTTGGGCACAGTGAGCTGGATGTTGTTCCCTTCCAAGTTCCTCTGCTGGTTTGGAAAGTGGGTGGGAAGTTGGTGAACCTCCTTTCACATTTCCCAGTACAAGATTTAGTAATTGATTCTTTCCACTGGTGGGGAGAGGGGCTGAGTGATGGGAGAATCCCCACAGTGTGCCTGTGCCACGACAGGAGCTCACAGGAAGCCCCTGGCTGGTCCCACTCCTCCTGCCTCCCACCTCCAGGAAATTGCTGCTGATTTTGTGGCTCCTATTTTCCTCCTCCTGCAGCCTGGCACCACCTCCCACTGAGAGCTCCTCAGTTCCACTCAGGAGACAGAGCAAAACCTCATGGATTTTAGTCCATGTAAGTGATGCCAGAGCCTGGCTGATGTTCCCAGACCCAGTGGAGGAGGTGCTCACCCTACAACACCATCCCAGGAGGGTTTGGCTGGTTGAGGTTGTACCTTTGACTCCCACACCCAATAGAGAGGCCAGCACCTGAAGAAACAGGGACCATCCCATGAGGAATAAATAGGAGAAGCAAACCTTGCTGAGGGTGGTTGGAAAAGCCAATGTGACCACCTAAACCCAAGCTGGGGGGTTACACCATTACCCCAAAGCAGCTGAAAGGTGGGATCAGAGGGGTCATGCTGAGCTGGGCAGGGAGAGCTGCCACCCATGGCTGGGGTCTCCCTGTGGCCTTGGAGCCATCAGCTGCATGTCCTGAAACACCCTCAGCTGGAGGGGAGAGAAAGACCCAAACCATGCCGGGCTGGCACGTTCCCTGAGTCACAGAGGGAGAGGAGAGCAGGAGCAGGGCAGGAGGAAAAGAGCCCATCCCACCTACACCATCCATCCATCCCAGTTATGTCTGTCCCGAGGCAGGACTTTGGGAACTCCTTTTCACACCCTCTGTGCCAGAGGTGGCATTTTGCAGCAGAGCCCAGCCCAGCGCTGCCTGTCAGGGTCAGACACCTGCACCAGACCTGGAGCAGCCTGACAAGGTGGAAAACCCTTCCTGCCATCCAGCCTGAGCATGGACAGCGAGGCCAAACATCCCACCTGCCCTGGATCGAGCGTGTCCCCCCCCAGCACTGCTGTCACCCTGGCTGTGCTCTCCCAGCTCCAGGACAAGGTCACCACAGTGCTGTGAGCGAGGTGCTGCCTCTGCCCTTGCTGGGGAACAGCAGGGCCAGGGGCCACGGGGGGAAGGGCAGTGGGAGCTCAGAGTGACCCCAGAGCAGGAGCTCCCCAGCACCCCCTGGGGCCAGCAAACAGCAGGCAGAGCAGGGGCACCCAGAATGAAGGGAGCAGGACAGAGGTCCAATGTCCACCCTGCAGATTGTGCCAAAGCCAGGAGTTTCCCTGGTGCCAGCACCCAGCCGGGGCAGGAGCAGGGCCAGAAGCACAGCTGAGGACCAGCAACTCCTTCAGAGCAGGTCTGGCACCCCCAGCTGAGTTTGAAAAACCTCCTGGGCCATGGGTGGGGCCGAGGGGTCCCAGACCAGGCTGATCAAGGCCATCAGGGCTGGTAGTGCCCATGGGAATGTGTCAGTTTGGCCCTGCAGCTTCCCCCTTGCAGATGGGGCTTTACTGGGGCAGTGCCCAGCTGGGCTGTGCTGGGGGGGTACCAGTACCTGATGGTGGCCCATGGTGCTGAGCACTGAGGTGGAGCCTGGGGTGGTCCTGTGTATGGAAGAAACCATTGGTAGCTCTAGGCCTGACTGTCAATGTTTGGAGTTCTCCCTCTTGCACCAGGGAGCCACCCCTGCTCCCAGGAGATCCCTGCCCCTGGGAGCCCTCTCCCGAAGGTCTGAGAACCTGCCACCCTTAATTACCCTTTGAAAGGCTTGGAAATTACCAGAAGTATCAGCAAAAGCAGGAGCCCCTTTGCTGGAGCTCTGGTCAGGCCACCAGCTCTCAGGATTTGTGTGCAGCTGCTTGGTAAGTGTGAGCAAGATGTGCCAGGAGGGATAGAAATTCATTGATGTCTGGGGGGTTGTGTGTAGCCCATCCCCACCCAGAGAACTGTGGTCCCCTGAGTCAGGGCAGGCCTTGAGGGCACAGGTTTTAGGTCAGAAGTTGGGTTTCAAGCCACAAGTCAGAGGTTTGGTGCTGCTGGTGCAGCAGGTTGAGAGAACACTTGTCAGGGGAGGGGTTGGCAGGGGGTTCTGATCCCTGTGTTCCTGTTACCTGCCATTATTTGGGCAGGGTTAAAAAGCAGCTAGGGCAAAACTTGCCTTTCCAGGCTGTCCAAGCCTAAAAACGTGTGCCCAGTCCCTCCTTGGTTCCTCCTGCTGCAGGCCCTGAGTCTTGTTTGGGCTTTTTAGGGGTGAGATTAAAGGGATTCTTCCTCTCCAGGGATGCTCTCCCATGGCACATTCCCAAATGCTGCTATCAGGCCCCTTCCCCACCTTCTGCCTCTCTGCAAGTCTGCCCCTGCGGGGAAATTTCAAACCACAAATGCCTTTTTTTTTAAATTCATTCCGCTCTGGGGTCCCCGCGGGGGCTGGAGGAGCGGGTGGCCCCAATTCCCCCCGGATTCCCTGCGAGGGACAAAAAAGCCCCGGGTGCCGGTGGCTGTTTCCAGTGGCCGCGTCCCAGGCGGGTGTGAGAATGGCTCTTTGTTCCCTGGTTCTAATTGCTGGGCTCGAGCAGCTCGTTAACAGCTCTCCCTGTGCCCTCCGGTCCCTGCAGCGCCGCTCGGGGGGACGTGCCGGGGCTCAGCCTCTGAGGGCGGATTTTGGGGTGACACATTAAAGCAGCTCCAAGTGAGCTTGGGGAGAAGCTGCCGGCGTTGCTCAGCTCTTTATGCAGCCCGCGGGGGGACCCAGGGGGTGCCCACGAGCAGATATCCATCAGGAGACATCCAGAGTCTCCCTGCAAACTCTTTTCTGCTGGCAGAAACCTCTCAGTTTTATGGGCGCCAGGGACTGTCCCAGCCCCACGTCCATGTGCGGCGAGTCTGGGAAGCGCCGGAGGACACGCGGTTTGTTTGCTCTGAGCTCAAAGCATCGCACGACCCTGCGGAGGGGTCAGGGCTGGGTTCCTTCCCACGGTGCCCCGACTGGCCTGGGGCAGAGCAGAGCCCAGCCCTGTCCATACCGACCTGGGAGCACAATCAGCCCTTTGGGAAGCTCCATGTGAATGATTTAGGAACAAGTTTTGGACTCGTTCGTGGAGGGAGCTTGAATTTGCATTTGAAAACTGTGGAGGAGCTGGTGGTGCTGGCGGGGGGGACGGACGGGAGCACTGGCCGGGTGCTATCAATGGGAAACTGTTCTGTCGAACGCTGCCGGGGCCAAAAAATGTGAACTCTGCAGATTGCTGGCTCGGT
Source organism: Lophotriccus pileatus (assembly GCA_035583135.1). Lineage (NCBI taxonomy): Eukaryota > Metazoa > Chordata > Aves > Passeriformes > Tyrannidae > Lophotriccus > Lophotriccus pileatus. Next base: position 17,862,661 of record JAWWES010000150.1, read on the forward strand.
TCACGGGCAGAAGTGCTGGCTCCCGTGCCGGCACCCGGCGGCTCCGCTCCCGGCGATTAATGGAAGCCGCTTTTCCTTCGCTGCCAAAGTTCTGTAAATACTGGGTGGGTGTGTGTGGGGGGGTGCCCGGGATGTGAAACGGGGAGATTCCACTCGCCGCACTCAGGAGGTGGGAGTGCTGCTTGTGTTCTCTGGTCCTTATCAGCCCGGCCATCAGTTCGCCTTCACACTGGGAGTGGAGCTGAGTCTGGATGCCCTCGTGTCACCTCAGGCCCCCTTGTGCAAACCTGCGGGGTCACCGCCTGTCCGTGTCCCAGTCCCAGGCTGCAGCACTACAGGAGGCATCACCGTGGTTAACAAATGCTCCTTTTTTGCCTCTTTTCCCAGCCTGTTTCCCACCACTGCCCCTTTACATCAGCAGGATGACCTGCCCCCAGCATCCCCCCACCCCGTGGTGCTCATCCTTCACCCTTCCTCGCCAGCTGCCATGGGTGCTCTCGCTAGAGATGAGGCTTTTGGGTGAGGGCATCTCCCTGCATCTCCTTGAGCCCCAAAGAAAATGAACCATGCCCAGTTCAGGTGGAATGGGGCAGAGCCAGGGGCACCCAGACATGCTTGGAGGGGCATCCAGAGATGCTATGAGAGCACCCAGAGATGTTGGGGGGGCACCCAGGGATGCTGCGGAGGCACCCCGGGATGCTGGGGGGGCCATGCAGGGAGCTGGGATGAGCTGGGCCCAGCAGCTTGCCTCAGTGCAACGTGTGCACAAATAAAACCCTGGAGAGCTGGCAGTGAGCTGGAAATAACGGCATTACAAGCGCTTCCTCGCTTCTCTTTGAGCTGGATGAGGCTTTTCGGGGCCGGCGGAAGGGAAGCAGCACATGGGGGTTTGCTCCTGGTTTGAGCACAGCTCTGGAGGTGAGGGGGGAAGGACACAGTGGCTTGACAGGAGAGCACAAGGGCAGGGACAGGGCCCTGGTGTGGTCCTCACCTCCATCCTGGCATCCACGGAGCACCCCAAGGTTTGCACCCACGGAGCACCCCCTGCTCGGGAAAGCCCCGCTGCCACCCGCCGTGTCCGAGCGTGGGCACGATGAGCATCCTGGGCAGAAAGCAGAGGGAAGGGGAGGACAAAAAGGCACGTGGTAAAATGTATTTTCTTTATTTCCTCTCTTCCTCCTTTTGCCAGCAGAGGTGTGAGGGCTCCCGGGCAGGATGCCGCTGGTGAAGAGGAACATCGAGCCCCGGCACCTGTGCCGGGGGGCTCTGCCCGATGGGGTGACGAGTGAGCTGGAGTGTGTCACCAACAGCACCCTGGCTGCCATCATCAAGCAGCTGGGCAGCCTCAGTAAGTCACGGCACGGCAATCCCCACGTGGGATGGTGGTGGGGCAGTGGGCTGGTGGTTGGATGCTGCTGGGATGCTGCAGTCGCTTCCTCTGGTTCCAAACACAGAGAAACGGGGGCTATGTGAGAGCCACGTGGGCTGCAGCCCCTGCTAATTCAGTGGGAATTATCCAGCTAATTAAAAGTAGGAGGATGCTCAAGGCCAAGCCCAAACTGGGGATTTTTTAAGACATTTTAAGACCCATTTTCCTCCCACAGCTGGTCTGTGCAGTGGGGGACAGAAAGCCTTCATGAGCCCCTTGCTTCTCCACTTGGCCAGGAATAGGAAGGTCAGGTGAAGGTCTAAAATACTCCAATCTATGCTTTTTAATGTGAGAGCTTTATGAGGAAGAGAGGTCTATATAAAAGGTCTAAATCCTCAGCTGTCTTCCTTCCCTGAGACTGATCTCAGCAGAAAAGGAGCGGACAAGAGCACTGCACCCCAGTGTGAAGGTTTAATAGGGACAACCTATTTCACTGCTGAATATCCAATTAAAATAGTTCAGGTTCTTCAGGGCTCCCCCTCTTCTCTCCCACTCCAGAACTAGATTCTTCTCTAGAATACTCCTAGAAAAATAAACCCTGTATTTATGGAGCTGCTGGAAGTGACATGGGTGCTCAGGCCATGGGTACCTTGTCCAGAGGGAAAAGAAATCAAATGCAAATGACTGAGCTGGGTGAATGGTCTGAGGAGGTATTAAAGGCACCTTGATTTTGGGTGCTGTTTGATATGTGGGTTTGGAGGAAACCCTGAGGATCTGGAGTGCTGGGCTGGAATGGATGCTGTGATGGGATGGGTGCTGGGATGGGACAGGGACTGGGCTGGGGGATGGGATAGGATGGGATGGATGCTGTAGCCTACAGGTGTCAGCAGTGCTCTGCCAGACTCCTTGCTCAGCCACACAATAGGAATAGCCCTAATAAAGAGCTGTTGTAGCAATGCACAGAGTGCTGCAGGAAAATAACTGCTAAAGTTATTATAAAGTTAATATAAAGTTATTATGAAGTTAAACAAGTCACAGCTTCTCCCTGCTGTGGAACTCTCCCCGCTGCCCTGCTCCTGGTTTCCCGCCTTCAGGGCTGGATTTCCACATGCCATGCTGTGTGATGGTCATTCTTTTGGCTCATCTGTCCTGGTGCATCCAAAGGCTTTTTGGGGCACTTTGACTGTTCTGTGTCCCCGTGGGTACCACTCACTGAAAAGGATGCTTGAGGGTGTTTGTGGGGGTGGTATTTGTGCTCCCCTCACTCTGGGCAGGGCTTTGGAAGAGGGTGAGGCTCAGCTCCCAAAAAAACAAGGCTGTGAAGAGCATGGAGCCACTGGGGAGGTGTATGTGCAGGGATGGGCTGGTGACGGGCACCGTGTCCCCTGCCAGGCAGGCACGCCGAGGACATCTTCGGGGAGCTGTTCAACGAGGCCAACAGCTTCTACATGAGGATGAACTCGCTGCAGGAGAGGGTGGACCTGCTGGTCATCAAGGTGACGCAGCTGGACTCCACCGTGGAGGAAGGTGAGGGCCTGGGGCTGTTTTGGGGTGACATCCAGAACATGTTCTCACGGCTGGACCACCCGCCATGCCTTGTTCGGGGGGCTGAGGCCACCCCTGTATCCCTTCTCCTTCCTGTGCCCACAGTTTCGCTGCAGGACATCAACATGAGGAAAGCCTTCAAGAGCTCCACGGTGCAGAACCAGCAGGTTGTGTCTCGCAACTCCATCCCCAACCCGGTGATGGAGATGTACCAGCGCTGCGACAAACCCCCGCCCCTCAACATCCTCACACCCTACAGGTACAGGCACATCACCTCCGGGGGGAACAACGGGGTCCTGGGGGGTTCTTGGGAGCCCTTTCCAAGAGAGGCATCAGGTGTGCACCCCCTTTGCTGCTTGATGAGGCCTGAGAGGCCGATTTCTGCAGTTGCTGTGCCACCACCCCTGTTATGAGGGTGGCTGGGATGGGTGACCCCCTCGGTGGTACCACAGGTAGTGAGTTCTGTGTTGGGTGTGTTCCTGGTGGGGCAACAGCTTACGGTCGTGGTTGTACCAAAGCACATGGGCAGGAGAATGGGTGTCTTCTCCTGTGGCTGATAACTTCTCTTCTCCCTTCCCAATGCTCAGGGATGACAAAAAGGATGGCCTCAAATTCTACACCGACCCCTCCTACTTCTTCAACTTATGGAAGGAGAAAATGTTGCAGGCAACAGAAGATAAGAGAAAGGAGAAGCGCCGACAGAAGGTAACGGGCGGGTGGGGGATGCTGAGGGGCTGGGGCTGGGGTTACCTGGGAGCTGGGGAACAGTCACCTTCCTGTGCATTCTGTGCACTCCCCTCCACTGCATCAGGTGCACCTCCTGGGGCTGGGGGGTGCTCCCTGGGCGCTGCTCCTGGTCCAGAGGAGCCGTGCTGGAGGTGGAGCTGTGGCTCTGTGTGCCTGCAGGAGCAGCGGCTGGTGGAGGACTCCACCCGGGAGGTGAAGAAAGTGAGGAAAGCCCGGAACCGGCGGCTGGAGTGGAACATGATGGCGTATGATAAAGAGTTCCGGCCCGATAACAGGTTCTCACCATCCCCCTATCACATGGCGTCATCGGAAGGATCACTGTCCCCAGATAATAGGCAGGTTCTACCTACTGCATGTTCAGCTCACCGGCTCTGCTTTGCTTTGCTCTGCTCCGTCTGTGGGGGTTCGTGTTCCCGCAGCAGGGTTGGGGTGATAAGCTGTAAGCCCGTGGTAGCTTCATGATAGCTGGTTCCCCCCAGGGTGTCATCCTGGATCTCAGGAGCAGCCTTGGCACTGGGATAAAATCGGAGCACTTTCCATTTAGCAGCTATGGGCAGAGAGGATTGGTTCAGCTGTGTTGGTGTCCCCCTCCTCTCTGCTACCTCTCTGCTGTCTTGTACATCTCTATTTTTGTGGCCACTTTTTGTTTCGTTGGTTCAACCCCCAAAACCATCCCGTCCCCCCACCCTGTGACGCCCCTCCAGCCACGAGTACAACAGCGGGGTTTCTCCGTGCTGCAGATCCTACGCGTCGGACGCGGCCGACCACTCGTACCCGGCGAGCCCCAACCACCCCGCGCAGCTGCTGGCCCCGGCGGCCCACCTGGCCCCGGCGGAGCACAAGGAGGGGGTGCTGGCCCCCCCCAACCCCCAGGAGCACGTGTACCGCCCGGCCCCGGGCAGCCGCCAGAACAGCCTCAACCGCCTGCAGCAGCCCCACGCGCCGCCGCCGCCCGAGGCCGTGCTCAACGGGCCCAGACCGCACCTCGTCAAGGATTACGGGTAGGGCTCCAGCCCTCTGTCTGCCTGCAGGGGTGCCCAGGGGAAGGGAGCCTGGGTGGGGGGCTGACTTCCCCTTTTCTGGGCTGAGGTAGTGAGGAGAGCCCTCCTCTGCAGCTGCTGTGGTCCGAAACTGAGATCCAAATCAATCAGTGCTTTTGGGGTAACCTCATCTCAGGGAAAGCAGGGCTGGTGGGGTTTTCCCCTGGGGTGTTGGCCACCCTCCTACCTCCTCATGCCCATAGCCCTTCCTGCTGGCAGAGCCCTCCCAGCTCTCTCTGGCCCTGGGACAGACCTTACATGGGGGTTCAGAATAAACCAAGCCAGAGCGGAGCCTGTTGGGTGCCGGGGTGGGTGATGGGTGCTGGGATGGGTGAGGGATGATGGGTGCTGGGTGCCGGGGTGGGTGATGGGTGCTGGGATGGGTGAGGGATGATGGGTGCTGGGTGCTGGGTGGGTGAAGGGTGCTGGGATGGGTGACGGCTGGCTGGGTGCCAGCCCTCCCCACACCACTGACGTGGCTGTGCCCCCTATTGCAGCCCCCAGCCGGTGCCCATGGCCGAGTACTTCGTGCCGCCGGCCCCGCCACCCCCACCGCCCGTCATCCCCTCAGCACAGACGGCCTTCGACAGCCCCATCTCAGCCCCCTCCGTGCTGGCCCCCGGCTCGGCCGGGCCCCCCTCCTACGCCCCCTCGCCGCCCCCCGCGCCCCCCGGCCCCTACTCCGCGTCCCCGCCGCAGGCCGGCCCCATGGGCCCCCCGGTGGCCCCCCCCCCGCCGCCCCCGGGGCCCCCGGCGGTCTCGGCCTCGCCGGCACACTCGGCCTCGCCGCCCGCCCCCGCCGTGGAGCCTCGGAAGCCGCAGATCCCGCTGATGCCCATGAGCGACGCCCGGAGCGACCTGCTGGCAGCCATCCGCAGGGGTGAGGGGGCAGGGCGGCAGGGGGGAGGTGGGGGCAGGTCCCCGGCACTTGTCAGCGCAGCGGCAAAATACCTCTTGGCGTAGAGCTGGGGAAGCATCGGCTTCACCGAGTGCGAGATGAGCCCCCGGGGGAAAGGTGAGGGGTGAAGATGGTGACGCCCAGGTGGGACCTGAGGGGGGAACAAAGTGCAGTGCAGGGTGTTGGAGAGACACTCAGTGCCAGAGGTGGAATGAAGCCCCACGGATCACTGAATTCCTTTCAGGCTGTAGAGGATGATGCAGGGTCTCTCCAATTTCCCCTTCCTGCAAATCTTCAGGTTAAGCAGTAAATTTAAAATTCCAGAAGGTTCAACATCTTCAGGGTGAATGGAAGCAGAGAAGGAGCTTTATTCTGTGATAGAGTTTTATAATCACACACATTGCATTATTCACAGAATCACAGAAGGGTTTGGGTTGGAAGGGACCTTAAAGACCATTTCATTCCTGCCGTGGGCAGGGGCACCTTCCACCAGCCCAGGTTGCTCCAAGCCCCATCCAACCTGGCCTTGGACACTCCCAGATATGGAGCAGACACAGCTTCTCTGGCCAACCTGTGCCAGGGCCTCCCCACCCTCCCAGGGAAGGATTTCTTCCCAATATCCCATCTAAGCCTACTCTCCTTCAGTTTAAAGCCATTCCCCCTTGTCCTACCATTCCTATGATCTCACATAACTTTGTAACCACCCCCACCCTCCTGCCCAGGGCTGCAGCCGTCTCGGTTCAGCCAATACTTTATAATGGGGGGGACGCTGCACATCGGCTGTGCTGCTCCTAAAGCCCCCCCCCCCCTTTCCTACTGCAGGGATCCAACTCCGGAAAGTCCAGGAGCAGTGGGAGCAAGAGGCCAAGAAAGAGCCTGTGGGCAATGACGTGGCGACGATCCTGTCGCGGCGGATCGCGGTGGAGTACAGCGAGTCCGACGACGACTCCGAGCTGGACGAGAACGAGTGGTCAGACTGAGGGGCCCCGGGCTGGGCTGGGCTGGGCCGGGCTGGGCTGGGCTGGGCTGGAGGAGCCCCCCAGCTCTGCCCCAGTGTGTATAGGCGCCTCCCCCACCGTCGATGCCGACGAGCGCGGGCGGCCCCGCTCGTCCAGGAGCTTTGCTTTTACACTTTGTCCAAAACCCTGCGGGCAGCAGCAGCACTGGTAGGATACACCTCGGAGGCAGTGAGACCAGACATTGGCAGCACCTTCGCGTTCAATGACTTCCCAAATTCTCTGAAGGCAGGTTAAGGGGGTTGCTGGTGGTTTACACCTGGAGCAGGCCCAGAGGCTGGCCCTGAGTGTGCTTTGTGAGAGCAGGGAGCCCCAGGGGTGGCAGTGCTTTGCCAGCTAGACACTGATTGTGGTAATGAGAAGCTCCTGGAGAAGAAGCCTGTTTGCACAGCTGGTGCCACCACGGGAGCTCAGGGATGGCCCTGCATGGGCTTGGGGACTCTCTGCTGTCAGAGTTTTTGGGGTCAGGCAGCTCCAAAGGCTGCCCATGAGCAGGAGCCTCCTTCCCCTGAGAGTGATGCACCGTGTTTGGCAGCAGCTCTGTAGGGATGGTCCCCATCGTACCATCACTACCTGGAGAACCACGGAATGGTTGGGTTTGGAAGAGACCTTTAAAGCTCATTGAGTCCAATCCCTTGCAATGAACTGGGACCCCCTTCCGCTAGACCGGGTTGCATGAGAAGACCAAGGTGTTGGTGACCTGAGCCCGTTTCTGTCCTTAGAACTGGTTTTCTGGGAGAAAAGAGTGAAGGCAAGGCTTGTGTGGCTGGCAGGGAAACACAGCCTTGTCCTTGCCAGAAAGGATTAAGGTGTTCAGGGAGCTTCCCCAGACCCAGCTCTCCTTGGCCTTAATGTGACATCATTTAAGTGTTCTTTGAAAAAAGAAAAAGAAGTTAATTAGACAATCTGCTGCTTTTAGGTAAACCAACTCAGAGCCAGGCATTAGTTCCCCCTCCCTGATCCTGCCCCATTCCCTATCCCGCAGGGCAGTGCTGATGGGGGAGCTGGAGAGCCAGGCCCCTGCTACAGCACTGAAAATACCTGCTCTCACATCAAAATAGGGATTGATTCATCCAAGACTTTTCTCCTCCCTTCACGGAGGGAGGAGGCATGGGAAGGCAGAGAGAAGGGGTGGGGAGTGCTGAAAATATCACAATCAGGTGTAAAAACCTTCAGAGAGCTGGGAAACATTCCCCACCAGTGGAAAATGGGCCAGGACCAGCCATGGACTTGCCAGAATGGTGTCTCAGGCCCTCTCTTGTGTTCCCTTATACCACGAGGCCCTGAATGGGGGAAACTGAGGCCCCATGTTGCAGCTCTTCTGAGGAAAGCCTGGGCTCTATTTCTGCCTCTCGGGCTCTCTCAGTAGCCCTGTAGGTGATGGCTACAGCAGTAGGACTTTGACTCCCCAGAAGCAACGAGAGCTGTAAAGAAGATGGGACCCAAAGGCTCATCCTTAAGTTCATAGAATCCTGGAGTGGTTTGGGTTGGAAGGGACCTTATCATCTCATCTCATTCCAATCCCGTGCCATGGGCAGGGACATTTTCCACTAGACCAGATTGCTGGTTCCTCACCCTGAGAAACACTGGTGTTGAACAACACCCCAAACATCTGCTCATTTCCCCCCAGTGAGAAAGTTTCCATGGCCAGATGTGGTGAAACCTCTGCCCAGCTGCTGAGAAATAACCCCAGGAGTGCTCCCTTCTCTTGGCTGGCACAAAATGGTCTCCTGTCCCTTGGGAGTGACACCTCCCACACCTCCACACCTCCTGGGCTGGGAGCTGTGGTGCCGAGTGGGCTTGAGCAAAGGGGCAGCATGGATGTGGGAGAGGGCAAGGCAAGAAGCAGAAGTGCAATAGGATGCATGGAGTAGCTCATCTACAAAACCCAAGGAAGCAGGACTGACCAAAGGAGACAGGGAGACATGGTGCACCAGGAGGTCGGGAAATTCCTGATGCTTGGTGCTCACCAAGAGCTCTCCTTTCTGGTGCAGATCCTCTGAATCACAGGGAACTGGATGCAAAAGCTTTTGGCCAAAGCCTGGCCAAGGCAGAGAGCCCCTGTAAAGCCTGTAATGGGCCTTCCTTGGGAAAGCAGCTGGGATTTGACCTGGAACAGGTTCAGAGGGAAGTGTTGGAAAAATTCGGAGCAACATTTAAGCAGATTCCTGGTGGTATTTATTGTGGAGCATTATTAACGTAGACACAATCGTAATCCTGTTTGTGTGTGAAGAGAAAGTGGATTTATTTGGATAATTTAGAAAAAGTAATAACCCTTTATGAGAGAGAGAGAATAGCAGGGGCTGGTGGAGCTGCTCCTATGTGTTATGGGGGTCGAAGGGCTGCAGAGTCAGCAGGGGGGACCCACTGGGGGCTCAGGCAAAGCAGAGTCCCACCAGCCCTGGGAAAGAGCTCAGGGACACATGGGACTGGCTTGACCCTTGGATCTGTGACTGGCCCAATTCTGCAAAGCTGAGCCAGTCCTGGTGAGAACTGGAGAGCAGCCGAGTGCCCTGGAAGATCAAGCCCCTTCTTTTCATGCACCAGTTGCTCTGTGTGTGTCACATGGAACTGTAGTCATTCTGGCAGGACTCTGTTGGTCTGTGGCACGTCAGGATTGTCCCTGCAGCCTCCCACTGCCCTCCTCATAGCTGTGCTGCACTTGGGATTGGCAGCTGTCAGTCAGCCCATGCCAGTGTCGGGGTCGATGCAGTTCCATGGCAAAGCGCTTGACAATCAGAATGGCTTGGGTGGGAAGGGACCTTGAAGGTCATCTGCCCTGTGCACAGGCCATGTCTGCAGAGCAGGAGTACAGCTGGGAGCCTCAGCAGGGCAGGTAGCAAGGCTCCCCCACCCACACTTCCTCACCCCTTTGTGTTCCTGCACCGTCCTCTCCCCTTTGGACATCCCAGCACACCCTCACCATTCCTACTCTGCTTGTAACCTCCAGCCCTTGATAACACAAGCACATTTCACGTGCTCAGCTGCAAAGCAAGTCAGCAGGACCATAACCTCCCAGCACTGCCCATTGCTTGAAAACACCATGATCCTCCTCCTCCAGGGACCTGAACTGCCCTGGCAGCCCTTAAGCTGTGCTGGTAGCAGGGATGGGGCCGATCCCCCCATACTGTACATATGTGCCTATTCCCGTATATTCTTCCCAAAGTAGGCCATGCTGTGTTACACAACCTGAAATGCTCAAATCCTCATGTGGGCTGATATAAAAGTGAATATTTAAATATTTTATCTAGCTTGGCAGACATTAAAAAAAAATACAATCCAGGTCACAGATGATTGAATTTCTCCTCTCTCAAGAGTACCAGAATTGGGCTGAGGAGATTCTCCTCTACATTAAGGTATCGTGTTCCATGTTAAAATATAGCAGTGCCATTTCATTGCCAATGGATAATCAAGGAGTGCCAAACATTTAATGAGCCCAACTGATCTCCTGAGAGCTCCTCTTTCCATTTTATCTGCTTTCCCCTACTTGCCAATTTATGGGCATAGATTAAAAATAATAAATATGACTGCCAGCGGGGGGAAGAACACCCTGAGTGCATGCAGATGGATTGGGCTGGAGTCAGTGGAACAGTAAATAAACCAGTTTGGTTCTGCTTGGAGATATTAATGGAAGGTTGTGGTCCTTGAGCTCCATCAGGAACCTCTTGGATGTCTCTGGTTCATCTAAAAAGGGACACTGTGGGGACCACCATGTCCGTGGTACATCTGTGAACCTACACCAGGTGTGAAGTCTGGTCTTGCTCAAGTGTCTGAAAGTTGGTGGAAGTCCAGCAGTGTTCATGTTTGGCCTTGTACTCAGTGTCTCCTTGGGTCAGAGGGACCATAGGAGCTGGCTCTTGATGCTGGTTAGAGGTGTCCTGAAGGAAGAATGGGTTGCACCCTGGGAAGAAACCTAGAGAGGAGTGAGCATCACATCCCATGAGAGCTCCTGCTTTTGCAGATGTTTTGTCTGGGGAAGGTTTTACTTCTGGGACAAACGTGAGGCTGAACTTGGCTTCTCCAGAGCGCTCCCTCAAATTTCCTCCCAGCAACTTTTTCATCTCTTTTTCCCTTTCAAGACGCCCCCAACAGCCTGAACAGGAGCTTTGCAGACTCCTCTGGGGGACAGAGCCTGAATTTACACCTCAGCTTTAATGATAGATGGAAGTTTTGCTTGGAGGGAGGCAGGTTGGGTGCCTTCCAGAGGTCCATGGCTGGCAGGACCATGGTGCTGTTTCCCCGTGGAGGGACCATGTGTGACCATGGGAAGCTCTCCCCATCGTGGGATGCTGGCAAGGGGAGCACAGGCTGTTCCTTTCCCCGAGATTCCTGTTTTCCTGTAGTAGTAGTTATTTAGGGGTAAGGTTTTTCTCAGCTGGAATGTCACTTTACAGATAAAAACCTCCAGAACAATGAGGGCAAGGAATCTGTCCTGAGGAGTTTACAGTCTACAGCAAAGACCATATAACCTGCACTGCACTTTAGAAGCCTCAAATGCTCACTCACCCATGAATTTACCCTCCACTGGGCAGCAGCACCTCGAGGGCTGCTGTCCCTTCCTTAGGTGACCCCGTGAGCAGCCCCACGACCACATCCCTCCGCTGATGTCGCAGTGGGGCTCTCCTGCCCCTCCACTACCCCCCTGCAAAAGTGCCTGAGCGAAGTCCAGGAGTGCCAAGCCATGCTGGCTTTGTCCCTGTGCCCTCAGGGTGGGCCTTTCCCAGTCCCCACACAGCTGTGCTCTCTGGGATGGCCATGGATGTGATGGGGAACACGCCTGGATGCACCCCTGCCTGCCAGCACTCAGGGATGCCCAGCAGTTCGTGTGGTGGCCTCTGAGCTCGTGCAAAATGTCCTCCTTCAGACACTTGGAACCCAAACCTACACTTTGACATATTTTAATCTGTTTGACAGTCAAAGGATGGGAGGGAGGCTCTGAATCTGCTCTTCCTTGGACAAGCTCCAGGTTTTCTAGGATCGTTGTCTCAGCTCTGCTTTCTTCAGGTAAAACTTGAGCTTGGATTTTGCTGGGGAACGGAATGAAAACAAACAAACAAACCTCCCAGTCATGAACTGTGGTGAGGTTTGCCCCAGAGCCTTCAGAACATGCCCACAGGCAGAGTGAGGGCAGGACACCGGGATGTTCCCAAGGGAGGGCACCTTCCCGGTGCTGTCACTGGGCTGAGGCAGAGCCTGCAGCAAGGGATGGGTGAGGGAAATCCCCAGGCAAGATCTGGATGGAAGATGCTTGGCCACAGAGTCCCCAGAGACAGTGCTGACGTGACTTTATCCATATGGGTGTCTGGATTACAGACTGGCAGGACCCTGAGGCCACGAGCTCCTCCACAGCACTGAGTGATGGCAGAGCAGTGATGCTTCACCTCCCATGGGCTTCTCCTAACAGGGATCTTTCCATAGGTTTCAGCCTTCCAGAGTTGCCTCTGTAGTCTCTTGTTCTCCCCAGGAACAGGTTTAAACCTGTTAAACAGTGACCTGCTGGTCGTTGTGAGCCCAGGTGTGTGTGCAGTGAGCCTTCCCCTGCACACCTTTCCCGTGGGGGCAATGCCAGGGCCCTGGGCTGGCCCTGGGGGACTTCCAGCCCAAGGGCAGCTCCAGCCCTTAGTTCTGTATCAAGTAGTAAGAGTGCAAAGAGGAGTGAAAAAGCAGAAAGAAAACAGCCCAGCATTTCAGGTTGGTTTTGCTCCCACTGCTCTGTACGGGGAAGACCTCAGGTGGGTAAAACCCCCTGAAAAGCCACGAAGGGCAGTGGGGAAAATAAATGTGTTCTCCATGTCAGTGTGGGACTCGAGTGCACGGCACGGGAGGAGTGAGCTGTGGCAGAAGGGAGCTGAGTCAGATCTCAGGGAAAGTTTTCCCAAGGGAAGGGGTGGAGAAACTCTGGAACAGGTCACAGAGGCTCTGCCTTGGGAGGGCTTTGAGCAGCAGGTGGGCAAATGCCAGAGAGGAGCACTGCCCACGACCTCGTTGTGGGCCAGGGGGTGGTGGAGGTGCCCACAGGGCATCCCTTCAGAACGTGTTTGTAGTTCTGCCTCGTGCCCTCCTGTGGGTGTGCCAGCCCCAGAGCATCTCCCATCAGCCAGGGCAGCTGCTGGGGCGCTTCCTTGGTTTTGGTGTTGACCCTGAAATGCAATAAAGATAAAACACCTGAGAGGGAAGGATGTGAGCCGACTGGAAAACCAGGACACGCAGCTGTTACTGCTGCATGTCCACAGTTAGATAAGGCAGCAGCTCCAGCAACCTGCTCCTCAGGACCCTTCCTGGCCCACAGACTGCAGTGGGTAAACCATGCTGGCAAATTAAGGTGGGGATTTGAAAAGTTACCCTTTGATTTGGGTTAGCTCAGTCGAGAAATCTAAAAATAAAACCCTGACGCCCCTCCCCCAACGAAACTAAAAAGCAAACAAACAACTTGCACGTGATTTCCAGAAGGACAATTTGTTCTGTTCCCTTCGCCTGGACCTCGAGGGAAGGTCAGACCCAGCAACACTTCCCAGCCAGTCACCAACAAAACGAGGCAGGTCTCACCACTTCCAAAACATCTCATCCTGAGGAGCTGGTGTTTAAGACAGAGCAGTAAGAACCTCATCACAGCGCAGGAGGGGGGTCTCCTGTCGCCCCAGGAGGTGCTTTTGGCCCTGAAGGCCCTTCCCCAGCCCAAGTGTTTGAAATCCTGTTGATTTTCCCCTCTTACCGGTGCTGGTCCCTGCCTGGCACCTCAGCTGGGAACACTTACTCCCCAGAAAGTCATTTCTTGCCATGGAAAAAGCAGCATGAAAGTCTTGTCTTTGAGCCTGGTGATGTTCCTGTGACACCCCTTGAGGTGATTTCCTGATGGCAGCAGGAGCAGCTTTGGCACAGTCCTGCCAGGTCTTCAAAAATCATACTGCTATGAGCATCAACACCCCCCTCACTGCACCACCCCCACACCCCCCAAATTTAAGTTTGTACTGAGATGTTTCAGGTCTACCTTTAGTTCTGGCCGGTTTTTATCAAATGGGGCCATTCTTGGTGGCTCTTTTTGTCTCAGATCAGAGCAGATAAGGAAAAAGAAAGCAAATCACAGAATCCCAGAAGGGTTTGGATTGGAAGAGACGTTAAAGCCCATCCAATCCCACTCTCTGCCATGGGTAGGCGCACCTTCCACTAGACCAGGTTGCTCCAAGCCCTGTCCAAGCCACTTAAATCCCCACTCCCCCCAAAAAAAACCCAAACAAACCCCTTTTCTTTGAAATGCATTTTTAGGAGATTTTGGGGCTGATGGCTCCTCACCTTAATCGACTTCCTTAATTCTGGGGCTCCTTGACTTGGGAGGGGATCTGAAGCAGGGTGTCCCCAGCACCAGTCTGGGTTGATGCTGAGCCGTGCTGGCACTTCCCTCCCCTCGCTGTGGGATGTGCCCTGTCACACCAGGGCTCAGTTCCCACTGGGAATGCAGTGGGGCCACAGCAGCGTGGCAGCTCCTTACTGACACAAGTGCCTTTCCTGGAGGTCCCCACGGGCCTCCTGGGGTGGATGGTCTCACTGTGCTGGGAAAGGGCAGAGCTCACCTGGGGTGGAAACCTGGACCTGCCCAGACCCCAAGGTATCCTCTGGGAATCCTCCTTCCTGCAAAGGGCGGAGTTTGGGGAGCTGGTTTTGGCCAACCCAAGGAAACTTGCTCTGGCAAACACACATCTGGGTGCACGTGGCAGGGACAGGGGCAGGGACAGTGCCCCAGAGGACACGTGAGGAGTGCAGGGAGGAGACAAACCCTGTCACCACTTGGCTGTGGGACTTGCACCTGCGGGTTGGTTTGCTCCAGGGTATGTGCATTGCTGCTGCCATGGACAAGCATTCAGGCTGGAGAGTCCTCCTCCTCCTCCTCCTCCTCCTCCTCCTCCTCCTTCTCCTCCTCCTCCTCCTCCTCCTGTCCATCCCTGTCCGTGG